>CM046043.1:51353335-51450835 GCA_025215565.1 Flaveria ramosissima
ATAACATTTTTGATTTCTTAGGTTTTCTCGTGGAGTATACTATTAATCTAAATGCTAAAAAATCACTATTAATTTAAAACTTTCATACAACCCGTATAATACACGGGTTGTACACTAGTAATCAATAAATCTGAAACATACTCTATATGGGTCCTGGAATCTTTCATATAATACGTGACAGACAATAATTAATTAAGGTGCTTGTTTATATGACTTGGAGAACTGAAATCTATTAAAACACTGCAATTAATATAGGTAAGGAATAAGATATTTACTCAATATGATCAATTAAGTGCAGCCATTGTTGTCATCAATTTTTTTTCTTTCGGCTTACATTAGTTAGTAAAAAGGACACAAAAGTGTGATAAATTTTCAAATAAAAAATGCTAAGTGTAGTTATTAAAGTTTAAGGACAAGATCATAATTTTAAACATATTTAAAGGATAAAATTTGTAATTTACTCTTATAATTATTTTGAGTACAAAATTATATTAATTAGGTTACACCTTGCCATAAATCTATGTAATGTTACATCTAAAGTGGGAGTACAATATTTGGTTAAACCTTGTGTATCAAAGTAACTAGGGTTGTACATGAACGCGCGTTGCGCATTGGATGAACGGATTAAATCGAGGCTCGGATAAAATGGATGTTCTTATCTTCATCGTGATCATTGCCTGATAGGAGACATACCAACTAATGACAACGACATCAACCTCATGAAAAACAACTTTAATGCAAACTTTGGCTCAGAGTTCCAAATGTGATTATTAACCAATGGCTGCAGGGGGTTGCAGGTATGCACCGGCTGTCCTCCAACCCTGCCATGCAAAGGCCGTGTCGCATTCGAATTTATTATCCTGAATTTGAACTCATCATAGCTAGATGATAAAACCGCAAAACACAAAACCATTAAAATGAGATCACACAATAATATATTACAACAGTTGCATGTAGCATCACAAAGAACAACTAACCTTAGCTATTCTCAACTCATAATAACAAATTGTCTCAGATAGTTAGTTTCATCAACCAAACAAAATTACATCTACAGCTCAACATAAGAGTTGGCACAAACACTTTCATTAATTAACCAACGACACCAGCAGCTAAAAACCCCCAAAATAAGAAAGTAGAGGGTTAGTATCAAATGAGTAAGAGCTCAAATTCATTAGCTCTACAGCCTTAAAAAGCAACCACCAACGGGCCGGAGACCACCGACCTAAGCAACCTCACTATCATTAGGTAAACACCTAACATCGTCGCCATGCAGACGCCACCAAAGGCGGGCTGGAGACCACCAGCGGCATCAAGGCGATAATTGTGCCACCAAAGAAGGAAAATCGACCAAACGAAGGAAGAAGGAAACTCAGAGACTCAATCGTGCCTGGCGCCACCACCAAAGACCACCGTCCCCAAACCCTAGTATGATCCCAGTGTGCGAAAGAGAGAAAGGTACGGTTAGGGGGGACTAGGGTTAGCCACCGACAACCGACGCAACATAGATCGGCGACTAAAAGTCGTCGCTTCGCCCCTCAAGAAACCCGTTCTCTGACAATGGTTTAAGAATAACGGACGGGCGACAGAGAGAAAAAGACGAGCCAGCCGGAGTGGCCACCGCCTCCACCTCCATCGCCACCGGCACCATCGATTTGTATCTAGAACTTCCAGAACATACATATATATGGTAGTTGGAGAGGACCAAACTGCAAATACTCAACAAAGGTGTGGCAAAAACATAATATCCATTAACATACTATTCTTTGATTTGGTTTTTAAATATATAGGGGAATGTAGTCATATCAAACTTCCATTCATCCACCAACCACTATAATAATTATCAAATCAAGGTATGCACTTCGATTTTTTATTTGATGCATGAAACTGGTCGTTTTAGCCAAAGTAAGCTATTTTTATTTATCTTAATTTCTTTTATTGAAAATTTTATGTAAACATAGTTTAATCAGTTGAGACAAGGAGATATATGTTACAAAATACATGAGTTCCGCTTGTTTATGCTTAGATAGACTTAATTCTTTACATGTTTCTATTTAAAATTAAAGTTATGTAAATTATTGGATCAACTACGAGTCGGTCAAATCAAGATGAGTAGTATTATTGAATCAACAATTTTATTCGGTTAGATCAAGATGAGTTTTCTTAACTCAAATAATTGTGTTTTGATAAAAAAACAAAACAAACAAAAAATAAAGAATATTATCGGGTTGACCGATTATTTAATTCAATTAACATGTTTCATGATGTTAGTTACAAATAAGTTTAGAAGTATGTATGTTTTAAAACAAAATGTTGTAATTTCATTATATAATAGAGAGTTAATTACACAAATACTCCTTATGGTTTAGTGGAAACAACAGTATTGAATACTAATGTTTTTTAGTAACAAGTTAAGGGACTTTTGATTTTAATTTTTTAACGAGATTGGAGTCTAAGATTAAATTCCACCTATTTTTTTCAACTTATAGAAAATGACTAAAATATTTTTTAAGAAATTATCATTGTATTTTGTTTAAAATGTTGTTTGACAATGATCACTCATTTTTTACCACTTGTCACTAGTCACACCCACCATAATAACACCACAACCCCTTCATGCCACCACCAGCCATCTCCCTCGTTCAATTATAACCATTAAACCTTATGTTGTGTAAGTTAATATATATTAGGGATTTTTACATATTTCCCCTTATTAAAACGATAAATTACATATTTCTCCAAACTAAAAAATTAATTACATATTTCCCCTTCCTAAATCATATGTATTATATATTTATCTATTTTTATTAAAATTAACATATTAAATTACTATTTTACCTTGTTTTTTAAGAGATGTATACAAATTGATGTTTTATTATTATAATTATTTAAAACTATTGACAATTATGTTTCGTATATGAAGATATAACTTTCATTATCGGTTATTATTGTTTTGAAATGTAGTTTTAAATGATATGTAATTTTGTTGTTTTTATTTACATAAAAAACTCAAACTTAAGAAATATGTAATTGTTAGTCTTAAGAAGTGGCATGTGTAAAAATACTATAGTGAAAATACGAGTAAAATAATCATTCAATAAATAATTTAATAAAATGGGTAAATATGTAATATATGTGTTTTAGAAAGGAGAAATATGTAATTGATTTTTTAACATGGGTAAATATGTAATTATTGACTTTAGAAGGGGGAAAATATGTAAATTCCCCTATATATTAATAAAACAAATCTGAAAAAAAACTCACTCCAAATGATGACTAGATCTACCCACCCCACAACCACCGTCGACTCACTTTTGTTCAGCAAATTGGCATCCCCTAAACAACATTTGCTTCTACACAATCTACCACCACCATAGATAGAAAAACCCTTAACTAAGAAATAAACCACCCCCTCCCCGATTTTGGTTGGATAGAACCACCACCGCAACCCAACCCATCATTGACCTGTGTCACACCCCGACCGACGACGGAATCATCGGGGCGGACGTATGTGAAACGATTGTTCATAGCACATGGAACTAATTAAGTTAAAATAATATTAAACATCATTAATTATTGATCATTACAAGGCAAATAAGTCCATATAATACAATCAAGATTCAACCAATAACATAAGATTTTCAATTAATCTAGGTCCAAGTCCTATATGAGCACAAGAAGATCTTCAAGTAGTAAACCTGAAACATGTTAAAAATAAAGGGTCAACTTTGAAAGTTGGTAAGTTCCCATGGGTTAAACACATGCATATATATATATACATATATATATATATATATATATATATATATATATATATATATATATATATATATATATATATATATATATATATATATATATATATATATATATATATATATATAGGTTTACAAGTAGCAATTCATGTCAATGGTTATGAGTTAGCAAGTTTATAGAACACATACAGTTACAACCAAATCTCGACTTGATTACAAGTATATAAGATTGGCTAAGTGTACTTAGTTCCCATGATGAACAAACATACGTCATCAGGAGCCAGCAATACATCGGCTTTAGCAAGGCTTGTCAGGCCCAAAGATCTAAGGCATCGCCAGGCTAGCAATAGTTAATGATTGTAAACAAAATATGTATCTCATATAAGACTTACAATAACACAAATAACCATGACAAAAAGTAAAGATGAATTGCATGTGCATTTACAAGTATCAAGATGTTTACAAGTGTAAGTTTATAAGGTTAACATGTTTCACCCCAAAAGGTGTGAAATAAAGTAAAAAGGGGCATGGAGAACTCACATGGAAAACTCACAAGATGTAGAATGCACTTTAGATATTAATAAGAGATTTAGATGGTTCCAATGATTTCTTCACGACTCAACCTAAGATTTAGTGTCTTAGGTTTAGAATAAGATATGATTCAAGAGTAAACATGAATTAGGGTTTCATTTGGAATTTGGGGATTTTTAATAACTAAATCAAATAAAATAAAGTAAAGCAATCGATTATGTTTTGGTTTATAAAGATGGAATAAATTAATTAAGATGGAGAATGATAAAGAATGATTCACTAATTTAATTTATTGACTTAATAAAGATTAAGTATAATGTGTGAAAAGAAATAATTAGTTTAATAATTAATTATTTAAAATAAAGAGAATTAATTAAATACTTATTTAAATGACTTTGAAATTATTTAAAATCATTTTATAAAATTTTGAATTTTTAAATGATATGTTATATGTAACACCAAAAAATTTTCTTTAAAGCCGACGAAAGAAGAAAAAGAAATAAAGTCCAAATTCAAGGGACCAAACTTGCCAAAACGGGAAGAAGTTTGGATGAATAAGGGAATTAAAAGGGAATTTGCAGCCATTTCCCTCCCCCATTTCACCACTCAATCGGCCAAAGGGAGAAGAAAGGGAGAAAAGTGGCCTCAAGCTTGGTTCGTGTGGATCCGAGCGTGAAAGTCGAAGTGTAGCGGGTCGAATCGAAGCTCTACTCGACGAGGTTGTCAAGGTGAGTTCTAGGACCCCTCTTTTGCATGTTTTTAAATGATTTTGAGGCTGGAACACATCTAAAACCCGTTTTTAAAAAGTTGGGTGTTGAACCCGTTTGTATGTGTATATGTATGCATTTGATGCGGGTGGGGTTCGATTTCGGGCTTGTGTGTGCTTGAATGGTGTTGTGGTAGGTGTTTCCAAGGTTTAAGATGGTTGATTTGGGCTAAAATCGAGTTTGGAAGAGCTTGGGGGCCGAAATTGGTAGTTTGTGTTCGGCTGGAACTGCATTCTTCATCAGCTAGAGCTAGGCGACCGGCTGGAGTGTGATTGGAGACCATATGGCCGATTGGCGTGTGATTGAGGTCCATGCGCACGATTTCCATGCGACTGAGGTCCATACGCATGATAGTCATGCGACTGAAGTTCATGTGCCTATAAGGCATGCGATTGAAGGTTATGCGACTTGGGTTCATTCGCACGAAGGGTATGCGACTGAAGCCCATGCGCCTGAAGTCATGCGACTGAAGGCCATGCGCATAGAAGCTATGCGACTGGAAGTCCATACGCATAGATGTCCAATCGCCCATAGGTCCATTCGCATAGGGTCCATTCGCCTGATGTCCATTCGCCTAAGTGTTCAGTCGCCTAAAGGCCATGCGACTAGAGGGTGTCCATACGCCCAGGTAGGGCTCATACGCCTGAAAGAATATAGTTTATTTACCGACTTTCGGGGGGAAGTACAGATGTAAGTTTTGACGTGGAAGGTTCCCGGTAGTTCATGTAAGTTGACTTTTGTGACCATAGAGGTTATGTTGGGCGTGATGATGATGATGTACGACGTTGTATGATTATGCATGATGTATGCTATGTATGTATAATGATGCCCTGTATGATGATGTTGATTGTGTATGTTGATGTTCCTTAGATTATTTTCCCTTGGCTTTACGTGGAATGTTAATGAATGAAATGAAAGTATTATGTAACGTAAAGTGAAAGATAATAAAAGGAGAACATGATAAATGAATGCATGCATTAATAAACAATGGAATGTAACAAAAGTCTTGCAAGCATTGGATATCGGGACACGCCAATTATAAGGTGTCAGCCCAACGGTGTGTGGGTTAGCTACCCCGGGAGGATGCACATCGGGGTCTTTCTTTGTGATTGACCATTTGTATGGAACCATTGTTGCTTGCCTTAGGTACTGTGGCCAGAGGTGCTGTGCACCGTAATGGAAGGTCTATGATAGGCTTAGGCCCAGTACCAGGAAACTGAAAGGCATAGCACATGACAATGGTACACCTGAACTTTATCTTAGGTACTATGGCTAGAGGTGTTGTGCACCGGAATGGAAGGTCTATGATAGGCTTAGGCCAGTACCAGGAAACTAAAAGGTAAAGTTCATGGTTTTAATGGAAAGAAAAGATGTAATGATTCTGAACTTTATCTTAGGTACTGTGGCCAGAGGTGCTCTGCACCGTAATGGAAGGTCTATGATAGGATTAGGCCCAGTACCAGGAAACTGAAGGGTAAAGTTCATGGTTTTAATGAAAAAAAAAGATGTAATGATGAACGAACGAATGAAAGTAAGAACGTATGAACGAATGGAAGCTAATGAACGAACGATGAAGATAATAAAGATATTATCTATGTGTACGTATGATGTATGATCACATGAAAGTAATGAACGATTTTAATGAAAGTAAAGTATATTGTATTTTAAAACTAGAACTCACTCAGCAACACTAACTTTTATGTGTTTCAAGTTGGCAGGTGATGTTGCTGAGGATGGCACGAGGCGACTACGCTCTTTTTGGTATGGCATCCATTATTATAGTGCTTTTGTAATGAAATACAACATGTATTTTGTAATTTGATAACAATGTAATATTTTTCAAAAGCCTTTATTATGAAAAAGAATGTTGGTTTAAATGTTTCCACTGTAACGTTTTTATGTAGGATGATAAATATATATGTTTTATGTGTGATGAGGATCCAACTGTAAGCGTCCCGGGAACGGGGCCTTACAAGTTGGTATCAGAGCCAAAGTTTAAGTAAAATGGGTAAATTTTCAAATAAACCTTAACTTAAAATGAAAATGGGACGGAAAGGGAATGGGATGCCAATCTGAGTAGCTGCGTGCCATCAGGTATTTTCTTAATGTTAACCGGTATTACGTGCGTATGTTGTGTGGTTTATGTGTTGTATGTAGATTTAGATACTGATGTAGTCAGGATAGGTAATGCTCGGGGTATGAAGAGTAAAGTAAGTGGCTAATCACAACTGGCCACTGTAATTAGGGACTTACTATACTTGACATAAGCTGAGCTATTTCCTTGAATGACTGTGTTGGTGTTTGAATCTTTCAGTGTGTGTTAGAGGATGGCTGGTGGTAGATCTCCTAAGGTTTTGTAAGATGAAGGTTGTGGTGGACGTGGTACTGGATCACGTGTCACGAGGAGCATGACAAGGGCTGCTGAAATGGCACTCGAAGATCTGAAATCCATCACCGGGAAGGCGGTGATGATAATGCTAACCTGAGGACCGCAATGAAAGAGGCTGTGGTTGCGGGAGTTCAACAAGCGATGCAGACGATTCTGCCGTTTATGGTGACTGAGGTAATTAGGGCGGTGAAGGAGACGACCGTGATTGAAGTAAACAAGGAGGGTAGCAGTGACAAGAATTAGAAAGGAAAACGGGTTGAAAGTGAGGGTTTCATTCCAAATAACAAGGCTGCGAGGGTGGATGACCGACGTGTGGTCATATCCGGTGCGGGGTCGAGAAGGTGTGACAAGTGTGGACGAAAACACCCCGGGAAATGCAGATTGGGGATCAATGTCTGTTTCCGTTGTGGAAGGATCGGACATGTGGCGAAGAACTGCAGTATGAGGAGGTGTTATTCTTGTGGTGAGGAAGGCCACATGATCAGGGATTGCAAGAAGCCGATGGCTGAAGGTTCGGGAGTGAAGAAGACTGGAGGAGGAGGACGAGTGCCAGAGCGTTTACGATGATGCAAGAGGAGGCTAGGATGGACCTCGATGTCATGTCAGGTAAGTATCTAGTAATCAAACTCTTGCTCTTGGGTTGTTCGATTCCGGTGCTGGTTTTTATTTCTGCTGTCTTTTGTGCTAAGTTGTCCATTAAGAGTGGAAGTGTTGATGGGCCCTTCTATGTAGGAACTGCCATAGGTAAGTCTACCAGGATTTCTGAGATAATAGAATACTGTGATATGGAGTTAAAAGGTCATAAGTTTCCTGTTAGGCCGTTCGTGATGACCTTAGGTGGTTTCGATTTGATTCTTGGAATGGATCGGTTAGCAGACTTCGAGGCGAACATTATGTGTCACAAGAAGATGATTAGTTTGACAGCGCCTGACGGGAGTTCGATAACGGTTTAAGGTGATCGAGTCACGACGGACCCGAAAGTGATTTCGAAGGCGGTGGTGGGAAAGTGCATGAGGCGTGGATGTAGTGCCTACTTGGCCTACGTAAAGGACGTGGATACGCCAACGCCACAACTATCCGATGTTCCGGTTGTGTGTGACTTTCCAGACGTGTTCCCAGAAGGCTTACCAGGAGTGCCACCTGATAGAGGGATTGAGTTTCGGATTGATCTGATACCGTGTGCCCAACCTGTTGCCAAGGCACCGTATCGGCTGGCTCCGACGGAGATGAAAGAATTGATGGAGCAGTTGCAAGAGCTGCTTGATAAGGGGTTCATTAGACTGAGTATCTCTCCTTGGGGTGCTCCGGTCTTATTTGTGAAGAAGAAAGACGGTAGTATGAGGATGTGTATAGACTACCGTGAGTTGAATAAGCTGACAGTGAAGAATCGGTACCCCTACCGAGAATTGATGATCTGTTTGATCAGCTCCAGGGTGCCAGTTGGTTTTCAAGGATAGACCTTCGATCTGGTTATCATCAGTTGAAGGTGAAGGAGCAGGATATTCCTAAAACAGCTCTTCGCACACGTTATGGACACTACGAGTTTCTCGTTATGTCTTTTGGTCTGACCAATGCGCCAGCTGCTTTTAAGGATTTGATGAATCGAGTGTGTCGGCCGATGTTGGATAAATCAGTGATTGTGTTTATTGAGGATATCCTGATTTATAAGGAGCATGCCAATCACATTCGAGAGGTGTTGGAGACGCTGAGAAGGGAGAAGTTGTATGCCAAAGTTCTCCAAGTGCGCATTCTGGTTGCGCGAGGTTCAGTTTTGGGTCATGTAGTGAATCCCGACGGGATTATGGTGGAACCGGCAAGGGTGGAGGCAGTGATGCAATGGAAGTCTTCTAAGACGCCATCCAAGATTCGTAGCTTCTTGGGTTTAGCGGGTTACTACAGAATATTCATTCAAGACTCCTCCAAGATCGCCTCCCCATTAACTAAGTTGACACTGAAAGATGTGAAACTTGTATGGGGTCAAGCTCAAGAGAAGGCGTTCGATGAATTGAATGCAAGACTAACTCAAGCTCTTGTTCTGTCATTACCCGATGGAAGTGAGGATCTGGTGTTTTATTCTGATGCTTCCTAATCAGGGTTGGGATGTGTGTTAATGCAGAGAGGGAAGGTTATAGCCTATGCAGCCGACAGTTGAAGGTTCTCGAGGTAGAAAGCCTAAAGATAGGCAGAAGTCGTATGCCGATAAGAGACGTTGACCGATTGAATTCCAGGTGGGTGATAGAGTTATGTTGAAAGTCTCACCTTGGAAAGGTATCATTCGGTTCAGAAAGCGGGGCAAGTTGAGCCCGAGGTACATAGGGCCTTTCCGAATCATTGCTCGAGTAGGAGGGGTGGCCTATAGGTTAGAGTTACCAGATGAGTTTAGTGGAATCCATCCGACGTTCCATGTATCTCATCTGAGGAAATGTTTGGTAGAAGAAGATATGATTATCCCACTGGAAGATATCGAGGTAGATGAACGACTCAATTATGTGGAGCAACCAGTGGCGATCATCGATCGAAAAGAGAAGAGGCTGAGGAATAAAGTGGTTCCACTTGTGCACGTACAGTGGAAGCACAAAAAGAGATCTGAGCCTACGTGGGAGACTGGAGAAGAGATGAGACATCATTGTCCACGTTTGTTCGAGGAAAAACAGGTTTCGGGGACGAAACCTGTATAAGGGGGGGGTGGACTTGTAACACCCGGAAATTTCCTTTAAAGCCGACGAAAGAAGAAAAAGAAATAAAGTCCAAATTTAAGGGACCAAACTTGCCAAAACGGGAAGAAGTTTGGATGAATGAGGGAATTAAAAAGGGATTTGCAGCCATTTCCCTCTTCCATTTCACCACTCAATCGGCCAAAGGGAGAAGAAAGGGAGAAAAGTGGCCTCAAGCTTGGTTCGTGTGGATCCAAGGGTGAAAGTCAAAGTGTAGCGGGTCGAATCGAAGCTTTACTCGACGAGGTTGTCAAGGTGAGTTCTAGGACCCCTCTTTTACATGTTTTCAAACGATTTTGGGGCTGGAACACATCTAAAACCCGTTTTTGAAAAGTTGGGTGTTGAACCAGTTTGTATGTGTATGTGTATGCATTTGATGCGGGTGGGGTTCGATTTCGGGCTTGTGTGTGCTTGAATGGTGTTGTGGTAGGTGTTTCTAAGGTTTAGGATGGTTGATTTGGGCTAAAATCAAGTTTGGAAGAGCTTGGGGGCGAAAATGGCAGTTTGCGTTCGGCTGGAACTGCATTCTGCATCAGCTAGGGCTAGGTGACCGACTGGAGTGCGATTGGAGGCCATACAGCTGATTGGCATGCGATTGAGGTCCATGCGCACGATTGCCATGCAACTGAGGTCAATACGCATGATAGTCATGCGACTGAAGTTCATGTGCCTGTAAGGCATGCGATTGAAGGTTATGCGACTGGGGTTCATTCGCACGAAGGGTATGCGACTGAAGCCCATGCGCCTGAAGTCATGCGGCTGAAGGCCATGCGCATAGAAGCTATGCGACTGGGAGTCCATACGCATAGATGTCCAATCGCCCATAGGTCCATTCGCATAGGGTCCATTCGCCTGATGTCCATTTGCCTAATTGTTCAGTCGCCTGAAGGACATGCGACTAGAGGGTGTCCATACGCCCAAGTAGGGCTCATATGCCCGAAAGAATATAGTTTATTTATTGACTTTTGGGGGAAAGTGCAGATGTAAGTTTTGACGTGGAAGGTTCCCGGTAGTTCATGTAAGTTGACTTTTGTGACCATAGAGGTTATGTTGGGCGTGATGATGATGATGTACGACGTTGTATTTGCATAATGTATGCTATGTATGTATGATGATTCCTTGTATGATGATGTTGATTGTGTATGTTGATGTTCCTTATTACTATGTATGATTATTTTCCCTTGGCTTTACGTGGAATGTTAATGAATGAAATGAAAGTATTATGTAACGTAAAGTGGAAGATAATAAAAAGGGAACATGATAAATGAATGCATGCATTAATAAATGATGGAATTTAACAAAAGTCTTGCAAGCATTGGATATCGGGACACGCCAATTATAAGGTGTTAGCCCAACGGTGTGTGGGTTAGCTACCCCAGGAGGATGCACATCGGGGTCTTTCTTTGTGATTGACCATTTGTATGGAACCATTGTTGCTTGCCTTAGGTACTGTGGCCAGAGGTGCTGTGTACCGTAATGGAAGGTCTATGATAGGCTTAGGCCCAGTACCAGGAAACTGAAAGGCATAGCACATGACAAGGTACACCCGAACTTTATCTTAGGTACTGTGGCCAGAGGTGCTGTGCACCGCAATGGAAGGTCTATGATAGGCTTAGGCCAAGTACCAGGAAACTGAAAGGTAAAGTTCATGGTTTTAATGGAAAGAAAAGATGTAATGATCCTGAACTTTATCTTAGGTACTGTGGCCAGAGGTGTTGTGCACCGTAATGGAAGGTCTATGATAGGCTTAGGCCCAGTACCAGGAAACTGAAGGGTAAAATTCATGATTTTAATGGAAAGAAAAGATGTAATGATGAACGAACGAATGAAAGTAAGAACATATGAACGAATAGAAGCTAATGAACGAACGATGAAGATAATAAAGATATTATCTATATGTACGTATGATGTATGAACTCATGAAAGTAATGAACGGTTTTAATGAAAGTAAAGTATATTGTATTTTAAAACTAGAACTCACTCAGGAACGCTGACTTTTATGTGTTTCCAGTTGGCAGGTGATGCTGCTGAGGATGGCACAGTGCGACTACTCAACTCTTTTTGGGATGGCATCCATTATTATAATGCTTTTGTAATGAAATACAACATGTATTTTGTAATTTGCTAACGATGTAATATTTTGCAAAAGTCTTTATTATGAAAAGGAATGTTGGTTTAAATGTTTCCGCTGCAACATTTTTATGTAGGATGATAAATATATATGTTTTATGTACGATGAGGATCCAACTGTAAGCGTCCCGGGAACGGGGCCTTACATTATAAAGGTCTTATAATACAAGACCTTAAAAATAAGAATAAAGTATAATGTGAGTGGGGTAAAGGTAAAGAGCCTTAAGCTCATTAAATAATATATATTTTTAAACAAAATCCTTCTAAATACAATTAAATATTTCTATAATTTCACACTACTCTTTTTCTACATAAGCATAGTTCTATAAATATATAAAATAATCCCAACCCAGCTCCTATAAACATGATACCTTGTTAGGCCTATAATTTTATCTAATGTTATAAAGTCAACAAATTAAAGTCAACCTATAAGTCAACATAATAATTTGGGTGAAGGATTGACGCGTTGAGTCCAATTGTAAATGACAACATCAGTTTCCGGTTATAAAAAAATATTTTGTGTGGATAAAATATATCGGGAAAACTTTATAAAATAGTAACCAAGTTTTAGAAGTGTTCCAATTAGGTCACTCATTTGTTTAACTGTCCAATCAAGTCATTTAACTTTTGTTTGATGTTCTAATCCTATGTAATTAACCTAGTTAGCATGTAATTGTTTTTCTAACCATTTTCCTCCACCTGCACCATCGACCACCCTTCTCCTCCACAGCTCCACCTTCAAACACCCCTCTCCCTTCACCTTTAAACACCTCCGACCACACCATCACTGTCGTCCCCCCACCATCGTCGCCCCAAACATCTACGCCCACCCAAATTTCTGCACCATCATCTGCAACCCACCTAAAACCGACCTATCATATTCGACTCCATCACTTGTGGCCATCCGTCACTGTCCCATCATCTTCGACCACTATCACTCACCCAAACTTAAGCTTTTTAAGTTTTAAATACATTGGATTAATAGATCAAAATAAACTTTAGTGACCTGATTGGGATAAATATAAGTGACCTAATTAGAATAATTTTGAAACTTGGTTACTATTTTATAAAGTTACCCCCAAATATATTTTATCTTTTGGACAATTAATAAGATTTAAATTGTAATTTCCTTGTTCTTGTATTAAGACTATAAATAAGCATTAGTGTGTAATTTGTCATTAAGCTAGTAATCAAGGAATGTTTTATTTACCCAACTAAGATAATCAACTGAGAAATCCTTACCTGGGGAGGTATTTAAACTCTTGGGGTTGAATTCAAATCTTTCATACATAATATAAAAATAGCTACATTATTTTTAAAAGATTACATTGCTTAAAACAAAACCACCTTTAGACTTATATATAAGCCACAAGTATAAAGTCAACCTATTGATCTTCCTGGATTCATGTTGATATTCCCACTATGCTTAGATTATCATAACCTTTAGTTGCATTAAACATGCATATCATTTTTCAGAAAATGATTTTATAATGAAACGTCAACATAAAACTGGTGAATCATGTTACCAGACACTTTTAATAAAATCAAAACATCATGATTAATATTAATAATTCTTAAAACATTTCACTTTATAGCTGTCTTTTTTGTTATCAGGGCCCATCCCGGGAAACTAGTATACACTGAATTCATCTAGTTCACACGTGTTAAGTTATTCAGCCATATTATGGCATAAACAATTACTTATTAACATGTGTATTCTCAATCGATATATGTATACCATGTCAACGGGGCTTAATAACATTAATATAGTCACATGTTGGTTTTAAAACGATGTAATCATGTTTATATAGATATTTCATAAACATGCTAGAAATCATTTTGTGCACATAAACCAACCATACAAATGAAGTTTGGAAAATATGTTCACCTTAACATGCTGCTAGAATCACTGCTTATAATCTTCCATGCACCTCCAAAGCAGATCCGTAAGCTTAATGAGTATAACATTAGCTTACACAAAGTAATTTATGGGTATTTGGAGTACAAGTGGCAATACATACACATGGATGTATAAATTTGACTGTACAATGTAGGCTTTTATATCATGTTTGCAGGTCCTTTCACAAACCGTTAAAGAGAAAGGGGGCGGTCTGCCACCTGGCAATGGTGGCTGAGACCCTTTCGGCCTAATAAAAAATCAACACATGTCAAACACATTTTGCTTTCACAGCCTCCAAAGTAGAGACGTATCATTCTAAGGTGACACATCTAATCCCCTTAGTCCATGTCAATGTGTTACGTGTCAATACATGAGGGCTTTGCTTGGAGAGCACGTAGCGACCATTATAGGGAAGCATAGCAGTCCGCTATGCAACCCGAATATTTGAAACCCTAGTTCGTTGCTTTGCGGTCCGTCAAGCCTTTTGGTCGCGGTCTGCGACCAGTGCCTAAACCCTAATCCTTTATTATTTTAATTTCTGACCCAGAACTATTATTTCATGCATAAATTTTTACGTGTTACATTCTCCCTACCTTTTCTTAATTTTGATTCTAGTTCTTAAGTATGGTGAGGGCCTCACCTAAAGTTCCACCTAACTTTAACCAATGCTAATTTTCTTCTTTTCAATCTTTAAATTTGTCGATCTTTTATTTGCATTGGTTCTTCTACAAATTTTAACTTCTTATTCACTTCTACATATTTTAAAGGCATATTCATCGTTTCATCGGCTAAACACTTAGGTAAATTGGCACATGGAGTACATCATGAAGTTCGTTCTTTTCTTCTAGTAACCGAAGCTATAACTATAGGTCCAATTTGTCTTATAATTTCCAATGGTCCAACAAAACAAGGGCTTAGTTCCCCTTCTTCCCAAATCGAACCACATTTTCCCAAGGTTAAACTTTTAATAATACTTTATCAATGATTGCAAATTCTAACATTTTTCTTCTTTTATTTGCATAAGTCTTGTCACACCCCAACCTTGACGGTGGAATCATCGAGATGTGAGGGTTAAGATTGTTCATAGCCACATAACGTTATCATTTAATTCAAATATTATTATCATAAGTTTCAAATGTAAATTACAAACATAAGTCTCAAAACATAAAATAACAAAACATAAAACAAAATAATCCAAAGCATTTTATTCTTTATTCTAGGTCTAAATCCTAGATTTGCAAATTCAAAAGATAACTTCAAGCTTGAGTATTTTCTGAAACATGTTAAAAATAAAGGGTCAACTATGAAAGTTGGTGAGTTTCTAAGGGTTTAATATACATAAATATATCAAAAGGTTTACAAGTAGCAATTCATGTCAAAGGTTATGAGTTATGCAAGTTTATAGAACACATATAGCTACAATCAAACCTCAACCAAGATTAAGATTACAAGTTTATAAAGATTGGCTAAGTGTACTTGGTTCCCATGATGAACAAGTCATACGTTATCAGGAGTCGACAATACATCGGCTTTAGCACCAAATAGGCTTGTCAGGCCCATAGATCTATGACGTCACCATGTTAGCAATAGTTAATGATTGTCAACATATAATGTATCTCATATAAAGCTCACATTAACACAAATAACCATGACGTAAATATAAATATGAATTGCAAATGTGTTACAAGTATAAAACGTTTACAAGTGTAAGTTTGATAAGATTAACATGTTTCACCCCAAAAATGTGTGAACTAATATTAAAATGGGGCAAGAAAACTCACATGATCAATACGTATATAAATGATGATTAATAAGAATAATAAACGTCGTTCCAACGTAATCCTTCACAAGGTACCTAAATATATATATTTACAAGAATTTAACGTCTAATAATAAGCTTTACGAGGACTAGGGTTTCAATTTGGTGTTTGGGGCTTGTCAAATAATTATGTTTAACAAAATGGAACCAATTATATTTATTGGAATTAAAGAAAACATATAACATTTTATATAAAGTTGTATGTATAAAAATATAACATTTATAGCAATTTGTATACATATAAGGATTATATAAAGTTTAATAAACACAATTTAAGCAATAATTTAAATACAAGTTTGAAATAATAATATTTGTGGAATAAAGTACTATTTAAAGTCTAGTTTTTTATATACAAATAAACTATTTATATCATTTCATTTTCTTTTTTTTAAGAATAAAAGTATAAATATATTTTTTTAAGAAAATAATTTTCAGAAAATAATTAAAAGTATTTAAAATAAACAGCTTTTATAAAATGACTTTTTATAATTTTTAAAAAGAATTTAGAATTAATTTTGAAGGCCCAAAAGGCTTAAAAATAAAACATGAGGTTCCCCGGATTCGAACCGGGGACCTCCTGTTTAGGAGAGGTGGGTCTTACCAATGAACCAAGGGTCGTGGCCGTGTTAGGTCTCGGCCCTTAATTGTTAAAAACATAATTAATCAAGAACCCCCAAATCCAATGAACCCTTGAATGTTCTTGGATCCAATTGAACCCTAATTCGATTAGATTACAGATTATGTTCATGGGGCTTTTGTTTCCCATGTTAAAACGAGTTCAATCATGTGTTTAATTACCCGAATTGAAGACAGATTGATGATGAACAAACGAAGAACAATCGCGGCTATGTCAAGGCTGGTTCAAGTTGCAAATGATGACAATAATCAAATCCGTGTTACAGAAAGCTTCCAAGGGTCTTGGTGAGCAAAAGCCCTCTGTCAATTTTGATTTAAAAATCCCAGAAGATAGCGTTCGAGTAAGTTGCAGGTCGCGGCAATGGAGAGAATCGAAAGTGATGTTCGTGTTTGTTTCAGGAGGAATTGTTAGTTGTAAACGATTAGGATTACTTAGATGATTGCTTAGGTTAGTTTAATTAGATTATAATAGGATTAAATGCTCAAATGGCTCTATGGTTAAAGACGAACTTCAGTTTCGTGTTTGAATGCTCATAAAGATCCTTAAATCGAATTAAAGTGCAGTAATAGGTTCGATTCTTGTTCCTGAAGCGGTTGGGAACGACTGGGGTTCACGATTCGAAGGGTTTTGTGGGTTTTCACTTCGCCGAACTTCGGCCGGAGAGGTGGCCGGAGTCCACCGGGGTTTAAAGTGGGCGGGGGGTTGGGTTGTAATTTAAAAATTACACATTTGGCCCTTATAGTTTATTCATTATTATTTTATGCACAAAATTACCTTTTAAAGTTTATAAAATGGCGAAACAAACCCCCCTAACTTAATTTAATGTAAGTTTTTAACACTTACAAGTTTAATAATTTTACAAAGTATTATTATTAGTAATATTATTATCATTATAATTTAATTAATTTATAAATTTCTAACTTAACTAAGATGCCAACATAAACAAGCCCTCAAGTTTTATAATTGACATAAATGATCCTTACAAGAGCATATTTTAATTTTACAAAAACACGAAAGGTTACAACTCTTTTGTCTATCTCTGACTGTTATCAATCGTTTTCTTATTTGTAAAATTTTATCAGTTGTTTCCTGTACAATCTCATGTCCTGACAACTGATTTTCTCCTCGCTTAGACCAACATACAGACGTTTAACACTTCCTACCATATAGAGCTTCAAAAGGTGTGGCTTGTATACTTGTGTGATAACTATTATGTACAAGAATTCCATTAGTGGTAACTGATCATCCCATATTCCACCTAAGTCTATCACACATTCTCTTAACATATCTTCTAGAGTTTGGATAGTCCTTTCGCTTTGTCCATTGGTTTGCGGATGATAAGTTGTACTAAGATTCAACAATGTAACCATGGCTTTCAGAAAGTTTTGCAAAAACCTAGACGTATCTCTATCAGAAACAATAGACAGTGGTACGTTATGCAAGGACATAACTTCATTCACGTATAATTAAGCTAACCCATCCATACTATAGATTTCTTTCATTGGTAAGAAATAGGTTGACATAGTCATTCTATCAATAATAACCCAAATTGTATCACTTTTTTTGCTTGTCTTTGGAAGTTTTGTAATGAAGTTTGTAAGGATTCCTTAAGTCTGATGGAACCCAAAACATCCAATGTGTCTCTGCAACATGCACTAAGTACTGAAGTAAAGAATGCTTCGGAAGTTTTACACGATGCACTAGAAAATACTCTAAGTGTAAAATCTTCCGAAGCCAAGACCAATATCTTCCGAAGCCAAACATGAAGTCTTCCGAAGCCTCAGAGACAAAGTCTTCCGAAGCTTCAACCTATGAAGACAGATTTCTTCCGAAGACTTTTAGTATACATGCTTTATCTGATGTATTTTTCCTTAAAACTGGACACCTTTCCGCTGCATCTCTGTAAAGTCACCAACTTACATGAGTTGGTGAAAAGGTCCATGCTTTTGGTAACTGTACATTGAGGTCTTGAGTCTGTAGCTTTCTACTTTATGTACTTTATCCTTTTTGTAATATATAAGGATGTGAGCTATGGCATGTCATAGTCACAAGGTCAAAAGGCAGATATGTCTTTTGATCCTACAATTGATTTTGTTAGTGTCTAGTCAATTGTATCCAGCTGGCTTTCAAAGTATAGCCGACTGTAGGTTGTAGTATAAGTATTCCAAGTTCTTGTATCTTTCTTCATGCTTTGTAACACTTGTAAAAGAACTTGAGAAAGAAATATACTACCTCCTTGAAACCCATCTCTCTTGTTCTGTCTCTTTACTTTACTTGTGTTCTTTGTATCAACTTGGTTAATCCAGTTCACTGTTTGATCAAAGTTTAGTTGTTCTCCTCATTGTGTTGTTGTGTTGTAATTTGTTCAAGCCCTTAAACGGTCCTGCAATTGGTATCAAAGCATTTCAGGCTCTTGATATAAGATCTCACCATCTTAAGATCCCTCACACACACAAAAACTAAACTCTCCAAATGGCATCCATCTCAAAGACTGATATGGAGACTGGAACCATGAACAAATCCCCACTGATCACTCTTGATGATTTTGACACCTGGTGTATGAGAATGGAAGGTTTCATCAGGTCTCTGGATTTAAGAATGTGGGAATCTGTTGAGAATGGACCTTTCATACCCAGCACTCCCTCTGCTACTGGTGCTGGTATGATTCCAAAAGATGTGGCCAACTACTCTGATGAAGATAGAAAAAGAGTAGAGATTGATAGGAAGGCCATGACTGCTCTTCAGACTGCTCTCCCAAACTCTGTATACAGAGGCTTTAAGAAGTGCAAAACAGCTAAATAGCTGTGGGATGCACTGAAGCTGATGTATGAAGGCTCCTCTAAAGCCAAGGAGAACAAGAAGGATCTCCTGAAGCAGCAGTTTGAAAACTTCACCTTCAAAGCAGGTGAGACCATGACTCAACAATACTTCAGGTATGTTGAGATAGTGGATACCCTAGTGGATGGAGGAGTTCCTTTTGAGAACAGGGACATTGTAAGGAAGTTCATGTCCTCACTTCCTAGGCAATGGACACACTATTGTGTGGTGATCAAGAGGACTGAGAACCTTAAAACTCTTACTCTGACAGAGTTATATGGGATTCTCAGTGGATACCAGATGGAGATGAACATGCAAGGTTCATCTGGCAACTCCAACAATCAAATGGGTTCAGCCCTTCATGTGGTTGAAAGGGATAGCATAGAACCCCAACATCATCTCATATGCTACCCTGACAACTCACAAAAGGGTCCTTTCATCACCTTTCCAGAGACACCCAGGGATAACTTTTCTCAAGGAAGCCCATTCCAAGAGACAAGCTGATCTCAAGCCTTTGTGTCTACTGATGAAAGCTGTGGGAACTCTCTTTTCACTCTTGAAGACCTGGACTGTATCCATCCAGATGACCTGAAGTATATGGAGATAGTTCAGCAGATGGCTCTCCTCACTCACAGAGCCATGAAGTTCTACAAGAGAACAGGAAGAAGGTTTCCAAGCAATGCAACCAGTGGAAAGTTTGGGCTGGATAAAAGCAAAGTTAAGTGTTACAACTGTAACCTGATGGGCCACTTTGCTAGAGAGTGTAAGGCACCTAAAACAAATGGGGGCCAAACATAAACCAGACCAAACTACACTGACAAAGCCCCTCAGAATGAGAAGCCAAAGCAACATGCTGTTGTTGCTGTTGAAGAAGGAGTGTGAAGTCACTGGATCGGTAAACATCCGAGCATGTTCTTGACGGAAGGATAAACAAACACAACCAAAAGTCAAATCAATAACACGAACTATCAAAAATTGGTTTCATTGATAAAACCTAACGATTACAAGCTCGTTACAACATAAGAATCAAGACTCTTGGCAAGGGGAGATCGAGCATGATCTCCCCTCTCATCCGGCAGCCCTAGGCTCCGGGCAGACACCCTCCCCAAACCCTAAATCTCTCTACACATTGAAACTGGTATATATAGGCTTCGGCCCATATTAGATGCGACTGGGCCCATTCGTGCGATTGGACCATGCGTATGGTTCAATCGTACGACTGACCCAATCGCATCTCTCAGTCGTACGACTGGCCCATTAGTAAGGCTCAGTCGCACGACTGAGTCTCATTCGCATATGCTCCTGCGAATGACCCAGTTTCATGTGTTTACAACATATCAGGTTTATTACATTAAGTCTAGACTATTCGACAAGCGACGGACACACTATATATGACAATATATGCTCCAACAAATTCCCCCTTGGACGTTGCTTGCGAATAGTAGATAACACCTCTTACAATCTTCAGTCAATCTTTGCTCTGGTTGTCAATAGAATCAAACGAAAACCATATCAGCCAACGTTGCCACTCCGCCAGGTTACTACCATATCCCTGAAAATGAATTTAGGCACAACAGCTTTCGTTTACTTTGCAGAATACCATCATAGCATCAAGATTCCCCATATGACTGATTTTTCCAGATAATGACATGAACAGTTTTCCATTGCTTCAATCTTCACACAGGCTAACCTGATTAACATTAACACCTGCAGAAATTCCCCCTCACATTCAGCATATCCCAATATATAAACGTTGTGTTCTCTTGGCGTCTTCATACGGTGTATTGGGCAAAAGGTTGAAGGTTCCAATCCACAGTTGACAATATCAAACAAATCAGCATGCATGTAGATTCTTCATCGGAAACCGGCTCACATCATCACTTTCTGATTGCGTCTTCAATCTCTCTATACATGGATTCCCCCTAAGAATGAGAATCCTCTCTGTGCGGATAAATATAACTTGATTGGCCCATAAATAGTCAGATGCTCCTGACTACCCCACAAAATCAGCACTGACTGCTGACATCTTCTCTTCTCTCTTTCGTGTTCCAACTTCATTCACCTATTCTGGAAGTCCGACGAATAATGGGGTATACATCGAACTTATTTGACAAAAGAATCTCAGGGTGAATGTGCTTTGCTCATCCTCAAATCTGTGCAAAAGGTAGTTCCAGACTTTTTTGTTTTTTTTTTATTATTTTTTTTATTATTTGTTTTTTTATTTATTTTTTTATTTATTTTTATTTTTATTTTTTTATTATTATTTTTTTTTTGGTCTGGAACACCGTTCATCCGTATGACGTGGAGGACAAATATCACATTCATGTGAATGGATGATATCATAAGACGGGTCCAGTAGCATGATTGGTCATAAGACTGGTCCAGTAGCATGACTTGTCATAAGACTGGTCCAGTAGCATGACTGGTCATAAGACTGGTCCAGTAGCATGATTGGTCATAAGACTGGTCCAGTAGCATGACTGGTCATAAGACTGGTCCAGTCGCATTCCAGTCGCATTCCAGTCGCATTCCAGTCGTACTCCAGTCGTACGACTGGTCCATTAGCATGGTCCAGTCGCACGAATGGTCCATTAGCATGGTCCAGTCGCACGAATGGTCCATTAGCATGGTCCAGTCGCACGAATGGTCCATTAGCATGGTCCAGTCGCACGAATGGTCCATTAGCATGGTCCAGTCGAACGAATGGTCCATTAGCATGGTCCAGTCGCACGAATGGTCCATTAGCATGGTCCAGTCGCACGAATGGGTCTGAACGCAGATTTTCAGATCTGCAGCCGCCAAAGCTGCCAAAAACCCTAATCTGACGAATTTTACATGAACGGAAACAAGATAGGCATCATCAGATTCGCAAGGGTGATAGGAACGTGATTTCGAGTTCGATTTTGACATAAAACCAACACACGTTACCAAATCTGAGCAAAACACGAAGAACACGAAGTGGGTTTAACGTCAAGATCTGAAATTTGATCCAGAAATCAAGAGCTCGGGTTGCTAGAATGATTGTTAGATCATTCCAGCAGTAACCGGCTCTGATACCAATTGTGAAGTCACTGGATCGGTAAACATCCGAGCATGTTCTTGACGGAAGGATAAACAAACACAACCAAAAGTCAAATCAATAACACGAACTATCAAAAATTGGTTTCATTGATAAAACCTAACGATTACAAGCTCGTTACAACATAAGAATCAAGACTCTTGGCAAGGGGAGATCGAGCATGATCTCCCCTCTCATCCGGCAGCCCTAGGCTCCGGGCAGACACCCTCCCCAAACCCTAAATCTCTCTACACATTGAAACTGGTATATATAGGCTTCGGCCCATATTAGATGCGACTGGGCCCATTCGTGCGATTGGACCATGCGTATGGTTCAATCGTACGACTGACCCAATCGCATCTCTCAGTCGTACGACTGGCCCATTAGTAAGGCTCAGTCGCACGACTGAGTCTCATTCGCATATGCTCCTGCGAATGACCCAGTTTCATGTGTTTACAACATATCAGGTTTATTACATTAAGTCTAGACTATTCGACAAGCGACGGACACACTATATATGACAATATATGCTCCAACAAGGAGGCTTTGACTGGAGCTTTCAGGTGGAAGATGCTTCTCCAAACCAAGCACTGATGGCAGACCATGATGAAGCCAAGGTATTGGAACATCGCTGTACTCCTGAATGCATTGCTAAAGCAAACAGATACAGGTCCTACAACTTAGAGATGAGATCTGATCTTGAGTCATTAAACATATTAAAATCTGATTTTAGAAAGTCTGAAAATGATTACAAGTTAAAAATAGAGGACTTGGAGAAAACCATTTCAGTACTAAAACATGAACATACAGATTTTAGAACTCAGATCCAGGATCTCATAACTAAGTTGACTGAGTGCCAGGCTGAGCTTGTGATCAGCAAAGCCAAGGCAGAGAAGAGTGTTCTTGAAGAAGAGACCTTCAAGAACATGATATCCTCATCCCTGCACAACAAAGTGTGCTATCAAAATAGACAGGGACTGGGATCAAATGAGATAGCTCCTCCACACACAATCTTGTCTGTAAGATCTCCTAGGTGTGGAACTTGTGAAGATGAGCTTCCTCTCATAGATCCTATAAGTGAGGAGGATGAAGAAGTGATAGTGAAGAATTCCTCTGAGAAGAGTGAAGAAGAGGATTCTTCCAAGGGCCACTATCCTTCTGAGGAGAAGAAATCTACTGTGATGACCAAGTCCAAGAGAAAGAACTTGATCAGGAAGAGAAAAAGGAAAGCAAAGAAGGCTCAAGAGATCAAGACTACTTTTGATGCTAAGTAGAAACAAGTTTTTATCTCTACAGGTTTCAAAGTAGTTAGGACTGAAGACATCAACCAAGACTCCTCAGCTAAGAGTCCTGGTTCTTGTTCAATCATCTCAGTACAAAGAAGAAGACTGAGCTGCTGTGTACCACTGTTGCACAGCCTGGACCATCAAACTCCAAGAACAGTTCACAGCCCAAAAGAACTATCTCAGCATCTACCAAGATGAAGGTGGAGAAGGGATTTGCTCTCATATGGAGACTCCTTTGAAGAAGAAAATGTTATGTGTCATGTGTGAAAGTACCTCTCACATTGCTAAGGATTGCCCATACAATCCTAAAAGTACTATCCACATAACCAATACAAAGACTTCAAAGAGTCTCAAGAAGATTCAAGCTTCGGAAGGAAAGTCTGTTTCCTTCGGAAGCTCCAAATCAAAGAAGAAGGTAAATGAAAAATTACCTTCGGAAGTAAAATTGGTCTCGGAAGAAAGGAGTTCTTCCGAAGCACTGAAGTCTGCTGCAGTGACTGTAGAATCTTCCGAAGGTTCAGTCATCAAAACTGTGAAGTCCCAAAAGCTTCTAAGTTTTGAAGGTCAAGTCCAAGACTCCAAAGGTGGTGTGGAAGTCTAAGAAAGACCAAATGACTGAAGTTTCTCCATCAACAACAGCTGAAGATCCCCATAGTACAACCATAGGATCTATTACTGTTGCATTACCTTCCTTTACACTTAGTGAGCCCAAGACAAGTAAGGCTTGGGTTTCCAAATGTAACTAATCATTTCTTTGTGCAGGAACAGCTCAAGACAAGCAGGAATGTCTGGATAATTGACAGTGGTTGTTCCAGGCACATGACAGGCAATAGGTCTCTACTCCATAATTTTGAGAGAATTGATGGAGGACCAGTTGCTTTTGGAGGAGATGAAGGTGGTTACATTTCAAGAAGGGGCAAGGTCACAAATGGTAAGCTCAGCATTGAGAAGGTAAACTTTGTTAAGGAGCTTGGGTACAATCTTCTGAGTGTATCCCAATTTTTGATCAGAGTCATAACATGCTCTTTACTGAGCATGAGTGCATTGTTCTCAAGCCTGGAGTGGTCATTCCTCATGAGCATATCCTGCTCAGAGCCCCCAGGAAAGGGAACATGTACAAGATGGATTTGCAAGAAACATCTCCCTCTGGAGAAGTTTCATGCTTTCTATCTAAAGCAAATAGTGATGAGTCTTTCCTATGGCATAAAAGAATGTGCCATGTAAACTTTAAGAACATGAATAAATTAATTAAACATGATCTGGTAACTGGAATGCCAAAGAAAGAGTTTACAAGTGATGATCATTGTGTTGCATGCCTGAAAGGGAAGCAACATAAGGTATCTCACAAGCCTAAGGAAAGGAACTCCATCACTACTCCCCTACACTTGTTACATATGGATCTCTTTGGCCCCACCAGTGTAATGAGTCTAGGAAGGACCTCTTATTGTTTAGTGATCACAGATGATTTTACAAGATTCACTTGGGTTTTCTTTCTTAGAACTAAGGATGAAACCCCTGAGATTCTGAAGAATTTCATCTTAAAAGTTGAGAATCAAAGTGATCACAAGGTCAAAACCATAAGATGTGATCAAGGAACTGAATTCAAGAACCAAATCCTTGATACATTTTGTGATGAAAAAGGTATTACAAGACAATATAGTGCTCCCAGGACTCCTCAGCAAAATGGAGTTGCTGAGAAAGGAGAAACAGGACACTTATTGAAGCTGCAAGAACTATGTTGTCTGACTCTAAACTGCCCATCACCTTCTGGGCAGAGGCAGTTAATACTGCTTGCTATGTGCAAAACAGAGTTTTAGTAGTTAAGACACATGGTAAGACTCCTTATGAACTTTGGCACAAAGGAAACCTTTCATTGGTTTTCTCAGGTCATTTGGATGTCCCTGCACCATCTTGAATACCAAGGATCAAATTGCCAAGTTTGCTGAGAAATCAGATGATGGACACTTCATTGGATACTCTTCAAGCTAAGGCTTATAGAGTATACAATCTCAGAACTAGAATTGTTGAGGAGTCAGCCAATGTGACTTTCAATGAACACACACCCTGTGTGGCTGGTTCTGGTCCTGATTGGCTATTTGATCTTGATTTAGTTACCAACTGTTTTAACAAATCTTGTGAGAATGTTTCAGGATCCGCAGAAAATCTAAATACAGGTGATCCTGATCCAAGATTTGAGCTAGGAAGACTCTTAACTCATACATCTTCAGCTCCACTTGGGACTACTTCAGCAAATGAGGTTTCTATCAGCACAACAATGACAAATTCAGCTGATACATCTGGTATGCCTTCAAATTCCAGCTCAGAGGCTCCTCAACCAGATAAAGATACCTCAATTGTAGAAGACAACAATGGTGATGGTGATAGTGATCAGGAATTTCTTGATGCTAATAACCACACCATAGATGACAACATCAATGATGTCACACACTCATTGGATCAAGTTAATCTTGATAAGTGTGATAATGTGGAGGGTGAATCATCTATGCCACATCTAAATTTCTCCAATTTGGATCTTTCTCAGCAACTTGCTGTGATCCCTCAGCTAAGGATCCACAAGTCTCACCCCACCACAAACATCATTGGAGATGTTGTCACAGGGGTAAGAACAAGAGGACAAACCCATGAAGCAAATGTTTGTCTTTACTCTTGTTTCTTATCTAGATAGAGCCAAAGAAAGTTGATGAAGCTCTAAAGGATGGAAGTTGGGTTGAAGCTATGCAACAAGAAGCTGCTTCAATTCAAAAGGCAGAAAGTTTGGAACCTTTGTCCTCTTCCTCATGGGAAGACTACCATTGGAACCAAATGGGTTTTTAGGAATAAGAAGGATGATAGAGGAATTATCATCAAGAACAAGGCAAGACTAGTTGTTCAAGGATACACACAAGAAGAAGGAATTGACTACACTGATGTCTTTGCTCCTGTAGCAAGATTAGAAGCTGTTAGGATATTCCTGGCATTTGCTGCATCCAAGAACTTCAAGGTCTTTCAACTTGATGTAAAGTGTGCTTTCTTATATGGAGTGATTGATGAAGAGGTTTATGTCAAACAACCACCTGGTTTTGTAGACCCTGATCATCCTGATTATGTCTGCAAGCTTGACAAAGCTCTTTATGGGCTGCATCAGGCACCCAGAAAGTGGTATGAGACACTGTCTAAGTATCTTTGTAAACATGGATACAGGAGAGGTACTATAGATGGAACTCTCTTCATCAAAGGACAGGGAAATGACTTATTGCTAGTTCAAGTATATGTGATGACATCATCTTTGGTTCAACTAATCCAAAGCTCTGCAAAGACTTTGAGAAGCTGATGAAAGACAGATTTGAAATGAGTGCAATGGGAGAACTCAATTTCTTTCTGGGAATTCAAGTGAAGCAAGTTGAAGATGGCATCTTCATAAGTCAGTCAAAGTATGTTCAGGACATACTCAAGAGGTTCAACATGACTGATTGTAAGATTGCTAAGACACCCATAGCCAGAAACCACTCCCTTGGACCTGATCTTGAGGGGGAGTGTGTAGATGAACATTTATACAGGGCTATGATTGGGTCTCTTATGTATCTTACAGCTAGCAGGCCTGATATCATGTTTGCTACATGTATTTGTGCAAGATATCAAGCCAACCCTAAGATGTCTCACCTAATCACTGTCAAAAGAATTCTAAGATACCTCAAAGGTGCTTCAACACTTGGTTTATGGTATCCAAAGAATTCTGATTTTAATCTGTATGTTTATACAGATAGTGATTATGGTGGTTGCAACATGACTGCAAAGTCTACATCTGGGGGGTGTCAATTCCTTGGTGGAAGGGTTGTCTCATGGCAATGCAAGAAACAATCCTGTGTGTCTGCATCAACTGCTGAGGCTGAATACATTGCTGCTGCAAGCTGCTGTGCTCAAGTGCTTTGGATTCAAAATCAGATGCTGGACTATGGATTTAACTTCAAAGAGACTCCTATCCACATAGACAACAATAGTGCTATCTCTATCACTGAGAACCCTATGCAGCACTCAAGGACCAAACACATCAACATCAGGTATCATTTAATAAGAGATAACTATGAAAAGGGATTAATTAAACTAGTCAAAGTTCATACAGATGAACAATATGCTGATCTGTTTACAAAAGCTTTTGATGAACAGAGATTTAAATATCTGATATCAGCTATTGGGATGATTAACTTTGAGTAGACTTTTTTTTAAACTAGTTCTAATTATTTCTTCTTAAAATATGTGTGTCCTAAGTTGTCTAGTTCATCACTTTCATAAGCTCATGTTTTCTTTGAATTTAAAATTCTTTTTGAAGGCTTTCCTTAGATTCTTGAAAATTTTCTGATACTTCGGAAGATAAAATTTTATCTTCGGAAGAAAATCATGTCTTCAAAATAAATAACTGTCTAAGAAATTTTACCTTCGGAAGAAGTCTAAATCTATCTTCCGAAGCTTAAACTCTTATCTCAGACACTTATTTGTTTTTAAGGACTTTTTCCTTCCGAAGCAAAATTAACTCTCGGAAGCTTTGTTGATTCTTATACAAAGCATCCAAGTGTTTATTTCTCTTCCGAAGCATAATTTTTCAAGACTCTCAGGAAAATCTTCCGAAGCCATTTTAGCTTCGGAAGCTTTTTCATTAAAACTTCCGAAGACAATTTACCTTCGGAAGCTTTTCGAATTCCAAGAAAACTACTTTTTGAGCATAAGTAAACTACTTTTTCAGAGGTGGGACCGACTTCCGGATTTCAAAGTTTATCCTCTTTCATTAACTTTGGTTCAAATCCCTTTTCACATAAATACCCAACGGTTCCCCCTCTTTCTCACTATCTTCCTCAATTCCACTATTCCTCAAACCTAATTCTCTAATTTGCTTTCTACCTTTCTTCACCCTTAAGCTTCTGAAATGGCCAACCTTAACCGCAGAAACAACCCAGATTTCTCCATGCAACTCCACAGGCAACATAATCAAGTTGCTCTGTTAAGCTCTGAGAAAGATGCAAGTTTCTCAGAGATTTGCCAATTCTTAACTCTATCCAACTATTTCACCTCCCTGACCATTGATCCTACTCTGTATGAGGATCACTTGCTTGAATTCTGGAAGACCTGCCAAGAGGTCATTATGGATGGGGAGAAGGCACTGTCTGCCACAGTGCAAGGGAGGACAATCTTCATCACTCCGGCCATCATTAACCATCATTTGCAGCTGGATGATGAAGAAGGTGAGTTGTCCTTCCCAAAGGAAGCTGTTAATCATTCCTTTGAGCAGATGGGCTATGAGGGAGATTTCTCTGTAAAGACCTTCAGGAAAGGGAAGGTCTCATCACAGTGGAAATACCTGCTCCATGTGGTTATCCACAGCTTATCAAACAAGCATGGTGGGTGGGACCAGATTCCTGAGGATCTCTCCTTTATAGTTCATGGAATGGTTCAGGAGGTCAAGTTCAGGTATTCTCAATTTGTTTATACTAATTTACTTGCAAACTTGGACTCCTTAGAGTATTACATGTTTCCTAGATATGTTCAACACATTCTCAATTGTGAACTGGGCTCACAGTTGAGGGAAACAAGTAATATTCTTAGACTGGGACAGATGAAGCCCGGCATCTTTAAAATAATGAAGAAGCCAACTGTAGGCTTCTCAGGGGTAGAAACAGCCCTAGTCCCCAAAATGTTAGAGCTCATTGCTCAAGGTGACAACCTAGCAACACAAGCTAGTGTTGAACCCACACCTCTTTTATCCTTACCTCTAAAAAGACCACAAATTACCCTCACCTACCAAAGAAAATCCAAACGAAACCCTGCTCAGGCTATTGAGTCTGTGCAGGTCCCCATATACTCAACCTTACAGGAGGAAGTGGACACTAGAGCTCCCACTTCCCCTGAGGAGAAAACCACTCCTATTTCTTCACCTATCAGAGCTGAGGTTCCTCATGCTCACCCTGATGAGCTCACAAGCCCAACAGCCTTAAGCCTTCACTCTGAGTCTCAACACTCAAGTGAACAACCTTCAGGGGACAGTTACCATCCCCAGCCTTTAGATCTCAACCAACCAATTCCCAACCTATCCTTCTATACTGATGAAGACTTAGGATTCAGTGAGTACCATGAGTCTCTCTTCTCCTCCCCTACTCAAAGAGAGATGAGTACCTCTGATTCTCCTCAGTCCATCCCACATCAGTCACATGTTACTGAGGTGGACACTTCTAAACATGTTCAGGATGTCCATATGGAAGAGGCTCTCACTTTTGAAAGTGATTACATTATTAAGACCTCAACCATGGCAACTCAGCCCACTGGTATCTCAACTGAGACTGCTAGTGAGCAGAGGAAAACCAGCAGCCAAGAACCTCAAGCTGGTGGTGAGAGAGAGGACTTTGGTCCAATCATCTCATCCCCCAATGATTCTTCTGATGAAGAAGAGGGGAATTTGAGACTAAAGGTGCAGAAACTGTCAAAAACATGCTCCTATTTAGTCTCTAAGGTTAGTCACCTTGAATCTCAGGTGACTACCTTACAAAACAGGGTCAATGATCAGCAACTTCATATTCATATCTAAAGGAATAACTAGCTGGGAGACCTTTAAGGAGAGCTCAACCAGGAACACAAGAACCTGTGGAAGTGATTGACTTATCCTCCAGCTCACCTATGCAAGTGGGTGATGCTACCAAAAAGGGGGAGAAAGTTATTGCAACCACAGAACCTGGGAGTTCTTCACAGAGAATGGACATAAGGACTCACCATCCTCACTTGCTGTTGTGCATTCTCAGCAACTTCCTCAAGTTCACATTAATGTGGACTCTATAGACTCTATCATCAGGAGTCTCTTTGAGGAAGGTATACCAAGGGCTGTCTCATCCCCACCACAAGGAACTGCAAACTACATCATAAGGTGGAGGTATGATGCTGACAGAAGAGCCCTTATCCTTCACAGAGTTCAAGGGCAACAAGAAGTGTTTGATTTTCAAAGCCTGAACTTCTATGAAAGATTGGATCTAGTCAACATGCCACTTGTCAATCCAAGCAATTCAAGACAAGCTGACAGATTGGCTCAAAGAATCCAAGATAGGATCCTTGCAGAGTTCACTCTAAGAAGGAGACTTAGGCAATCAGGCAATGTCATCGGTCAACTGGATGTTGAGGTGGACCCTAAGATTAGTTTCATAGGGGAAACCTTGACTGAAGGCCCAGTGGCAGAACCTGAGACCCCTGTCTCATCATCAACAACTGCTGCAGAGGTCCAAACTCCTTTTGAGACATCTGCTGGTGAAGGTGTTTCTCAGTCTCTCTCTGGCCAGAGCATGGAAACTACACCAAGCAATGAAGGCCAAGCCTCTATCCACCCTGAGTCACAAAGGTCTGTTGGTGACAAAGGGAAAAGGATAATGACTCCTGAGGAAATTGAGAAGTAAGAGAGAGAGAGGAAAAGGAAGCTAAGGGGAGAAAGTTCCTCTGGGTCATCTAGCTTTATGCAAGCTGCAATCAGGGCTGCCCCCAGACCAAATACTCAAGATGATGAGTTGAGGGCAGTCAAGATTAGCATTTATAGACCAGGAACTATGATATTGATGAAATCATCTCCCTCCCCTTAGAAGAACTGAATGAACTGGCTGACATGGAAGTGTCAAGAGAGATGAAAGAAAAAGAGGATGCAAGGCTACTTCTCCAATTCAAAGAGGAGAGGAGACAGAAAAGACTCTACAAGCATGCTCCCATTCTCTCTCCAGTTCAAGAAAGTCCTGCACAGGAAGATGTGGCTCCACAAGAACCTCAGGTAGACAAAGAAGAAGATAGGATCAAGATTATCAACTACCTGAGTGCCACAGGCTTCTATCAGGCAGATGCACTTCTTCCCCTGTCCTATGACTTCATTGAGTTTGAGTACCTAAAGCAACTTGAACTTGAGCTAGTCAAAGAAAGAAAGACAACCAAAAGGAAGCTAAGGGAAGAAGCTGCAAAGTCAAGAGCCATCATTCAAAAGAGTGTAAAGAAGTCTGCTGACAGAAAAAGGATGATGAGCTTCTTGAAGCTATATGGATTCTCCGGAAGGAGACTTGGCCCTATGTCTCTATCCACAATGGATGAGCATATAAGGGTGATCAAGCAGAAGATTAAGAGTGGTGAACTGATTGACTTGCACTCTCTTCCAAGTCAAGTCCCACCTGAAGTGGAGGTTAAGTTTGAACAACCTGAGACACCTCAACCAGGACCTCCAGCTGAGCCTCAGCAAGCTTCATCTTCTGATCCAAGGCAGGGTCAAACTCCCTCTCCTTCTGAACCTGTGAGGGAGGAACACCCAACTGAGAAAGACAATGATGATCAACAAGGTGTTGCAGACCAGTCTTCTCAGTTAAAGTCATCTAAGAGGAAGAAGAGAATGGCTTCTAAACCAAAGACAAAGAAGAAGAAGCCTAAGTCATCTACCTCTACACCTCAGGCTGAGTCAGATCAACCTGAGGAAGTGCATGATGAGGCAGCCCAATCAACTCCAATGCAAGTGGCTCCTCTAATTACTGAGACACCCATCTTGTCCTGGACCTACTCTACCAATCCAGAAAGATGGCATGTAATCAGAGATCAAGGTGTTGAGAATGTCTACTCCTGGCAAGACATAATCAACTTACCTCTGCATGATCTCTTTGAGATGAGAAGATTCTATGAAAGTCTTGATGATCCTGACCATCTAATGAAGAAAGGAATGGTCATGATTGTACTGAAGACCACCAACATCTGAAGATCTTCTAAGTGTTTTGGTAGCATCAGCCTAGGGGGAGTTTGTAAGGATTCCTTAAGTCTGATGCAACCCAAAACATCCAATGTGTCTCTGCAACATGCACTAAGTACTGAAGTAAAGAATGCTTCGGAAGTTTTACACAATACACTAGAAAATACTCTAAGTGTAAATCTTCCGAAGCCAAGACCAATATCTTCCGAAGCCAAACATGAAGTCTTCTGAAGCCTCAAAGACAAAGTCTTCCGAAGCTTCAACCTATGAAGACAGATTTCTTCCGAAGACTTTTAGTATACATGCTTTATCTGATGTACTGTTCCATAAAGCACTTTTCCGCTGCATCTCTATAAAGTCACCAACTTACATGAGTTGGTGAAAAGGTCCATGCTTTTGGTAACTGTACATTGAGCTCTTGAGTCTGTAACTTTCTACTTTATGTAATTTATCCTTTTTGTAATAGATAAGGATGTGAGCTATGGCATGTCATAGTCACAAGGTCAAAAGGCAGATATGCCTTTTGATCCTACAATTGATTTTGTTAGTGTCTAGTCAATTGTATCCAGCTGGCTTTCAAAGTATAGCCGGCTGTAGATGTAGTATAAGTATTCCAAGTTCTTGTATATTTCTTTATGCTTTGTAACACTTGTAAAAGAACTTGAGAAAGCAATATACTGCCTCCTTGAAACCCAACTCTCTTGTTCTGTCTTTTTACTTTACTTGTGTTCTTTGTATCACCTTGGTTAACCCAGTTCATTGTTTGATCAAAGTTTAGTTGTTCTCCTCATTGTGTTGTTGTGTTGTAATTTGTTCAAGCCCTTAAACGGTCCTGCAGTTTCATGTAAATCTCTTCATCTAATTCACCATTTAAAAATACAGTCTTCACATCCATTTGGTGAATTACAAGATTATGTATAGCAGCAAGTGCTAATAATAATCTAATGGTGGATATCCTTGCCATAGGAGCATATGTATCAAAGAAGTCGATACCCTCCTTTTGTCTAAAGCCTTGGATTACCAATCTGGCTTTAAACTTATCAATAGTACCATCAACCTTCATCTTCCTCTTGAAGATTCATTTACTTCCCAAAGTTTTACAACCAGGGGGTAAATCTGCCAATTTCCATGTATTATTTTGCAAGATAGAATCAATTTCATCTTGAATGGCTTCTTTTTAAAAAACAACATCCCTTGAAGCCATTGCTTCATTATATGTCTTTGGATCCTCATCAACATTGAGACAATATTGATATTGAAAATTAATTTCATTCCTAGATCCCTCAACTAAGTAAAGTTGAAAATCATTACCATAAGACTTGGCATTTCTTTCTCTTGTACTTCTTCTTGGTTCAGTGCTAGTTGAAGGCATATTTTCGTTTTCACCCAAAGTCTTTAAACTAGGATTCATATCCTTTGGCCTAGGTATAGATGTGAATCTTTCTTCATCATATTCAGCATTCCCACTTCTTGCCTCGATAACCGTATGCACAGACACATAGTCATTCGGTTCTATTACATAAAACCTGTGAGCGAACAAATGCTCAGCATACCCAATGAAAATGCATTCTATACCTCTTTCCCCTAAGTTCCTTATCTTAGGATCATTGAGCCTTACCACGGCTCTACAACCCCAAACTCTCAGTTTTAGTAACTCAGGTGGTTTCTTATACCAAAGCTCAAAAGGGATAGTCTTGTTCCTTTTATTAGGAACCTTGTTTAGCAAATAACAGGCTGTCAACATAGCCTCACCCCAAAACCCATTATTTAGGCCGGAATGGGACAACATGGTATTAACCATCTCCTTTAGAGTCCTATTCTTTCTTTCTGCCACACCATTTTGTTCCGGTGTATATGGAGCTGTGGTAAGGTGTATTATTCCAGTTGATTGGAAATATTCCGGATCAAAATACTCACCACCTCTATCCGTATGCAGAGTTTTGATCAACTCACTTCGATGAAGCTCTACTTCTTGTTTATAGATTTTAAACTTTTCCAGAGCTTCATCTTTTGTATGTAACAAGTAAACATAACAAATCTAATAGCATCATCTATAATGTTACAACATACTTCTTGTTACCTAGTGATGGTGTGCCATGAAAATCACATTGATCGCTATGTATTAATTCTAACAGTTTACTTTCCCTAGTGACATGTTGCATGAATGGTTTTTTAGTTATTTTATTCAACTTGCAAATATGGCATTTTTCATTGCTTAAGTTAACAGCCGGAATTAAGCTCATTTGAGACATTTTCTTAAGTCGTTTATAATGTACATGTCCTAATCTAGCATGTCATAATTCAGATTTAGACAAAATTACACTAGATGTAGAATCAATCATGCAAATAGAATTATCAGTAAAAGGTACATCCAAATTTAACATAATCATACCATTACATAGATAACCAAATCCATCAAAAGAACCATGTTTTGACAAGATATACTTGTCGGATTCCAACACTTGTTTGTACCCACAATTATTTAATACTATACCGGATAACAAGTTTTTCCGAATGCCAGGCACAAACAATACATTACATAAGCAAATAGTTTTTCCAGAAGTAAAAGTAAGCTCGACTAGTCCTATTCCTTGGATCGGTTCTGTTGCGACATTTCCCATTTTTAATACACGTCCGTCATCAATTGTTGTAAGTTCCTTGAACCATCTTCGCTCCTTACAAACATGACTCGTCGCTCCAGAATCGAACCACCAAGCAATATAGTCATCCTGCACATAACATGCTTCAGAAATTAAAGAAACATAATTTAAATCCGAATTATTTTCAAAAGTTAAAATCTGACCTGCTTGCTTTGGATCCTTGTTGGATCCACCACTAGTTCCAGATTCGTTCTTGCCCTTTCCAACACAGCAATCACGTTTGAAGTGCCCCGGTTTCCCGCACTTCCAACATCCACTATCTTTGGATTGTTTTCCCTTTTTCACAAAACCCTTTTTGTTACCACCACCCTGGAATTTCCGTTTCTTATTGTTCGTGTTGTTATCCTGTTTGGAACTTAGACCAGTTTCCTCCAGAACATTAACCGAGTACCCACCGATATCTTTATCCTTCTCTTTCACCCAAACATTTCCCATTCTTCTACAACCTTCCTCAATACTAATAGTACTTCCCAATTCAACAAGGTTGTATTCACCCTTCTTATGTTTCAAACTATGTTTAAATTCCTTCCAAGAAGGCGGGAGTTTATCTATGATGGATGCAGTGGCAATGGATTCATCCCTTTTTAGCCCATGTTGTTCAAACCTACCGAGTATTCCCAAACACTCGTTGTATTGTTCCATCACAGAACGCCCATCCACCATTTTATAATTCATGAAATCACTTATCAAGAATTTTTTGCTTGAGGAATCTTCAGCCATATACTTGGCTTGAAGCGTATCCCACAGTTCTTTTGCGGATTCAACATTTTGATAAATATCAAATAAAGTGTCAGACATACCATTCAGAATTGTGCCACGGCAAATGAAATCATCGTTCCAGAATTTGTTCCTTTTCCTTGTTTGTTCGATAGTTTCATCCGCCACTTCCTCTGGCGCCGGAGTTGTCAACACATACACCACTTTCAAAGTTGTTAGCAAAAACTGCATCTTCTTTTGCCAACGCCGAAAATCCGTTCCTTCAAATTTCGCTAACTTCACGAACTTTGATGTCATATCACTCATCGATTCACCAGCCATCGTCACGAAATTGTTTGATCTTTGTTGGGGAATTCTTGAAAATTACTGGATAAATCTGAAGTCGTGTGATCACTTTCAGATCAAACAATTGACTGTCTACCAACGTTTGATTGGATAAAATTAGATTGATTCTAGATTTTCGTATGGATTTTTGATTGAGCAATTTTAAGAAGATAAAGAAATCGAATTTTTTTCAGGGGATGAAAAACCGAATACGCAGGAGCGTATTTTTAGTTTTCTAGAAAACTGCTTCCTTAGGTAAATTACACCTTTAGTCCCTCAAGTTCCACGAATGCATATTTGGCCCGAAATTAAATTTCTAATGCATTTCTTTCAGGGGATGAAAAACCGAATACGCAGGAGCGTATGCAGCTCGACCCCAGCCAGGGGCTCTGCCCCTTGGACCCCGCCAGGGGCTGCCGCCCCTTGGACCCCGCTTCTCTCGGGGGCGCTGCCCCCGAACCCTCGCCAAGGGGGCGCTGCCCCCTTGGATCCCCCGTTAGGCCCGATGACATTCAAATAAGCGTGCACTCTTATTTGAATGTCATAAGCAATCTCAAATTACACTAAAATACCCAACAAAACGCGCGCGCACACACACATATATCTATAGTTATATATAATTCTCGTTGTACCGTGTGAAGAATTCCAGTAATACATATTAAAATGATAGCGTACCTAATTACTATGTTTAAATTCTATAAAATCAAGATTCAGTATCGACATATTAAAAGTTCGATTCTCCATTTGACCTTTTTTAGATTTCCCACAAGAATACCTCCTGATATGTTGTATACGGCAATTTTATCTTTTGAACTCTTCTATTATATAAGTGTGGCATATAAAGCACTACAAAAAGGTGTTTTAGGAATCCAATTAAAAAATAACTTTATTATCTTATCATAGTGCACCATAGATTGATTGAATGTTCTTATCCTAGACAACTATTTTCAATTTATTTTAGTGGGAAAAGTAAATCAAAGGCCCTTGATGAAGCCTATGAAGGAGTAGCACTAACTTCATACTATATCTTCTTTACTAAAAGTATATATGGTGTTTAATGTTCATTTAATATATGGTTTAAGGAAAAGATTTAAACATTGTATAAACACACAAGCAATTGTCGGCTATGAGTATGATTTATTGTTTCTTTTCAACGAATCTCAAACATGTACTTTCTTTTATTTTTCGTTTCCCTTTTTCTTTTTTAATTTTTCCACATAGAAACACAAAAGTGCCTGTTGCGAAGTGGTTTCAGCTTGGGGTGAACCAAATAACTTTTGTTCGAGCGAAATTTTTTTATGGGTCGTTTGGATATCTTTATATAATTTATGGGTACGGTTCGAGTCGGCTCATAATTAATGTTCAAAATTCATTCTAAAGTCTAGAAACACAAGTAATAATTGAAGATTTAAAGTTTGTAATTTTTTAAATCCAAGTTTATATTCCTTTAGGTACGAATCACTTGAAGTTACATAAAAGTACCACTTTTAAACTAGACTTGAGTACTTACATATCTTTTAAACTTACTTTATCTTACTTTATAGAAAATTTATTATATTTATTTATAGTTTAAAATAAACATTCTTCTGATGACACCAAAATATAATTACATAATTCAATCGACTGTTTTTTCCTTGACCACTCATTATCGGTCATTTTTATTATTTTTTTATGAGAAGATGATTCTACTTTTGCAAGTGTGAAGGTGATTTCCACATCAAGAATATTGACAACTCAATCTTTATCCTCTATCTCCATGTTTTAATTTACTTTTGATTTATATCACTTTCCAGGGTTGGACTAGTTTTCCTATTACATTATGTACGGTCTGTGGATTTTTTAATTTGTAACAGAAAAAACAATAAGAGCTTTATTATGTTATCTTTTTATTTTGTAATCTTAACAGATCAATCCTTATCTATATCTCTACAATATATTCTAAAAAACATATGCATGTAATAATATATTGATTTTGCTCGTTAATTAAACTTTATTATCCTGTATGAGTCGTTAAAATATTCATATGTGTGGACATATAGATATGGACGATTAAAATAAAACTATGTGAAGTTGTAAAGAGTAATCACGAGTGTATCATATTAGAGGAAGGATAAACAACAAGGAAAAAATGAAAATCTTACAGCAAAGACACTATAACATATTTGAAATTTGATGATTCGAATGTGAACAAAATCTAGTTCGTGTTGGATATTTAAGTGAAAAATATGGTTTTTACTGTTTTGGACATTAATAATTATTTATATTTATTAGTAAAATAATTATTTATTTGTGAGTTTGTATTCTTCTACGTGAGAGGATTACAACGAATCAAAATATGTTCAAAACAAGCTAATAACAACATCTAGACATGATCAACAATACCTAATCATCATAATCTACTAATCATCATGAACAAAAGTTTCCACTTTTGGCAAGATATGAACAACAACATCCATTACAAGGTTTCTAGCATTCATATCAACAATCTAACATCCAACATCATCCTAAACACATCAACAACATCAATCCATCATCAATTCATCATATCATAAAAATAAAGTTACTATTATTAGTAACCTATGAACACCAACATCAATTCATCAATTTCTTGTAAAACCAATGTAACCTAGCATTCATACAACCTACTAATCATCATACATTCATTAAACAATCATCATTCATCCATAATGTTATCAATTTTCGAATTAGGGATTGCCTCAAATCAAAGTTCATGATCAATCCACTAAAACTATACAATTCATGCATAATCAACGTTAAACAACATGTATTCAATCTAACTAACATACTAACATCATCAATTAACATCAATTTCGACCCCATGATAATACAAAATCGAATTAGGGTTCGGCCCTAACAAGAACTCCATAAAAACTTGCAAAATCTAACCTTTAAACGTGTAATTGCTTGCAATTGATGATTCCAACGTGTTGTATGCCTTATAATTGAACAAAACCGAGGCTTAGGGGCTTGTTCTTGGTCGATTCGAAGTAGAGAGGGAGAGGGGTTAGAGGTCGCGGCCGAAGGTGTGGGGGGGGGGGGGATTAGGGTTTTGTTTTATTTAATTTAATTTGCATATTTACCCTTTAAACCCTTGTAATTTGGTATTTTATAAAAATTATCTTTTAACTCCTTTGTAAAATGTTTTTAACTTAATAATATAAAGATAATAACTAATGATAATCATTATATATTTTATCTTTATAAAAACACAAGACATACGAATAAATAGGCACATTTCCACGTTACGCGATTAATTTCCTAATTAACATTTAAAACATGCAAACACATAAACATAATACCATAATCACATTGTCAATTATATTATCATTAATTTAACACTATTAATTATTATTAGGTCACCAACGTTAAACGACAACTAGTGTGTGCTTACGACACGTGTATGCCAGACTTAAAAGAACTAACGGAGTTTGGTAACGGAAATTTACCGGATGTCACAATATCAATAATCTAAGTTGTGTAGTTGAAGAAAATAGATAACGAGTTGGTGTAAATCATCAAATAAGATGCCATTATTGTGGTACGGGTCAAGTTGCAAATGACTGGCACGCGATTTCGCTATGTAGAAGGGAACTATATATTCAAAATTTGGAATATTAATTTTTAATTACCTAAATTTATTTTGTATATTAATATAAAAATTAATTTCAAATTAAATAGAGTTAATTTGTGTATTAAGCGACCGACTCTTCGCATTCTCGTTTTTGGGTATGAAAACTAGACATACGATGCTTGTTTTAGTTGCTTGAAAAAACCGCATGTGCTTGAGAAACCACACATACACACACACATCGAATAAAATCCAGCATTCTACATTTTGCACGCTATTGTACAAGACACCTTCTTATCATGTGTTACCTCAAGTGTGTCACAACCCTAGGTTTAGAATTTTATACACTAGTACATTTAATTATTTAGCTACACCTAGGTTAACTTATATATGTTTATATACATGTATGTGTGCCATACGTACGCATGTTTTCATTTTACTTACACATGTGCTATCTTCATTAAAATACACATGTATATTATATGTCCATGTGAATATATATATGATGTACGTATGCATGCTTACATGCATGCACAACCTTTTACGTATGCATGTATCTATATTCATAACCTTATGATACCAAATGCTATATGATCAAGATGCATCATCTATACAACATCAAACAAAACCAAAACACAACCCAACCAAATATCACAAACACAAGTTAACATCAAGTGAAACTTACATCAACACAAACTTAAACAAACCCCTTACATTTAAACCTCAAGCTAAGCACCAACTATGATCACTAGACCGGTTCATTAAGCACCCGATTAACCATGCAATCATGACTTGATGAGTCATGAAACCTATGGAGATGCCACCTTGCACAACTAGGGACACCAACCCCCTTCCTTGCACTGCCACCTCCTCGGTTCTTCTAGATGCACCATAAAACCGCCACATAGCCATGACTAACCAAGGCTATAATGAACACCTCACCACCTAGGACTAGTAGTAATCATGAGAACTCCCTTATATCAATCCTCGGCCGAAGGCTTACATATCCACCACCTTTCTAAACAAACACAACCATTACTACCTCTCGGTTACTCACCATCACCAAAACACCGCAACTATAAACCACCATCCCTACCCTCTCAAACTCTCGGCTAACACCACCACCATCTTGTTCTCTCGGTTACCACTTCCGAACACCACCACCGTAAGCCACAAACCACCATCTCAATCCTCTCGGTCACCATCTCTTCAACCAAATACCATCATCAACTCCACCCGGTCAACCATTAATCACACACTCTCGGTTACTAGGCAGCAACATCCAAGCCTTGTGGAAGCATCACCTCCCGAAAGATTGTCAAGAACACCAAAACCAAGCGGACTTTAGGCCATCCTCACCTTCTCCTCAAACTCTCCTTCTATCAAAATCAAGGTTCTAACCCCTAAAACCTTACTTGATTAAGATTATGAAAACCAAACATGTGTTAAATAAACACATGTGATTAACCCTTTTGATAAAACATTCAAGGTTCTTATAAAAACATATACAAAAATCAAACTTATTTTTTAGACAAAAAGAAAGATTTTAGGAATCTGAAATAAGAAAAATGAATTTTAAAAATCAAATTATAACAAGAAATTATCAACAAAAGGGTTAAAAACCTAGTTATGGTTTGTTAAATTCGGTTCCACATATTAACAACTATGATTGTGAGAACAAACATTAAAAACATATTTAGAATATTAGGAAATAAAGTTCTGTAAATTTTGGTGCCATTCCTATAAATAAATTAATTTATATACAATATCTAAGAATATAAAAGGAAAAATCATATCAGAAGAACCGGCCCTAGTAAATGTATGGAAAAATTATATATTGACTACTACAAATTATAGAATTTACTGGAAAAATTTCGTGACCTAACTCAAAATTGTGTCTAAGATATGAATTTTTAATTATTCTGTCAACTAAAAATCGGGAAAAATACTTAAATTATGAAATAAATTATGATAAATTTATAGAAAATATAAGAATAGAGATAGAACAGTTGGTGTAAAAATTAGAATTTTCGAGCATGTTCTGATATTTTTAGAAAATAAAAGTAAAATAAGAAAAATTATAAAAATTGACTCTGCTATGATATAGAACATAAGAAAATTTTGAGAGACTATAAGAATTATAAAAGTTATTCTGACAAAATTTGACTAATTTTAGAGGCTCGAAGGTATTTTTAAAGAATTATCTAAATAATGTAAAAATTATAAGAAATAGCCTGAAAATAATAATAATATGAAATTTTAGTATATTATATCTAATATTAAGATAGGTCCACTGTAAAAATTTCGTGATTTATACAAAAGCCTAACTTATGAAATAAATTTTATAACCTGAGGTGCTAAAAATATTGAAGAAAAATACATTTTTCTAAACTATAAGTATTTTCTTGTTTATAGGTTATCATTGGGAGTAAAGGTGAGATTCATAGCCCATTTTTACTTTATAAAGTTTTGGGGAAAAAGCATACTAATTTACAAATTGATGCATTATTTCTAAGGTTTATGTTACAACCATTAATTCGGATGTGGAACCGTTAGATAATATTGGTAGCGCTACTTAGGAAATATTTCTTGCATTAACAGAATGAGTGTTGTGATGCTATATTATCTGATCTATGAAATTATGATATGACAGATATGAATGATCTGATTGCTATGTAAGGTTTGGTTGTATATAATGCATCAATGCTAAATGTTTGATAAACCTGTGAAGCTCACCAACTTTATGTTGACTGTTTTGAGTATGCTTTTTCAGGAATTCATCATGACTAACAGCTTAATGTTCTCCTTTGATGTTTATAATGGCTGGGGAGAGGTTGTGGGGAAAGTTTGTGTAAACCTGACAGTGAACTTGTATGATCTCAGTGTTTCGGTGGATGCTCACTTCCATCGTCTCTGAAGATGTTGCTGTTAGGACTTTAAGGATGTAATAGGATTATGTCATTTTAAATTTGACTATCATGAATTAATGTAATCCTTATTCTTATATTATGAAATATGTTAAGTTATGTGATAATACCTATTGTGCTTTGCTATGAAATATGTCATGCTTATGTGATACTTGGTAAAAGTTGTAAATCAATGAGTTCTGAGAAAACAAGTCACACCTAAGCATTTCACGCTTCCGCCGGGATGTGACAGGTTGGTATCAGAGCCATTGGTTATAGAGAATTAGGTATCATAAAATACCTAGGCTATAACCATAAGCTCATATTAGTATGATTATATGTATATATGAATTTGTGTGATATGATTTCATGAACATTTTAACATTTTCTTTTAATTTATAGAAGGGATTCATAATATATGGAAATAGGTAACTAACTGTTGGGTTCAAATTATGAAAAGATTTGTTTTGCAGCCATGAGTACTGATAACAATTTCTGTGAGACTGACTCATCCGAATATTCGGAGTATAACAATCACAAAGAACTTACACCTGAACCTGAACCTCAGCAAATTTTAGAACCTTCTCCAACCAAAGATGAAGATAATCATAAGCCCAAATTTTATGTCCGTCGTGCACCGGTGATGGTAGGAGGATATACCATTAAAACTCCTAGGAAAAAGGTACGACCCGGAAACAAATTCAAAGCCGAGCAAGACGAAGGCAAGGAGATACAAGAAATTGACTCCCCCAAAAACGAAGAAAGAGAGGCTAAAAGACAAAGGATGGATGAAGACCAAAACGCAGCCGCTCAACAAACCCTTAAACAACTCAAGAAAATTCAACGAGGGATCAAGGACATTCAGAAGGATGTTAAAGAACTAAAAGCACCCAAGAGAAACATCTTCTCAAGAATATGGAAATGGGTGTAGGGAAATTAGAAACTAACTTTTAATTCTAAAATATGGAAATCTCTAATAAGAACTTGAATGAAATACATCTTTTGTGTTTGAACTATTACTTGTTATGTGTTAGCTAGAATATTATTAAGAATCTAAAATTCTTTTAATATTGACTACAATTAACTATAGAAAGACATGCCGCCAAGAAGGAATACGCAACCCGTAAGAAGGACTGCACAAGTGGGACGACCTAGAACTAGACTTTGGGAAGAAACACCTGTAAACTCGACCGCCAATGAAGATGAAAGGATCTCCCGGATAGTGTCACAGCAATTGGAGGCTGCCATACCTATACTAGTAACTCAATTTCAACAAAACCTAAACCTCGGGACAACAACACCCGGCAACGAAATACCAATGGATGATGCCATGAGAGAACAACCAGCAGAGGAGATTGTAACAGAGAAAGGATGTTCTTACAAAGCTTTTATGTCATGTAGACCCCGGGAATTTGATGGTAGAGGCGGAGCTGTACAAGCTCTACGCTGGTTAGATGAGATGGAATCAACTCTGGAAATCAGCAAATGTGCCAATAACAACAGAACCTTGTTTGCTTCGCATTCATTAAAAGGGGAAGCACAATCCTAGTGGAAAATGGAGATGACCACTAAAGGTAGGCATGTTATGAATGAGTTAAGTTGGGAGGAATTCAGGGGATTAGTTATAGAAAAATACTGTCCTTATAATGAAATAGAAAAATTAGAAACTGAATTTTTAGCATTGGAAATGAAAGGAGCAGCACATCAGGAGTACACCGACAGGTATAATGAACTCTGAAGGTTAGTACCACATCTAGTGGCCCCAGAATCGAAAAGGATAGGAAGATATATTTGGGGACTAGTGCCACAAATGAGGGGACTAGTAAAATCTGCTATGCCCAAGACCTTTCAAGATGCTGTTAGTTTATCAGGAAGCTTGACAGATGAAATGATAAGAAATGGATCGTTGGGTAACCCTAGATCAGGAGAAAAGAGAAAGTGGAGTGATGATAATCCAGGAGGAAGATTTAAAGGAAATCCTCATAAACGAATAGTTAGACAGCCCACCCGGAACTACCTAGGAATGACACGGGAAAAGAAACCCCAGGCAGAAAACCAGCCATGGTGCAGTACTTGCCAAAGATATCATCAAGGCAACTGTGCGATGGTAATCTGTTACAACTGCAAGAAAAAGGGACATATATCCCGAGACTGCAAAAACCCGGCAAATCCAAAACCAGTCTACTATCAATGTGGAAATGAAAACCATCACCGGAACGAATGTCGACAACTAAAAGGAAAGGCTCCGGTTAACCAGAACAACCCTCGGGGAAGAGCATTCGTAATACAGGCGGAAGAAGCTCGACACAAACCAGAGGTTGTCACGGGTACGTTTCCTATAAACGATCAGTATGCTACTGTACTATTCGATACTAGAGCAACCCGTAGTTTTGTTTCAAATATGTTTAGACCACTGCTTAACCTAACCTCGGAAAAGCTAAATCAAAAATATATGATAGAATTAGCTGATGGTAAGATAATCGAAGCATATGAAATCATTCCTAATTGCATAATGAATCTAGATGAAAACTATTTCAATATAGACCTGATTCCTATTGATTTAGGAGGATTTGACATTGTAGTAGGAATGGATTGGTTAAGTAAATATCAAGCTGAAATAGTATGTGGTAAGAAAATGATCAAAATTCCTTTGGTTAATGAGAATAGAACACTGTGTATATATGGTGAAAAACCTAGAGGCATCATAAAGATAATTTCTTGCAAGAATGCACAAAAATATTTAAGGAAGAAATGTTTGGCTTTTCTGACCCATATTCTTGACACTAAGATAGACAAAATAAACCTAAAAGATGTTCCAATTGTCAATGAATATTCTAATATATTTCCTGATGAATTACCTGGTTTACCACCCCCTCGTCAAGTAGAATTCAAAATTGAATTGATACCAGGAACAGCCCCTATTGCTAAGGCACCCTACCGATTAGCACCTACTGAAATGAAGGAATTAATGAGCCAACTTCAGGAACTATTGGATAAGGGATTTATACGCCCTAGTGTATCACCCTGGGGAGCACCAGTTTTATTTGTTAAGAAAAAGGATGGAACGTTTAGAATGTGTATAGACTATAGGGAACTCAATAAGGTAACTGTGAAGAATAGGTATCCCTTACCTAGAATAGACGATCTATATGATCAATTACAGGGATCTAGTTACTTTTCAAAAATAGATTTAAGATCAGGGTATCATCAGTTAAGAATACAGGATGAGGATATACCAAAGACAGCATTCAGAACAAGGTATGGACATTATGAATTTCTGGTAATGCCATTTGGATTAACCAATGCTCCCGCCATATTTATGGATTTGATGAATAGTATATGTAAGCCCTATTTAGATAAGTTTGTCATAGTCTTTATAGATGACATTTTAATCTATTCTAAGAATAAGGAGGATCATGAGCAATACCTAAGATTGACATTGGAGTTATTGAGAAAAGAAAAATTATATGCAAAATTCTCAAAATGTGAATTCTGGAAAAGAGAAGTGCAATTCCTTGGACACATAGTCAATCAAGAAGGAATACAGGTAGATCCAGCAAAAATAGAAGCTGTTAAGAAGTGGGAGAATCCCAAGACACCAACAGAAGTACGCCAATTCTTAGGACTGGCAGGATATTATAGAAGGTTCATAGAAAATTTCTCAAGGATAGCTCAACCCTTGACTGAACTAACTCAAAAGGACAAGCCATATGTCTGGGGAGAAAAACAAAAGGGTGCATTCGAACTCTTAAAAAGTAAATTATGTAGTGCACCTATTTTGTCATTACCAGAAGGGACTGATGATTTTGTGGTATATTGTGATGCGTCTCGTCAAGGATTTGGATGTGTGTTAATGCAACGAAGTAGAGTCATTGCATATGCCTCCAGACAACTTAGGGGAAGTGAAAAGAATTACACTACTCATGATTTGGAATTAGGAGCAGTAATATTTGCACTTAAGATCTGGAGACATTATCTGTACGGGACAAAATGTACAATATATACAGATCATAGGAGTTTACAGCATATATTTGAACAGAAAATGCTAAACATGAGACAAAGGAGATGGATAGAATTATTGAGTGATTATGATTGTGAAATCAAATACCATCCAGGTAAAGCAAATGTAGTTGCAGATGCTTTAAGTAGAAAGGATAGGGTTAAACCATTACGAGTGCGAGCCATGAGAATGGAACTACAATCAGACCTGTTAAGACAAATATGGGAAGCCCAACAAAAAGGTAAATTAGAAATAAAAGAACAAGTGAGAGATTTGCAGGAAGATACAAATGGAATTCTAAAGTTTAAAGGAAGGACCTGGATACCCGATGATGCTATACTTAGAAAAGTTATACTACAAGAAGCACATAAGTCAAAATATTCAGTACATCCAGGAAATAACAAAATGTATAAAGATTTGAAAAGTCATTACTGGTGGCCTGACATGAAGAGATCAGTTGGAGAATTTGTAGAAAGATGCAATACGTGTTCAAGAGTCAAAGCAGAACATCAAAAACCTTCAGGATATCTACAGCAACCTGAGATTCCAGAATGGAAATGGGATCAGATCACCATGGATTTTGTAACCAAGTTACCAAGGACCTCAAGTGTATATGACACAATCTGGGTTATAATAGATAGGTTAACCAAATCAGCACACTTCTTGCCAATCAGAGAAGATTATAAAATAGAGAAATTAGCAAGAATTTACATACGAGAAATTGTATCCAGACATGGGATACCCATCTCCATTATATCCGACAGAGACAATAGATTCATATCAAGGTTTTGGCAAACCCTACAAAAAGCTCTAGGAACCCAAATAAATCTTAGTATAGCCTTCCATCCACAAACAGATGGACAAAGTGAAAGGACAATTCAAACATTAGAAGATATGTTACGTGCTTGTGCATTAGACTTTGGTGGCAGCTGGGATATGCATCTACCTCTGATAGAATTTTCTTATAATAATAGCTATCATTTTAGTATTAAAACCGCCCCATTTGAAGCTTTGTATGGAAGAAAATGCAGATCGCCACTATGTTGGAATGAAATAGGAGATAGACAACTTATAGGCCCTGACCTAATTCAAGAAACATCTGACAAAATCAAAGAAATCAAAAATAGATTAAAGACAGCACGGGATCGACAGAAAAGTTACGCGGATAAAAGAAGAAAGCCACTAGAGTTTCAAATTGGAGATAAGGTCTATCTAAAAATATCACCCACCAAAGGAATCTTTCGATTTGGAAAGAAAAATAAGTTAAACCCAAGATATGTTGGACCATTTGAAGTTATTGACAAATTGGTCCTGTTGCATATAAGCTAGATTTACCCCAAGAATTAAGTGAAATACATAACACGTTCCATGTGTCCAATCTGAAGAAATGTTTAACAGATGAAACATTAAAAGTTCCAGTTCAAGAAATAAAGATAGACAAGAAGCTTCATTTTAAGATAAGAACCAATAGCCATATTAGACAAAGAAGTAAAGAAGTTAAAAAGGCTAAGAAGGAGCAAAAATTTCCATAGTGAAAGTTAAGTGGAACGCTAGGAGAGGACCAAAATATACGTGGGAAAGAGAAGATAAAATCAGAAGAAGATACCCCCATCTATTTTAAGTCAATGGTCAGATAAGTTCATCTCAAACTTAGAATATTACTATCCAAATAAATTTCGGGATGAAATTTTTTTACGGGGGGAAAATGTGACAACCCTAGGTTTAGAATTTTATACACTAGTACATTTAATTATTTAGCTACACCTAGGTTAACTTATATGTTTATATACATGTATGTGTGCCATACGTATGTATGTTTTCATTTTACTTACACATGTGCTATCCATTAAAATACACATGTATATTATATGTCCATGTGAATATATTATGATGTACGTATGCATGCTTACATGCATGGCACAACCTTTACGTATGCATGTATCTATATTCATAACCTTATGATACCAAATGCTATATGATCAAGATGCATCATCTATACAACATCAAACAAAACCAAAAACACAACCCAACCAAATATCACAAACACAAGTTAACATCAACTGAAACTTACATCAACACAAACTTAAACAAACCCCTTACATTTAAACCTCAAGCAAGCACCAACTATGATCACTAAACCGGTTCATTAAGCACCCCGATTAACCATGCAATCATGACTTGATGAGCATGAAACCTATGGAGATGCCACCTTGCACAACTAGGGACACCAACCCCCTTCCTTGCACCGCCACCTCCTCGGTTCTTCTAGATGCACCATAAAACCGCCACATAGCCATGACTAACCAAGGCTATAATGAACACCTCACCACCTAGGACTAGTAGTAATCATGAGAACTCCCTTATATCAATCCTCGGCCGAAGGCTTACATATCCACCACCTTTCTAAACAAACACAACCATTACTACCTCTCGGTTACTCACCATCACCAAAACACCGCAACTACAAACCACCATCCCTACCCTCTCAAACTCTCGGCTAACACCACCACCATCTTGTTCTCTCGGTTACCACTTCCGGACACCACCACCGTAAGCAACAAACCACCATCTCAATCCTCTCGGTCACCATCTCTTCAACCAAATACCATCATCAACTCCACCCGATCAACCATTAATCACACACTCTCGGTTACTAGGCAGCAACATCCAAGCCTCGTAGAAGCATCACCTCCCGAAAGATTGTCAAGAACACCAAAACCAAGCGGACTTTAGGCCATCCTCACCTTCTCCTCATACTCTCCTTCTGTCAAAATCAAGGTTCTAACCCCTAAAACCTTACTTGATTAAGATTATGAAAACCAAACATGTGTCAAATAAACACATGTGATTAACCCTTTTGATAAAACATTCAAGGTTCTTATAAAAACATATACAAAAATCAAACTTATTTTTCAGACAAAAAGAAAGATTTTAGGAATCTGAAATAAGAAAAACAAATTTTAAAAATCAAATTATAACGAGAAATTATCAACAAAAGGGTTAAAAACCTAGTTATGGTTTGTTAAATTCGGTTCTGCATATTAACAACTATGATTGTGGGAACAAACATTAAAAACATATTTTGAATATTAAGAAATAAAGTTCTATAAATTTTAGTGTCATTCCTATAAATAAATTAATTTATATACAATATCTAAGAATATAAAAGGAAAAATCATATCAGAAGAACCGACCCTAGTAAATGTATGGAAATATTATATATTGACTACTACAAATTATAGAATTTACTGAAAAAATTTCGTGACCTAACTCAAAATTGTGTCTAAGATATGAATTTTTAATTATTCTGTCAACTAAAAATCGGGAAAAATACTTAAATTATGAAATAAATTATGACAAATTTATAGAAAATATAAGAATGGAGATAGAACAATCGGTGTAAAAATTAGAATTTTTGAGCATGTTCTGATATTTTTAGCAAATAAGAGTAAAATGAGAAAAATTATAAAAATTGATTCTGCTATAATTTAGAACATAAGAAAATTTTGAGAAACTATAAGAATTATAAAAGTTATTCTAACAAAATTTGACTAATTTTAGAGGCCCGAAGGTATTTCTAAAGAATTATCTAAATAATGTAAAAATTATAAGAAATAGCCTGAAAATAATAATAATATGAAATTTTAGTATATTATATCTAATATTAAGATAGGTCTACTGTAAAAATTTCGTGATTTATACAAAAGCCTAACTTATGAAATAAATTTTATAACCTGAGGTGCTAAAAATATTGAAGAAAAATACATTTTTCTAAACTATAAGTATTTTCTTGTTTATAGGTTATCATTGGGAGTAAAGGTGAGATTCATAGCCCATTTTTACTTTATAAAGTTTTAGGAAAAAAGCATACTAATTTACAAATTGATGCATTATTTCTGAGGTTTATGTTACAACCATTAATTCGGATGTGGAACCGTTAGATAATATTGGTAGCGCTACTTAGGAAATATTTCCTGCATTAACAGAATGAGTGTTGTGATGCTATATTATCTGATCTATGAAATTATGATATGACAGATATGAATGATCTGATTGCTATGTAAGGTTGGTTGTATATAATGCATCAATGCTAAATGTTTGATAAACCTGTGAAGCTCACCAACTTATGTTGACTGTTTTGAGTATGCTTTTTCAGGAATTCACCATGACTAACAGCTTAATATTCTCCTTTGATGTTTATAATGGCTGGGGAGAGGTTGTGGGGAAAGTTTGTGTAAACCTGACAATGAACTTGTATGATCTCAGTGTTTCGGTGGATGCTCACTTCCATCGTCTCTAAAGATGTTGCTGTTAGGACTTTAAGGATGTAATAGGATTATGTCATTTTAAATTTGACTATCATGAATTAATGTAATCCTTATTCCTATATTATGAAATATTTTAAGTTATGTGATAATACCTATTGTGCTTTGCTATGAAATATGTCATGCTTATGTGATACTTGGTAAAAGTTGTAAATCAATGAGTTCTGAGCAAACAAGTCACGCCCTAAGCATTTCACGCTTCCGCCAGGATGTGACAAGTGTGAGGACATCTCCTTTGTTACACTAGTGCTTCGGTTGTTGTACCCTAAGAGACAAATGCGTCTGTTGAGAAAAGGCGCGGAATTTGTTTTAAGGACATCTGTTGAACAAAAATCATCAACCACCTGTCAACTTTTATGTTAATTAGTTCGTTGTGCAGACAAAGATAGAGCTGTGAATAATCTTTGTGGTTTCAAGATTCAATTGAAGGAATTTCTCTGTAAAGACTACGGTTATATATCTATTTAATGTCATGTAAATCATCTTATTATTTACATTCGGATCGTATACAGTACTGATTTTGTATTTTTTATCAAATTTATGATTATTATTTTATGTGTTGGGTTTAATAAGACGAGAAACTAAACCTTTTCAAATCATAATCATTGCCCGCTGAAAATCTCCTTATAAAAGTTCAGAGACTAAGTTGATCATAACAATAAATACAGTACAAGACAAAGTCAACATCAAGACAAAAATAAAATTCATAATTAGGTCATGATGTAAGAATAGTAAAAATAGAAACTGACTACTGAAAATAATGGTGTGTGTTTCTTATGGTGTGAATCACCACCCAAGGAGAATTCCTCCTTTGGGTGGGTTTGATCTTTCATCTTTCACTATGATTCTCATTGTAATTTATTCTTCAACATCAATATAATCATAAGAGTAAACATTATCTATTTCTTTGTTCTTTGATTCACACACATACACCCATCTTAATTTTGATTTTCTAGGTAATGAACATAATGAATCCTAAGATCCAAGCTCAATGAATCTAAAATATTGATTTAGCAAAATGATAGCAGAGCTATTGGTTGCTAGATTCATCTAGTTTTAGATCATGATTTCAATTTTATGATGTCAAGAACAATGAATACAACAACAAAAATGAAGAACAAAGTCTATGTTCTTCAAAAACCCATTTGTTCATCACAAAAATCTGAAAAAAAATAAATATTTTTTCAAATTGGTATGAATTGAAGATGATTCATCAGTATACTGATCATCTACACAATAATCAATGCAATTGAACAAGATAAAGTATCAAAACAACAAGCGAAACCATATTCGCATTTGTTACACAAATGTTATTGCAGCTACATCATGTTCAAACAAAAGAAATGCTGATTCAAGACTAATGGGACAGATGACATGATAACAAATGCGGATGTGACACATTAAATGCGGATGACTTGTTTGTGTAAATCAACAAATACGTTTGACATATTGAGAATTATGAATGAATGGAGTCATCTAATGCGAATGTACATGCAAACAAATACGAATGCATGCTTTACTCATAAACAAACACGGCTAAACAACAAACAAGTATGGATAAGAAACAAACAAATGCGGATGCCTTTTGTTATCAACAAGCGAATGCTACTAAGCAGCATACAAATGAGGATGATTCACTATACCATTGCAGATAGTTTGTAAACTAATGCGAATGCATAAAATTACACGTGTAATCAATGCGCCTATCATTACACTAATGCCGCTGATTCACCAAAACAATGTTGATATGTTACTCAACTAATTCATCCATATGAAAAAAAGAGGTTAGTATTTTTGATAGTCCAAGTGCTATATTGAGTAGATTTCTCTTGGCTGAAGTGCTATCGAAAGAACTTGACTTGAATAAGCAGGTATTGATTGGATTTTTATGAGGTTCATTTTCTGTAACATTTGCCCCATTTTGAAAATGTAAACCTGAACCCGTTGGGTCAATTATGAAAATCAAACATATTATTTAAATTATTATTTTTAATTTTGGTGATTCAAAAGCAATAAGTGTGTTATTTAACAAATTTTGTTATTTGATTTTGATTTATTATATCATTTAATCAATTCATAACAATTTTATAAATTATAAAATAAAGTTTTATAAAGTTATAATGTTTTAGTGTTAATTATTAAGTTTTGATTATTAGGTTTAAGTTTTGATTATTAGATTAGAATAAATAATTAAAATATGAAGATTTACAAGACTTATATAATCATAATGTTTTACAACTAAAATAGTTTGTTTAACTATTAAAATTAATGTTTTGATCGTTCAGGGGGAAAATGTAATTTTCTGAAAGTTAACTTAAAGTTTTCACATATAAAATAATCATTTTTAAAAGTTTAGGGGCCGAACTGTAAATTACATTTAAAACCCAAACCACCCCCGTCGCCCCTGTTCCGGCCACCATTTCCGGCCAAAATCTTGCAACCACTGAAACCTAATTTTCGACCAAATTAACCAAATCAAACCGTTATTCCTTGGTCGCGACCCTGTCTCGAACACATGACCCATTCTAATTCAAATAAATTTGTTTCTAATGCTGTCACATCCCGGCGGAAGCGTGAAATGCTTAGGGAGTGACTTGATTGTTCAGAACTCATTGATTCACAAATTTTTAAACAGATAACACATAATCATAACAAGATTCATAACATAATATTAAGGTTAGGATTACATTAAATCATAACAGTCAAAATTTGAAATAATATAATCCTATTACATCATAAAGTTCTAACAGCTACATCTTCAGAGACGATGGAAATGAGCATCCACCGATACACTAAGGTCATACAGGTTAACTGTCAGATTCACACAAACTTTTCCCACTATCTCTCCCCAGCAATTATACACATCAAAAGAGAACATTAAGCTGTTAGTCATGATGAACTCCTGAAACAGCATACTCAAAATAGTCAACACAAAGTTGGTGAGTTCACAGGTTTATTATAAACAAAATAGTATTGATGCATCAGATACAACCAAACATTACTTAATAATCAGATCATTCATATCTGTCATAACATAATTCATAAATCAGATAATATAGCATCACAACACTCATCCTGTTGGTACAGAAAATATTTTCTTAAGTAGCGCTACCAATATTATCTAACGGTTCCACATCCGAATTAATGGTTGTAACATATATAACAGTAAATCTCAAAAATCTCAATAATGCATCAACTCATAAAAACAGTATGTTTTTTCCCCCAAAAGTTTATAAAAATAAAATGAGGCTATGAATCTCACCTTTTACTCCCAATGATAACCTATAAAAAAATATTTATAGTTTAGGAAAATGTATTTTCTTTAACATTTTTAGCACCTCAAACTATAAAATTTATTTTTAGAAGTTATGCTAATGTACATATCACGAAATTTTCACAATAGGTAGATTCTAGTGTTAGACATATTATATTAAAATTTCATTTTATTATTATTTTCAGCCTATTTTCTATAGTTTTTAAATTATTTAAATAATTCCTTAGAAATACCTTCGGACCAATAAAAATATCAAAACTTGGCCAAAATATTTGCCATAATTTTTACAGTTTCTCAAAATTTTCTTATATCCTAAATCATAGCAGAGTTAATTTTTACAATTTTTCTCATTTTACTAATATTTAGTAAAAATATCAGAATATGCTCAAAAATTTCCATTTTTACACAGATTGTTCCACTCAGATTTTATATTTTCTATAAATTTTTCATAATTTATTTCATAGTTTAAGTATTTTTCCTGATTTTCAGTTGGCAGAATATTTAAAAATTCATAACTTGAACATATCTCTGAGTTAGATCACGAAACTTTTTCAGTAAGTTCTATAAATTGTAATAGTCAATATATAATTTTTTCACACATTTTCCAGGGTCGGTTCTTCCAGCATGATTTTTCCTTTTAAATACTTAGATAATTTATATAAATTAATTTACTTATAGGAATGGCACCAAAATTTATAGAACTATATTTTCTAATATTCTAAACATATTTTCAATGTTTGTTCTCACAATCATAGTTATTAACATGAAGAACTGATTTTAACAAGTTATATCTAGGTTTTTAACCCTTTTGTTGATAATCTCCTTTTATAAATTTGATTTTTAAGGTTTGCTTTGTTTATTTCAGATTCTTAAAAGCTTCCTTATTGTCTAAAAAATAGGTTTGATTTATATGTTTTTATGAAAATCTTGAGTGTTAAATCCAAAAGGGTTGGTCACATGTGTTTATTTAAACACATGTTTAACTTTTGTAACCTTAAACAAGTAGGGTTTAGAGTTTAGAACCTTGATTTTGACAGAGGGAGAGTATGAGAAAATGGTGAAGATGGCCTATGAATCCGCTTGGTTTTGGTGTTCTTGATAATCTTCGAGAGGTGGTGTTTACACGAGGCTTGGATGTTGCTGCTATTCAACCGAGAGATGTGTAGGAAATGGTGATAATATATGTTTGTTATGGTGATAGTCGAGAGTGGGGATGATGGTGGTGGTGTATGGTGTTCGGGAGGTGAGGAGTGTGGGTGGAGATGGTGGTGTCGTATGGGGACCGAGAGTTTTTGAAGGATTGTTGGTGTGGTGATCGGTGGAATTGTGGTGTGTTCCTTTTCAACCGAAAGCTTCATGTAAAGGGGGTGAGGTCGGCTGCCATTAAAGCATCATTACCCTAGGACACTAGGCTTACAAGGTGGCAAGAGGTAAGGCATGGTGAGTGCCCCTTAGAGCTAGGTGGCGGTTTGATGGGGTGGTGAGGTGTCTTGGCCGATTTGAGGTGTTAATCACCTCTTAATTCGGGTGTTTAAGGGTGCTAATGAGCCGGTTCTTGGACTTAGATGGTTCTTTGGTTTGAGGTTTAAGTGTAAGAGGTTTGTTTAGATTTGTGTTGATGTCAAGTTCTCTTGATGTTAACTTGTATTTATGGTGTTTGGTTGGGTTGTGTTTGGTTTGTTTGATGTTGTATAGTTGATGTATCTTGATCATATATGGTTCAATATCAAAGGATTATATATTTGAGTATATGCACACGTAAATTCTTGTGTATGCATGCAAGCATGCAATGAGTAACACACATATTTACATAAACATAATATACATATGTATTAACAAAAGATGGCACATGCATAAGTAAAACATGTATGAAAACATGCATACATACACGTACATAAACATATATGGTTTCTATGAGTTAGTCGAGTATAGCGTAATGATGGTTCATTTAAATATATTAACGTATGAAATCTTATATTTAGGGTTGTCACAAATGCTATCATAATCGAAACCCAAGCCTCTTGCTCAAAACTGAATCTGTTACACCTCGAACCATAATCAAATGGTTGAATTAATTGATTTACAACGCTTCTGTGATTATTACGAATGAAACATTCATTTCAATTGAGTTGTAACTTCAAGAAACAACAATCAGTTTCAACTGAAACACTGGAATCATACATTGAACCTACCAATCTTGAAACTGTACATATCAAGTACTATATATTTGGGTGAAAGCTTATTGTCAATCCTTAAAAACTATCTAAACTTCCAATTGCACTCATCAAACTTAGACATCACACTTTTGATCATCACCATTCGTCGCAACCGCCACTCAACCATTCATCACCTTCCACTCGATTTTAATCAAAATTGATAGAGGGCTATCTTCCATTTCCATTCTAAGAAGCTCCTCTAGTTTTCAATTTAGTTTATTAGCATCATCATCCTTTAAATTGGATTCTCCCTCTATCATGACCTGTTTCTTCCCATTATCACCGATTGCATCTCAAATCCAGGTTAAGACCGTGAGGAAAACCCTTGGTGTCTATTTTTCAAATCAATCGCATCTGTCAATGTGAGTATTCATAGCTTTTTTTATGTGTTTTATATTTTTGGAAGGAAATCATGTGATTCAATATTCAATTATTGATATTTATTTTTATTCTATTTCATTCTAAATTCAATTCAAGACATGTTATGTTATTACTTGTAATTATATGTTTATAGTTATATAAACTTGATGATAACACAATCATTAATTCATGCAACCATGGTAACAATGATAGATCTATTGGTTTGACAAACCCATCCCACTTGTTTATTCATGTGGTGATTGAAACCGGAATCATTTATTCTATAAGGCTTTGTCTGCGGACCGAGTCAATTCAGTCATTAGGTTTGATTGTGTTGGTTTGTCTTTTATGTTACACTATTGCATTATAAGTCTTGACATTACCATATGAATTGAATTGTATTCAATCTATTTAATCAATCTATATATGTATTCAAACCTGTCTTTACTCACCAGCTAATTCGTTAGCTGACTCGTTACATTGTCACATGATTTCAGCAATGCTGAATAGTGGAATTCTTCATGCTTATTTAGGACCTGGATCTAGTTTAATAAAAGGCTTTTATTATATTTATTTAGATTATTGTTTAATTGTAATGTATCATTTGATTAGTATTATTCAATAAAAATTATATTTAATATTAATTAAACGCATTTACTACCATGTGCTATGAACAATCGATTCACATCTATCACATCCTGAGATGTAGCATCCCACATCGGTTGGGAAGGGGAACAAAAGTCTCTTTATAAGGGGCTGGATATCTTCCCCTGTAGGACGTGTTTTAAACCCGTGATGGGGTATTCTCCCTAAGTAGCGGACAATATCCGATGCGGTTTCCTGCTTGTTACAATTGGTATTAGATCCTGTGTCGTGCCGGTGTGCCAACGAGGGCGTTGGTCTCCCAAGTAGGGGAAGATGTAACATCCCACATCGGTTAGGAAGGGGAACGAAAATATCTTTATAAAGGGCTGGATACATTCTCTTTGCAATGTGCACGCCTTCTTCTGGGTGGAATAGTTCAAACGATTTTATATTCAGGCTGCCACACAAGCTGCGGTAACATGAAGGGAGCCGGAGCCGACCCACACCCGTAGCAACGCACGGGCATTCCCCTATATATATATATATATATATATATATAATATATATATATAGATATATATAAGATATGATATAGATATATATATATATATAGATCATATATATATATATATATTATATATATATATATATATATATATATATATATATATATATATATAATATGTATATGTATGTATGTATATTTTAGTTTCAATGTTATCCCACCATATTTGCCTTAACTCAATAACCTAATTTTAGAGTTGTAATGATACAAAAATAAACTAATCCAACGGTTCCATTAATTGAGATTAAAATAACGTTTTCTTATTGCCATTGTTAACTAAGAAGACAAGGATATAATGTTAAAATTACTTTTTCATTGCACATCAGATGAAGTTTTTTTCCTTATAAAAATGTAGAAAGAAGATATGGAGAAGATTTTATTTAAATGTTTAAAAGATTCTAATTAATCTCCTTTCTCATCTCTCCCAAATTACTACCTTTTCAGCACCATGGATCTACAAATTTTAAACCTTCATCTTTGCGAAACAATTTGAGAAAAAAACATGCGGGAGAAGATTCTTACTAAATGAGGCATTAAGAAATTGGAAAAAAAGAGTAAAGTTTTCAACATCTAAAAAGTTTCATTATCAATTTAGGGGTGAAGAAGCTTTCAAGAACAGAAGAAAAACCCTACTTTTTGAATTAGCCACATTTGTTTTAAATATTTTCACATTTAACTTTAGTTTTTGGTTTTTTGATTTTTTCAACTAAAGTTTCAGATTTTACAGTTTGGCCGCCTAACCATTCACGTTGAAGTTTACTTTCCCGAGTTTGTCACTAAAGTTCAGTAATTTTACAATTTGGCCGCCAATTTGTTTCGTTTTACTATGCCAACTAAAGTCTATGAGCTTAGAGTTTAACACTGATTCGTCTTTGTGACTTGAGCCATAAAATTTTTGGATCTTATAGTTTGTGCAGGACCCGTGAAGGGCGGTCACTTACAACACAACAACACAAAATGAAGATTAACCAAACTTAATCAAACAGTAAACTGGATTAACCACAATAATGATACTAAGAACACAAGTAATAAGTAAGAGACAGAACAAGAGAACACAAGTGATTGGGTTTCAAAGATGCAGGATATTGCTTTATCAAGTTCTATTACAAGTGTTACAAAGCATGAAGAAAGATACTAGAACATGGAATACTTATACTACAACCTACAGCCGGCTATACTTTGAAAGCTAGCTGGATACAATTGACTAGACAAAAACAAAATCAATTGTAGAGTCAAAAAGCATATCTGCCTTTTGACTTGTGACTATGACATGCCATAGCTCACATCCTAATATATTACAAAAAGGATAAAAGTACATGAAGTAGAAAGCATGGACTCAAGACCTTAATGTACAGTTACCAAAAGTATGGACCTTTCACCAACTCATGTAAGTTGGTGACTTTACAGAGTTGCAGCGGAAAGGTGGTCCAGCTTTTTGGTAAAATACATAAGATAAAGACATATCTCTAAAAAGTCATCGGAAGAAATCTGTCTTCACTATTTGGCTTTGGAAGACTTTGTCTCTTAAGCTTCGGAAGACTTCACTTTTGGCTTCGGAAGATATTGGTCTTGGCTTTGGAAGATTTTACACTTAGAATATTTCTAGTGCATGGTGTAAAACTTCCAAAGCATCTCTACTTCAGTTCTTTAGTGCATTGCTTGCAGAGAGACTTTGGATGTTTTGGCTGCATCAGACTTATAGGAATCCTTACAAACTCCCCTTAGGCTGATGCTACCAAAACATTTAGAAGATTTTCAGATGTTTGTAGTCTTCAGCATAATAATGACCATACCCTTCTTCATTAGATGGTCAGGATCATTCAGACTTTCATAGTATCTTCTCATCTCAAAGAGATCATGCAGAGGTAAGTTGTTTATGTCTCGCCATGTATAGACATTCTCAACACCTTGATCTCTGATCACATGCCATCTTTCTGGATTAGTAGAGAAGGTCCAGGATAAGATGGGTGACTCAGCTACAAGAGGAGCCACTTGAATTGGAGTTGATTGGGTTGCCCTTTCATGCACTTCCTCAGGTTGATCTAACTTAGCTTGAGGTGTAGAGGTAGATGATTTAGGCTTTTTCTTCTTAGACTTTGGTTTAGAAGCCATCCTCTTCTTCCTCTTAGAGGACTTTAACTGAGAAGACTGGTCTGCAGCACCTTGTTGATCATCCTTGTCTTTCTCAGTTGGATGTTCCTCCCTCACAGGTTCAGAAGGAGAGGGAGTTTGACCCTGCTGTGGATCAGAAGATTAAGCTTGCTGAGGTTCAGCAGGAGGTCCGAGTTGTGTTGTCTTAGGTTGTTCAACCTTAACCTCCACTTCAGGTGGGATTTGACTTGGAGGAGAGTGTAAGTCAATCAACTCTCCACTCTTGATCTTCTGCTTGATTACCCTGATATGCTCATCCATTGTGGATAGAGACATAGGGCCAAGTCTCCTTCCGGAGAATCCATACAGCTTCAAGAAGCTCATCATCCTTTGTCTGTCAGCAGACTTCTTCATACTCTTTTGGATGATGGCTCTTGACTTTGCAGCCTCTTCCCTCATCTTTCTCTTTGTAGCTTTTTGTTCTTTGAGCACTTGAAGTTCAAGTTGTTTGAGATACTCAAACTCAATGTACTCAAAGGACAAGGGAAGAAGTGCAGATGCCTGGTAGAGACCTGTGGCACTCAGGTAGTTGATCATGTTTTGTCTGTCTGTTTTTTTGTCTACCTGAGGTTCTTGTGTAGAAGCCATAGTCTCTTGCACAGGGCTTTCTTGAACTGGGAGAGAGTAGGAGCATGCTTGTATAGTCTTTTCTGTCTCTTCTCCTCTTTGAATTGGAGAAGTAACCTTGCATCCTCCTTTTTTTTCATTTCTCTTGACACTTCCATATCAGCCATTTCATTTAGTTGCTCTAAGGGGAGAGAAATAATCTCATCTATGTCATAGTTCCTGGTCTGCAGGTAAGTAATCCTGACTACCCTCAACTCATCATCTTGAGTGTTTGGTCTAGGAGTGTTGGACCAAAAGAACCAATGAGCCTGATCAGAAAAACCTCTAAGTCCCACAAACATTACAACTGCTGAAGAAGATCACAACAGCTGAAGACATCAGCTGATTACAAAGGTCTGAAGACAAAGTCTGAAAGCAAAGAACTGAAGACAAAGTCTGAAAGCAAAGAACTGAAGACAAAGTCTGAAGATGAAAGTGCTGAAGACAAAGACTGAAGACCAGAGTGATCAGCAGTTGTCACAACAGCTGAAGTTGTTAACTTCAGTAGTTGTGATGGTTTTACTTTTCAGTATTTGTAACTTTACATTTCAGTAGTTTATTGTTTCAGTAGTTGTTAGTCAGTAGTTTCATGTAATTGTACTTAGCATTCTCTGAGATGTAATCAGCTGTTGAGAACATCTCAGTAGTTTGCATATTTCAGTTGTTTTGTAAATTCTGTTAGATGTCACTGTCAAGTGACATCAGCAGACGTCACATTCCTCTATATAAGGGATGTTGACCTAGCTGTATTCTAACCGAAGCATTACGCGTGAATGAAAACATTCCTTTAACAGAAATATTCTCTCTATAATTGGGATTGATTGTCTTGCATATTCATTACTTTTCTTTCTTGAATTCGATCTTAATTCGTGATATTCCGCTGGATAATTCAAACCTAATTGATCTGATCCTATCAAGGAGCAGCCCTGATTGCAGCTTGCATAAAACCTAAAGACCTAGAGGAACTTTCTCCCCTTAGCTTCCTCTTCCTCTCTCTCTCCTCCTCCTCAATTTCCTCAGGAGTCAAAATCCTTTTCCCTTTGTCACCCACAAACCTTTATGACTTAGGGTGGATAGAGGTTTGGCCTTCATTGCTTGGTGTAGCATCCATGCTCTGGCCAGAGAGAGGTTGTGAGACACCTTCACCATCAGGTGTTTCACCGAGTGAATGGATTTCTGAAGCAGTTGTTGGTGTGACAGGGCTCTCAGGCTCTATCACTGGGCCTTCAGCCAAGGTTTTCCCTTTGAAGCAAATCTCAGGGTCTGCCTCAGCATCCAGTTGACCAATGACATTACCTGATTGCCTTTGTCTCCTTCTTAGGCTGAACTCTTCAGTAATTCTGCCTTGAATTCTGAGTGCCAACCTGTTAGCTTGTCTTGATTTGCTTGGATTGACAAGTGGCATGTTGACCAGATCAAGACCTTCATAGTAGTTCAAGGTTTGAAAATCAAATACTTCTTGTTGCCCTTGAACTCTGTGAAGAATGAGGGCTCTTCTATGAGCATCATACCTCCACCCAATGATGTAGTTTGAAGTTCTTTGAGGTGGGGATGACATAGCCCTTGGTATACCTTCCTCAAAGAGACTCCTGATGATAGAGTCTATAGAGTCCACATTAATGTGAACTTGAGGAAGTTGCTGAGTATGCACAATTGCAAGTGAGGATGGTGAGTCCTCAATGTTGATACTATCTGAAGAGCTCCCAGGTTCTGTGTCTCCAAGACAAAGACTTCAAAGAGTTTCAAGAAGATTCAAGCTTCGGAAGGAAAGTCTGTTTCCTTCGGAAGCTCCAAATCAAAGAAGAAGGCAAATGGAAAATTACCTTCGGAAGAGAAATTGGTCTCGGAAGAAAGGAATTCTTCCGAAGCACTGAAGTCTGCTGCAGTAACTGCAGAATCTTCCGAAGGTTCAGTCATCAAAACTTTTGAAGTCCCAAAAGCTTTCGAAGTTTTGAAGGTCAAGTCCAAGACTCCAAAGGTGGTGTGGAAGTCTAAGAAAGACCAAGTGACTGAAAATTCTCTATCAACAACAGCTCAAGATCCTTCTAGCACAACCAGAGGAACTATTACTGTTGCATTACCTTCTATTATACTTAGTGAGCCCAAGACAAATAAGGCTTGGGTTTCCAAATGTAACTAATCATTTTCTTTGTGCAGGAACAGCTCAAGACAAATAAGAATGTCTGGATCATTGATAGTGGCTGTTCCAGACACATGACAGGCAATAGGTCACTACTCCATAACTTTGAGAGGATTGATGGAGGACCAGTTGCTTTTGGAAGAGATAAAGGTGGTTACATTTCTGGAAGGGGCAAGGTCACAAATGGTAAGCTCAGCATTGAAAAGGTAAACTTTGTCAAGGAGCTTGGATACAATCTTCTGAGTGTATCCTAATTTTGTGATCAGAGTCATAACATGCTCTTTATTGAGCATGAGTGCATTGTTCTCAAGCCTGGAGTGGTCATTCCTCATGAGCACATCCTGCTTAGAGCCCCCAGGAAAGGGAACATGTACAAGATGGACTTGCAAGAAACATCTCCCTCCGGAGATGTTTCATGCTTTCTGTCTAAAGCAAATAGTGATGAGTCTTTCCTATGGCATAAAAGAATGTGCCATGTAAACTTTAAGAACATAAATAAACTAATTAAACATGATTTGGTAACTAGAATGCCAAAGAAAGAGTTTACAAGTGATGATCATTGTGTTGCATGCCTGAAAGGCAAGCAATATAAGGTATCTTACAAGCCTAAGGAAAGGAACTCCATCACTACTCCCCTACACTTATTACATATGGATCTCTTTGGCCCTACCAGTGTAATGAGTCTAGGAAGGACCTCTTATTGTTTGGTGATCACAAATGACTTTACAAGATTCACTTGGGTTTTCTTTCTTAGAACTAAGGATGAGACCCCTGAGATTCTGAAGAATTTCATCTTAAAAATTGAGAATCAAAGTGATCACAAGGTCAAAATCATAAGATGTGATCAAGGGACTGAATTCAAGAATCAAATCCTTGATACATTTTGTGATGAAAAAGGTATTACAAGACAATATAGTGCTCCCAGGACTCCTCAGCAAAATGGTGTTGCTGAGAGGAGAAACAGGTTACTAATTGAAGCTGCAAGAACTATGTTGTCTGACTCTAAACTGCCCATCACCTTCTGGGCAGAGGCAGTAAACACTGCTTGCTATGTGCAAAACAGAGTTTTAGTAGTTACACATGGTAAGACTCCTTATGAACTTTAGCACAAGAGAAAACCTTTTATTGGTTTTCTCAGGTCATTTGGGTGTCCTTGCACCATCTTGAATACCAAAGATCAAATTGCCAAATTTGCCGAGAAATCAGATGATGGACACTTCATTGGATACTCTTTCTAGGCTAAGGCTTATAGAGTATACAATCTCAAAACTAGAATTGTTGAGGAGTCAGCCAATATGACTTTCAATGAACACACACCCTGTGTAGCTAGTTCTGGTCCTGATTGGCTATTTGATCTTGATTTAGTTACTAACTGTTTTAACAAATCTTGTGAGAATGTTTCAGGATCTGCAGAAAATTTAAATACAGGTGATCCTGATCCAAGATTTGAGCTAAGAAGACCTTCAACTCATACATCTTCAGCTCCAGTTGAAACTACTTCAGCAAATGAGGTTTCTATCAGCACTATAATGACAAATTCAGCTGATACATCCGGGGTGCCTTCAAATTCCAGCTCAAAGGCTCCACAACCAGATAAAGATACCTCAATTGTGGAAGACAACAATGGTGATGGTGAAAGTGATCAAGAATTCCTTGATGCTAATAACCACACCATAAATCACAACATCAATGATGTCACACACTCATTGGATCAAGTCAATCTTGATAAGTGTGGTGATGTGGAGGGTGAATCATCTGTGCCAGATCTAAATTTCTCAAATTTAGATCTTTCTCAGCAACTTGCTGTGATCCCTCAGCTTAGGATCCACAAGTCTCACCCCACCACAAACATCATTGGAGATGTTGTCACAGGGGTAAGAACAAGAGGACAAACCCATGAAGCAAATGTTTGTCTTCACTCTTGTTTCTTATCCCAGATAGAGCCAAAGAAATTTGATGAGGCTATGGAAGTTGGGTTGAAGCTATGCAACAAGAGTTGCTTCAATTCAAAAGGCAAAAAGTTTGGAACCTTTGTCCTCTTCCTCATAGGAAGACTACCATTGGAACCAAATGGGTGTTTAGGAATAAGAAGGATGATAGAGGCATTATCATCAAGAACAAGGCAAGACTAGTTGTTCAAGGATACACACAAGAAGAAGGGATTGACTACACTAATTTTTTGCTCCTGTAGCAAGACTAGAAGCTATTAGAATATTCCTGGCATTTGCTGCATCCAAGAACTTCAAGGTCTTTTAACTTGATGTGAAGTGTGCTTTTCTGTATGGAGTGATTGATGAAGAGGTGTATGTCAAACAGCCACCTGGTTTTGTAGACCCTGATCATTATGTCTGCAAGCTTGACAAAGCTCTTTATGGGCTACATCAGCCACCCAGGAAATGGTATGAGACATTATCTGAGTATCTTTGTAAATATGGATACAGGAGAGGTACTATAGATGGAACTCTCTTTATCAAAGGACAGGGAAATGACATATTACTAGTTCAAGTGTATTTAGATGACATCATCTTTGGTTCAACTAATCCAAAGCTCTGCAAAGACTTTGATAAGCTGATAAAAGACAGATTTGAAATGGGTGCAATGGGAGAACTCAATTTCTTTCTGGGAATTCCAGTGAAGCAAGTTGAAGATGGTATCTTCATAAGTCAATCAAAGTATGTTCAGGACATACTCAAGAGGTTCAACATGACTGATTGTAAGATTGCTAAGACACCCATAGCCAGAAACCACTCCTTTGGACCTGATCTTGAGGGGGAGTGTGTAGATGAACACTTATACAGGGCTATGATTGGATCTCTTATGTATCTTACAGCTAGCAGGCCTGATATCATGTTTGCTACATGTATTTGTGCAAGATATCAAGCCAACCCTAAGATGTCTCACCTCATCACTGTCAAAAGGATTCTAAGATATCTCAAAGGTGCTTCAACACTTGGTTTATGGTATCCAAAGAATCCTGACTTCAATCTGTATGCTTATACAGATAGTGATTATGGTGGTTGCAACATGAGTGCAAAGTCTACATCTGGGGAAGTCAATTCCTTGGTGGAAGGGTTGTCTCATGGCAATGAAAGAAACAATCCTGTGTGTCTGCATCAACTGCTGAGGCTGAATACATTGCTGCTGCAAGTTGCTGTGCTCAAATGCTTTGGATTCAAAATCAGATGCTGGACTATGGATTTAACTTCAAGGAGACTCCTATTCACATAGACAACAATAGTGCTATCTCTATCACTAAGAACCCTGTGTAGCACTCAAGGACCAAACACATCAATATCAGGTATCATTTAATAAGAGATAACTATGAAAAGGGATTAATTAAACTAGTCAAAGTTCATACAGATGAACAATATGCTGATCTGTTTACAAAAGCTTTTGATGAACAGAGATTTAAATATCTAATATCAGCTATTGGGATGATTAACTTTGAGTAGATCTTTTCTTAAAACTAGTTCTAATTATTTCTTAAAATATGTGTGTCCTAAGTTGTCTAGTTCATCACTTTCATAAGCTCATGTTTTCTTTGGATATAAAATCCTTTTTGAAGACTTTCCTTAGATTCTTGAAAATTTTCTGATCCTTCGGAAGATATTTTATACCTTCGGAAGCAAATCATGTCTTCAAAATAAATAACTGTCGAAGAAATTTTACCCTCGGAAGAGGTTTCAATCTATCTTCCGAAGCTTAAATACTTGTCTCAGAAACTTATTTGTTTTTAAGGACTTTTTCCTTCCGAAGCAAAATTAACTCTCGGAAGCTTTGCTGTTTTATATACAAAGCATTCAAGTTTTTATTTATCTTCCGAAGCAAAATTTTCAAGATTCTCAGGAAATTCTTCCGAAGTCATTTTAGCTTCGGAAGCTTTTTCATTAAAACTTCCGAAGATAATCTACCTTCGGAAGCTTTTCGAATTCCAAGAAAACTACTTTTTGAGCAAAAGTAAATTACTTTTTCAGCGGTGGGACCGACATTCGGATTTCAAAGTTTATCCTCTTTCATTAACTTTGGTTCAAATCCTTTTCACATAAATACCCAACGGTTCCCCCTCTCCCTCACTATTCCTCAAACCTAATTCCCAAATCGCCTTTGCTTTTCAACTTTCTTCATCCCTAAGCTTCTAAAATGGCCAACCTTAACCGCAGAAACAACCCAGATTTCTCCATGCAATTTCACAGACAACACAATCAGGTTGCTATGTTAAGCTCTGACAAAGATGATAGTTTCTCAGAGATTTGCCGTTTTTTAGCTTTATCTAATTACTTCACCTCCCTAACCATTGATCCTACTCTTTATGAGGATCATCTGCTTGAATTTTTGAAGACCTGCCAAGAGGTCATCATGGATGGGGAGAAGGCACTGTTTGCCACAGTGCAATGGAGGACAATCTTCATCACTCCGGCCATCATCAACACTCACTTGCAGCTGGATGATGAAGAAGGTGTTGTCCTTCCCAAAGGAAACTGTCAATCATTCCTTTGAGCAGATGGGCTATGAGGGAGATTTCTCTGTAAAGACCTTCAGGAAAGAGAAGGTCTCATCCCAGTGGAAATACCTACTTTATGTGCTTATCCACAGCTTGTCAAACAAGCATGGAGGGTGGGACCAGATTCCTGAGGATATCTCCTTCATAGTACATGAAATGGTACAAGGGGTCAAGTTTAGGTACTCTCAATTTGTCTATACAAACTTGCTTGCTAACTTGGACTCCTTAGAGTATTATATGTTTCCTAGATATGTTCAACACATTCTCAACTGTGAACTGGGCTCACAGATGAGGGAAACAAATAATATTCTTAAATTGGGACAGATGAAGCCCGACATCTTTAAAATCATGAAGAAGCCAACTGTAGGCTTCTCAGGGGTAGAAACAGCCCTTGTTCCCAAAATGTTAGAGCTCATTGCTCAAGGTGACAACCTAGCAACACAAGCTAGTGTTGAACCCACACCTTCTACCTCTCTACCACCAAAAAGGCCACAAGTAACCCTCACCTACCAAAGAAAATCCAAACGAACCCCAGCTCAAGCTATTGAGTCTGTGCAAGTCCCCATATACTCACCAATACATGAGGAAGTGGACACTAGAGCTCCCACTTCCCCTGAGGAGCAAACCACTCCCATCTCTTCAACAATCAGGGCTAAGGTTCCTCATGCTCATCCTGATGAGCTCACAAGCCCAACTGCCTTAAGCCTTCACTCTGAGTCTCAACACTCAAGTGAACAACCTTCAGGGGACAGTTACCATCCCCAGCCTTTAGATCTAAATCAACCCATTCCCAACCTTTCATTCTATACTGATGAAGATTTAGGTTTCAGTGAGTACCATGAGTCTCTCTTCTCTTCCCATACTCAATGAGAGGTGAGTACTCCTGAGTCTTCTCAGTCTAGCCCACATCAGTCACCTATAACTGAGGTGGATACTTCTGAACCTGTTCAGGATATCCATATGGAAGAGGCTCTCACTTGTGCAAGTGATTACATTATTAAGACCTTAACCATGGCAACTCAGCCCATTGACATCTCAACTGAGAATGTCAATGAGCAGAGGAAATCTAGCAGCCAAGGACCTGAAGCTGGTGGTGAGAGAGAGGGATTTGGTCCAATCATCTTATCCCCCAATGAATCTTCTGATGAAGAAGAGGGGAATCTGAGACTAAAGGTGCAAAAACTGTCAAAAACATGCTCCTATTTAGTCTCTAAGGTTAGTCACCTTGAATCTCAGGTGACTACCCTTCACAACAGGGTCAATGATCAGCAACTTGAGATATCTTATCTCAGAGAAAAACTAGCTGGGAGACCTTTAAGAAGAGTTCAACCAGGAACACAAGAACCTGTGAATGTGGTTGACCTAACCTCTAGCTCACCTATGCAAGAGGGTGATGCTACCAAAAAGGGGGAGAAAGTCATTACAGACATAGAACCTGGGAGCTCTTCAGAGAGTATGAACATTGATGACTCACCATCTTCACTGGCAATTGTGCATACTCAGCAACTTCCTCAAGTTCACATTAATATGGACTCAATAGACTCTATCATCAGGAGTCTTTTTGAGGAAGGTATACCAAGGGCTATGTCATCCCCACCTCAAGGAACTTCAAACTACATCATTGGATGGAGGTATGATGCTGATAGAAGAGCCCTCATTCTTCACTTGATTTTCAAACCTTGAACTACTATGAAGGTCTTGATCTGGTCAACATGCCACTTGTTAATCCAAGCAAATCAAGACAAGCTGACAGGTTGGCACTTAAAATTCAAGACAGAATTACTGAAGAGTTCAGCCTAAGAAGGAGACAAAGGCAATCAGGTAATGTCATTGGTCAACTGGATGTTGAGGCAGACCCTGAGATTAGCTTCAATGGGAAAACCTTGGCTGAAGGCCCAGTGATAGAACCTGAGAGCCCTGTCACACCAACAACTGCTTCAAAAATTCATTCCCTCGGTGAAACACCTGCTGGTAAAGGTGTCTCACAACCTCTCTCTGGCCAGAGCATGGATGCTACACCAAGCAATGAAGGCCAAACCTCTATCCACCCTGAGTCACAAAGGTCTGTGGGTGACAAAGGGAAAAGGATTTTGAATCCTGAGGAAATTGAGAAGGATGAGAGAGAGAGGAAGAGGAAGCTAAGGGGAGAAAGTTCCTCTGGGTCTTCAGGTTTTATGCAAGCTGCAATCAGGGCTGCTCCCAGACCAAACACTCAAGATGATGAGTTGAGGGCAATCAGGATTACTTACCTGCAGACCAGGAACTATGACATAGATGAGATTATTTCTCTCCCCTTAGAGCAACTAAATGAACTGGCTGACATGGAAGTGTCAAGAGAAATGAAAGAAAAGGAGGATGCAAGGTTACTTCTCCAATTCAAAGAGGAGAAAGGACAGAAAAGACTCTACAAGCATGCTCCTACTCTCTCCCCAGTTCAAGAAAGCCCTGTGCAAGAGACTATGACTTCTACACAAGAACCTCAGGTAGACAAAGAAACAGACAGACAAAACATGATCAACTACATGAGTGCCACAGGTCTCTACCAGGCATCTGCACTTCTTCCCTTGTCCTTTGAGTACATTGCGTTTGAGTATCTCAAACAACTTGAACTTCAAATGCTCAAAGAACAAAAAGCTACAAAGAGAAAGATGAGGGAAGAGGCTGTAAAGTCAAGAGCCATCATCCAAAAGAGTATGAAGAAGTCTGCTGACAGACAAAGGATGATGAGCTTCTTGAAGCTGTATGGATTCTCCGGAAGGAGACTTGGCCCTATGTCTCTATCCACAATGGATGAGCATATCAGGGTAATCAAGCAGAAGATCAAGAGTGGAGAGCTGATTGACTTACACTTTCCTCCAAGTCAAATCCTACCTGAAGTGGAGGTTAAGGTTGAACAACCTGAGACAACATAACCTGGACCTCCTGCTGAACCTCAGCAAGCTTCATCTTCTGATCCACAGCAGGGTCAAACTCCCTTTCCTTCTGAACTTGTGAAGGAGGAACACCCAACTGAGAAAGACAAGGATGATTAACAAGGTGCTGCAGACCAGTCTTCTCAGTTAAAATCCTCTAAGAGGAAGAAGAGGATGGCTCCTAAACCAAAGTCTAAGAAGAAGAAGCCTAAATCATCTACCTCTACACCTCAGGCTGAGTCAAATCAATCTAAGGAAGTGCATGAAGAGGCAGCCCAATCAACTCCAATTCAAGTGGCTCCTCTTGCAGCTGAGACACCCATCTTATCCTGGACCTTCTCTACTAATCCATAGAGATGGCATGTGATCAGAGATCAAGGTGTTGAGAATGTCTATACATGGCAAGTCATAATCAACTTACCTCTGTATTATCTCTTTGAGATGAGAAGATACTATGAAAGTCTGAATGATCCTGACCATCTAATGAAGAAGGGTATGATCATCATTGTGCTGAAGACTACAAACATCTGAAGATCTTCTAAATGTTTTGGTAGCATCAGCCTAGTGGGTGTTTGTAAGGATTCCTATAAGTCTGATGCAGCCAAAACATCCAAAGTCTCTTTGCAAGCAATGCACTAAAGAACTGAAGTAGAGATGCTTCGGAAGTTTTACACCATGCACTAGAAATATTCTAAGTGTAAAATCTTCCGAAGCCAAGACCAATATCTTCTGAAACCAAAAGTGAAGTCTTCCGAAACTTCAGAGACAAAGTATTCCGAAGCCAAATAGTGAAGACAGATTTCTTCCGAAGACTTTTAGAGATATGCCTTTATCTGATGTACTTTACCATAAAGCTAGACCACCTTTCCGCTGCAATTCTGTAAAGTTACCAACTTACATGAGTTGGTGAAAGGTCCATGCTTTTGGTAACTATATATTGAGGTCTTGAGTCCATGCTTTCTACTTTATGTACTTTTATCCTTTTTATAATATATTAGGATGTGAGCTATGGCATGTCATAGTCACAAGTCAAAAGGCAGATATGCCTTTTGACTCTACAATTGATTTTGTTTGTGTCTAGTCAATTGTATCCAGCTGGCTTTCAAAGTATAGCCGGCTGTAGGTTGTAGTATAAGTATTCCATGTTCTAGTATCTTTCTTCATGTTTTGTAACATTTGTAATAGAACTTGATAAAGCAATATCCTACATCCTTGAAACCTAATCACTTGTGTTCTCTTGTTCTGTCTCTTACTTATTACTTGTGTTCTTAGTATCATTATTGTGGTTAATCCAGTTTACTGTTTGATTAAGTTTGGTTAATCTCCTCTTTGTGTTGTTGTGTTGTAAGTGACCGCCCTTCTTAGAATCCTCCTCTTCACTCTTCTCAGAGGAATTCTTCACTATCTCTTCTTCATCCTCTTCACTTAGAGGATCTATGAGAGGAAGCTTATCTTCACAAGTTCCACACCTAGGAGATCTTACAGACAAGATTGTGTGTGAAGGAGCTTAAGATGGTGAGATCTTATATCATGAGCCTGAAATGCTCTGATACCAATTGCAGGACCGGTGAATGGCGGTCACTTACAACACAACAACACAAAGAGGAGATTAACCAAACTTAATCAAACAGTAAACTGGATTAACCATAATAATGATACTAAGAACACAAGTAATAAGTAAGAGACAGAACAAGAGAACACAAGTGATTGGGTTTCAAGGATGCAGGATATTGCTTTCTCAAGTTCTATTACAAGTGTTACAAAGCATGAAGAAAGATACTAGAACATGGAATATTTATACTACAACCTACAGCCGGCTATACTTTGAAAGCCAGCTGGATACAATTGACTAGACACAAACAAAATCAATTGTAGAGTCAAAAGGCATATCTGTCTTTTGACTTTTGACTATGACATGCCATAGTTCACATCCTAATATATTACAAAAAGGATAAAAGTACATAAAGTAGAAAGCATGGACTTAAGACCTCAATGTACAGTTACCAAAAGCATGGACCTTTCACCAACTCATGTAAGTTAGTGGCTTTACAGAGTTGCAGCGGAAAGGTGGTCTATGGAAGAACATAGTTCACATCAGATTTATGGTAAAGTACATCAGATAAAGGCATATCTCTAAAAGTCTTCGGAAGAAATCTGTCTTCACTATTTGGCTTCGGAAGACTTTGTCTCTGAAGTTTCGGAAGACTTCACTTTTGGCTTCGGAAGATATTGGTCTTGGCTTCGGAAGATTTTACACTTAGAATATTTCTAGTGCATGGGGTAAAACTTCCGAAGCATCTCTACTTCAGTTCTTTAGTGCATTGCTTGCAGAGAGACTTTGGATGTTTTGGCTGCATCAGACTTATAGGAATCCTTACAGTTTGACCCTTACATTGTTCATAGTGAGTTTTTTTTTTGGTTAAGTTCACACACTGAAGTTTATTATTTTTAAAATTTACTTATCAAACTTCGATTTTATAGTTTCCGACAAGCTGGACAGTAAACGACCAAAGTAACGCTGCATTACATGTGGGAAAAACAACTAGCTTCCCGCACGTATTTTTAGAGTTTGATCATTAAAGTTTACTATTTTACTGTTTCACCATAAGATTTCGCTTTTTATGTATCCGACGAGCTCTCGACAACGACCAAAGTAGCGTAGCCTTGTGTGTGAAAAAATGATCGGACCACGCCGCGTAACGCGGAGGGATAAAGCGTAGTTATGATAAAAGAAAGCACAGAGTTCTTGTTCACTTTATATATTGTAATGAATCATTATCTTATTTCTCACTTTTTGTTTATTTTGTATTATTTTATGTGGTATTTACTTTATGTTCTGTTGATTATTGATATATAGACCTACTCTTGTATAACAGAGTTTGTTTCTTATAACAACCGACTCTCTTTTAGAATATAGGTTTGATAACTGATTCACTTTTTAAAGTATTGTAAAATACCTTCTTTTAAAATAATCTCTTCACTAATTATGTTTCTTTAAGATAAAAATAAATTTCTTTTATTCTTTTACATCTAATCAAGATGGCAATATAGTATTTAAATTTATGTTATATATCAATCTTTATTAAAGTCACTTATTACATCATTCGTATTTTAAATCTAATATAATTATTAGTTAGAAATATGGATTTTAGTAACATGTTTTCAAAATAACCTGATACGAAACATACCAGTATTTCTGGAATAATTTAAGTGGACAAAATATACCTACTATACAAAACAATTAGAAACATAAAACTATCTTTGTATATACATTCGATTCATAGATCTAAAAAACAAACATGTTATGACTCGTAATTGTGCAAGACACCTTCGTGTTGTAAAGGCGATATGCTTATAAAAGTTGCATTGCTTGGACCTTGATGATCTTGAGGTTGCGAAAATGCAGTAGTACTGCTATAATTCCCACCTGTGAGAATCTTTTGGCATGTGTCTAGTAACGACTGCCTACAAGTTGGACACGAAGAATGCGAACGGAGCCATTTATCGACGCAACGAGCATGAAACCCATGGTTGCATTTAGGTAGTATCTTAACGCGCTCGCCTTTAGCGAAATCCCCTAAGCATATAACACATTCCTTCCCCAATCCTGGTAGTTGCAACCCATTCCAATAGTTAACTACTGGGAATGTCTTTAAAGCCTTTTTCTTGATTCCTGTTTTCGATAACTTTGCTGAGTTGCTTCCTGAGCTATCGCTGATGTATGACCCGCGTAAACTCATACATCTCATCACACATCTAAAGATGGAGTGCAACCCTAAGGAACAAACTAACGCGCACACAAGCACTGATAGAACCATTACCACATTCGAGTCGAAGTTGTTATGACCCGAAGATGGGCTTGATGGCGGTGGAGCCGGAGTTGTTGTCACCGGCGGCACAATTTGTTGGTTTAAATAAGTTTGAAGTAGGAGCTTTCTTGACATTTTTGGTTTGTTTTAGACCGGATATGATTGATAAATGGAAGACTGATCAGAAGAACATAAATATGCACATATATAAGGTTTGAAGATGTGGGTCCAACACTTTTGTATTTTGATTTTAAGGGCACATTCGTTTAGATTGGACACACACCATGTGTAATATTATCTCTTTGTTTATGTGGATTATTTGATCTCCCACTATTCAGATTCTCCACCAAGTTTTGTTTGTTTCTTTAATAATGAATTTTCTAATCAAATGCGATATATCCACTTTCTCCAAATGTAAGGTTACCATATGTGAAGATTTTCTTCTTTATTTGTGCAATGATGAAATGGAGGAAAAGTTTATATTATTAATAGCTAAAACTTATAACTTTATGTTATAACCGATAAGGTTTGATAATTTAGACAATGCCAAATAGAAAACAATTTTGAATTCAAGTGACCTTTTCAGAGTTAATGATTTTGTTGTTTGGTTAAATTAGAAAGTTTTATACTTTTTATATGGTAATGTTTGGTAAATATTGTTGTCTTTCTTTCAATTTGAAAAATGTTCGAGTATTACTTAAATCTACAACCTTTAGTACATGAAAACAATTATTTATGTAAAGTTTATGCTTAAAGGCTGATTTAACCAAAGCAACCTAAGAGTTCCCAGCATGCATGCATGTATAAAGTACAGAGTAAAGTTACTTCGAAATTATTACACAACTCAAAGGAAATAAGATAAGTGTAAAATCTTCCGAAGCCAAATCATAAAATCTTCTGAAGCCAAAGATAAAGTCTTCCGAAGCTTCAATGACAAGGTCTTCCATAACCAAAGACTGGTTTCTTCTGACAACAGAGAAGACATGCTTTCTCTGATCACCTTTTGACAAAAAGTTGAACAACTTTCCGCTACCACCTCTAAAGACATATAAGTTGGTGAAAAGGTCCATGTTTTTGTGAACTGTAGATTATGGTCATTGCTCTCGAACTTTCTACTTTTGTACCTTTTATCCTTTTTGTAATATATTAGGATGTGAACTATGTCATATCATAGTCACAAGTCAGAAGACAATCTGCCTTTTGACTATACATTGATCTTGTTGTCTAGATTAGTGTTTTCGCCTGGCTTTCAAAGTATAGTCGTCCGTAAGATGCAGTATAAAGTGTCTCAAGTACTTGTATTATTTTGATGCTTGGTAACACTTGTAAAAGAACTTGAGAGCAATATACAATATTATTGAAAACCAAATATTATCATGTTTCTTGTTCTTGTTCTTGTTCTTGTTCTTTGTTTTGTCTCATACTTACTTGTGTTCTTAGTATCATCAACTAAAAGCTGGTTTCATATTTGATCTGTTAAGTGTTCTAAGTGTTTTATAATTGTGAAACTGATTGTGTTGACCATCCTTAACGGTCCTACACTATCACCGACGGAAATTTCCCTAACATTGTCGTCGAAAATTTTTCAATAGAACTCTGACGGAAGCCAGTACTATTTAATATATTCCTTACAATAAAATTAAGTTCATCTGTTCATAACCTGTCATACATTTATCGACGGTTGAATCCATAAGTAGCAAATGATCCCTCGTAGTGGCGTTTTAGGTTTGATTTATGAGAGTTGTCCAGTAGTGGTTTCTGATTGAAGCCATCGAAAATTATGGACTTCCAAAAAAACCCAGTTAAGCACACTTTTTATCAAATGATTACGGATTTACATGATGAAATTTTTAAAAATAGCTTACGTCGTGCTTGTTTGGTCTCTCAAAGTATTAAAGGGAAATGTTTTGGTATTTGTAAAGTATGGAAGATCGTTGGAAGCTCAATCATCATCAAAATCACCTTCTTTTGTCATGTTTTCCAAAGTGTTTTTTGCTACGTGGACAAGATGGTTTCTTAATACATGCATCGAAGGGTTTACCTGTGCGTGCTTTGAAGGGTTTTCCGATTCATGAACTAGAGGGTTTTTAGGTTCCACTACAAGAGGGTTTTTTAATTCCTTATACAATGAGGGTTTTTTGGTAAGTCTAGCGAAGGTAATAATGCAATTGAGCAAATTAAACTGCGTCGATATTCAATTTAGGGCTTTTTAATGAAGTTGAAGATAGCAAAAGAGATAAACACATGGTGATATTTATAGGGTTGTAATATAGCCTATGAAATATTTAATGTTATGTATAATAATACTAGTAGTAGTAGTAAAAATATTTTTGTTGATGTTGTTTTTGTTTGTATTTTTTAAAAACGTTTTAGTTTCCGTGAAATAGGGACGAAAGCCAAGTTTCCAAACAAACCAATTGCTTGATCTATATGGAATGACCATAACTACTGGAAATGCGCTCATCATAATCGCTTGATTTGTCTGAACAAGAAAGATGGAAAATTTTTGAATACAAAGAATGAGAAGGTGATTGGAGATGGGTGGGCATTCAATTGAATGAAAGATGGTAGATTAAGTCTTTGAGTGATTAGAATATATTTAAGATAAATAATCAGAAAAATAATGTAGATTATTGTAACATTTGACCTGTTTGAATTGTAAAAGCGATTTCGTTTGTATCAATCGTTTAAATAAATTCGTTATTTAGTTAATTAATTTATTTTTGTGTTTAAATACAATATTGTATCATTTATTCAATTTAAGAAATACTATAGAATTAATTACATGATTAGTCCATGTGGTTTGCCCATTTGCAGTATTGTTCCAACTTTTGAGAAATTATAGGTTTGTTCCCAACTGTTTCCCAACTCGTAATACGATTAGTACCTAACACTAAGTTCTATTAAGTTTCTTAGTTAAGTGAGTATAAAATGACAAATATACTTGTAAGGTTTACACTTAAAGGCTGATACAACCAAAGCAACCAAAGAGCTTCCAGCATGCATGCATGAAGTGCAGAGTAAAATTACTTCGAAAGATTTACACAACTTAGAGAAAATATTCTATGTGTAAAATCTTTCGAAACCAAAGACCAAATCTTTCGAAGCCAACGATGAAGTCTACCGAAGCTTCAAAGACAAAGTCTTCCGAAGTTAAAAGACTGAAGACTGATTTCCTCCAAAGACAGAGAAGACATGCTTTCTCTGATCACCTTTTGACAAAAGCTGAGAAACTTTTCGTTGCCACTCTGAAGACTCACCAACTTGTATAAGTTGGTGAAAAGGTCCATGCTTTTGTAAACTGTAGATTATGGTCTATGGTTTGTAACTTTCTACTTTGTATCTTTTATCCTTTTTTTTAATATATTAGGATGTGAGCTATGGCATGTCATAGTCACAAGTCAAAAGACAATTTGTCTTTTGACTGTACATTGATCTTGTTGTTTAGATTAGTGTTTCTAGATGGCTTTCAAAGTATAGCCGGCTGTAGGATATAGTATAAAGTATCTCAGGTTCTTGTATTTTATCTTCATGCTTTGTAACACTTGTAATAAAATTTGAGAGAAATATATAGCGTTCTTGAAAATCATACTTATCTTGTTTTTGTTTTTTGTTCTGTCTTATTACTTACTTGTGTTCATGATATCATTTACTTAAACCTGGTTCCCTATTTGATCTGTTAAGTGTTCTAACACTCTCCTCATTGTAAGACTGATTGTATTGACCATCCCTTAAACGGTCCAGCAATACCCTTAACATAATAATAATTTTAATATAAATATAATATTATTAATTAAGTAATTACATTAATAACCCAACCTCCCCCTCCCCCTCCCCGTCATTCCCTTTCGTTTCCGGCACACCACCACTGGCCCAAAACCACTGACCGCTACCACCACGTTCGGCGAGGCCACCACCACATCCACCATTGACATACCATTACTCCACTATCGTCATAACCTTCATCAACACACCATCGTCATCATCCTTATCAACATTGACGGCTATCTTTCGGCCTTGCCTACCACCTATTTGACTGGCGATGGGGACTATTCGTGGGACTTGAAGTCCACAAATGCACTAAAAATATGGTGGTGGTTTCAGTGGTGGTGTTCGACATCTGTTGTCGTTGCAGATCTGGTGGTGGTTACGGTGGTTGTGAGGCATGTGTTTATTAGAGAAAAGGGATGTAACATCTCATATTTTCCCGTTTGTGTAAAGTTACCATCGTTTGTTCGTGTAAGGACTATTTATGTTAATTATAAAACTTATGGGCCATTTATGCTTATAATTCTTTTTTACTTTTAATTCTTTAGTTTAAAGATTAATAACATCCTTATTACTTAATAAATAAATTATAATCATAATAATTATAATAATAACAATAATGATAATAATAATAATAATAATCCTAATAATAACTATTTATAAAAATAACAATAATAATAATCATGATAATAATAATTAATAATCATAATAACAATTTATAAAAATTATAAAACTTAAAAAAGGTTGAAACTTAAAAGTTAAGGGGTTAATTTGCTAATCTTGGAACTTTAAAGTAAATGTTTTGGCATAAAATAACAAAGGTTGAAATTTCAGGGACCGTTTCTGTAAATTATTAAAACCCACCCATTTTTCCCCTTTTTGAACCCGTGGTTCCGGCAGCAAGCTCCGGCCACCTCCGGCCGGGCTCCGGCCACCTACAAACGGCTACTATCTCTTCAATTTCCAACTACAAAACGTTTCAATCATTTCGTGGAGACGATTCGAACCCATTAAAGGACCTTAATTGGTCTTTAAACATCGGATGCGAGTGGGTATATGGTCGGGTAACGGCCGATCATCAACCCGCAACGTACGACCATTAAAACCTGATAATTATCAAATTAATTGAACCCACACAATTGTTTAAACGTTTCTAATCGATTTCTAAGTACAATTTCAACCTAAACACCTGAAATCAACACAAACGACTAACCACACTCGCGGCTTTTTCTCACATAACTAAACCCCTCCTTCTCCACACTTTCACCTGCAATTGATTGGAAATCTTAAATCAAGACCTTCTTCAGAAGCTACATTCAAGTTTAATTCGGGTTCCATCAACATTTGCATCTCAATCAAGTTCATGTTCAGTCGCGAGTTCTTCCACACTCGACCTCGTCAATCCAGTCTTCAAATCGGGTAATTAAACACACCCATTCATTCGGTTTCACCCACTGATCGAAAGCCCCATGTTTACTAAAAGAATCGTATTCGAATTCATGTTCAATTAGGTTGAAATCAAACCTAGGGTTTATGTGGAATTGGGGGTTTATAGTTGTTGTTTGTTTTAAGATTTAGAAACGGCTTCATATCGTGGCTGAGAGCCTTAGTTCACTGGTTAACCATCCCCATTCCAACCTAGAGGTCCCGGGTTCGAACCCGGGCACCCTCTGTTTTTTTTAAAAAAGGGTTTTTAGCCTTAAATCAGTTATAAAAAATTATATTTAATACAAAAATAACTTTCATGAACTCTTAATATTTTCAAAATCATCTAAACCTTTTCTAAAAAATTTATTTCTTGAAAAACATATTTTTTTTAAAAGTTTTATTATAAAAATTATTTACAAATATTTTAACTAAATATCTTTATAGATTTGTATGATAATCCAAATTACTACATTATTAGAACCATATGTTTTCCTTGATTAGAGATTATAAGGATAATTATTGAATCCAAATATATTTTTTTATAACTAACTACGCAAGTTATTTACAAAGGACTTAATTTCTTTAAAACCTTATAAATAGTATTTCTTTTATCAAATAAATCATAAACAAGAGTTCACTAATTTTGTTTATAAAAATCCCCCCAAATTCATATTGGAACCTTAGTTTTCGTTATATCGTTAACCATATTATTGACCTAAATCTTATAATATTTATATAGGTGCCTTGTGACGTTCATCTTGGAACGACGTTTATTATTGTTCTTATTAATCTTCTTAATATACTTATTGATCAAGTGAGTTTCCTTGCCCCTTTTTCATATTTTCACACTAATTTGGGGTGAAACATGATAGCTTATACATGATACACTTATACACATTTGAGACTTGTAAACCACATGCAATTCAACTTATTATTTTGTCATGGTTATTTGTGTATTGTAAGTGATTATATGAGATACATAGTTTGTTTACAATCATTAACTATTGCTAGCCTGGCGACGTCTTAGATCTTTGGGCCTGACAAGCCTATTTGGTGCTAAAGTCGAGGTATTGCCGACTCCTGATGACGTATGCTTGTTCATCATGGGAACCAAATACACTTAGCCAATCTTTTATACTTGTAATCAAGTCGAGGTTTGGTTGTAATGATATGTGTTCTATAACCTTACTTGCTTATGACCAATGACATGAATTGCTACTTGTAACTTTTTTTCATATTATGTATGAAAACCTTGGAAACTCACCAACTATTTTTAGTTGACTCTTATTTTTATCATGTTTCAGGTCAACCTCAAGTTTAAAGTGATCTTTTGAAGCATGCAATAATCTAGGACTTGGACCTAGTTAATGAAATAAAAAGTTTACATTATGTTATGTTATGTTTGAACTTATTTCTTGTTTGAGACTTATGATTGTATTTCATTTTAAGACTTATGATAATAATATTTACAATTTAATATAGCTTTATGTGGCTGTGAACAATCTTAACCCTCACATCTCGACGTTTCCGCCGTCAAGGTTGGGGTGTGACAAGGGACATTAGGGTGTGGTCGTCAAAGATCTAAATGTGGTGGTCTTTGATCGATTAGGTGCTAGTAGTGGTGGAGAAAGGTGACGGTGGTGGTGGTAGTTCGGTTGATTAGTTGCTAGTGGTAGTGGAGAACGGTGGTGTGACTGTGGCCAGTGGAGATCACAACTCCCTAATCACACAAGCAATTGATGTTGGGTTTGGGCCGGTGGTGGTGTGCCAGCAATGTCATTTTACACTCACTTAACTGAAAATTTTAACAGAAGATAATATTGGGAACCAATCATGTTACAAGTTAGCATATAGTTGAGACCAAACTTGTAATTTTCTAAAAGTTGGTACCAATACTGCAATATAGGCAAACCACAGGGACCAATCGTGTAATTAACTCAATTTTTAATTCATAAAATTAATTTCTTAGAATTTATAAAGTTTTTATATTAATTATATAATTTTAATTATTAAATTAAAATTAATAAATAAATTTCAAAGTTTTTATAAGGTTTATAAAATTATAATGTTTTCTAAATTAATAATTTATTTAATTATTCAAATTAGACTTTTATTAAGTATAGGTTGTAAACTATAAATTTCAAAAGTTAAAATTAAAAGTTTTAATATAAAATAAATACCTTTTTAAACTATAGGGATTAAAATTGTAAATTTCCTTTAAAACTCATTTCCCCACCCGTCATCCCTCCAGCCATTGTTAAAACCCCAAATTTTGACCGAATAAATCAAGCAAACCGTCCCACAACATGCAAGAGCATGATTCATACTCATTACTAGATTCAATTCGATTAAAGATACTGTTACGGTATGTTCAAACCATAACCGAAACTCACATTCAACATCCAACTGTTTCCACTCGATTGTATTAGAATTAAGGAAATTGTTTGATTAGAAATGTTCCGGTGATAATGGTTAATTCAAAAATACAAATCATTGCTTTTAACATTGTGTAATCACTATCGAAATTATACCTTAAAACCCCGAATTCAAATTCGATCTCGTTCCACTTAAAACTGCTCAAATAGCACCTATATAATTTAGGAGAATCTGTACACATCATCCCTATAATCTATCTGTAATAGAAATTCCTCTTAAAACACACAAACAGACACACACATCGAATTCAAGTATCGTCTTCTGTTGGATCAAGTAAGGCTGGTGCAACCAAAACTAACACTTAGAATATTTTGGTGCAACTGATGAAGAACTTCCAAAGGCAAAAGCTGAGCTTCCGAAGGTTAAGTCTGATGAGCTTCCGAAGAGAAACTCCAACTTCTGAAGACAAAGTCTTTCTTCCGAATTTCAACACATAGAAGAGCTCAAAACATTGACTTCTGAAGTATAAAGACCTGAAGAAAGTCTCAAGCCTCGGAAAGAAGTGGCCTCTTCCGAAGTATAAGTGGCTTCGGAAGAACTTGTTCTTCCGAAGCCAGTTAACCTCCGAAAGAACCTACTATGAACTAGTGGACATAAGTATGGTCCTTCTGACACTCCGCTGCAACTCTTTGAGATACTACATGGTGCTTTCTCACGCCCATGTAGTTGACCATACTTTATTCAACTATTTATTCGTTATCAGTTTGTTCAGTTGCCAACTTTAGTTGGTAACAAAAGGTAAGTCATGGCCATGTCATGACTACTATATCTTAGATATTATTTTATCTAAGATACCTTGTCTTTAGTATTGTAGTATTTTTTTAGTCATAGGTTTCCAGTTGGTATCATAGTATATCCGATTGTAGGATCTAGTATATATAGTTCTCATTGTAACTCTTGTAACATGCTTGTAAGAGTCTTGTAATACTTTGAGTTGAGAATTAATATATACAAGTGCCTTGAAAATTATATCTTTGTATTTTCTGTTACTTAGTATATTATTATCAAGTCTTAGAAGGGATTCTGCATCATCTAAACCGAGTGTGTTCAAGTGAGTTTGAGGGAAAACTAAGTGTTAAGTGACAAAAACCGATCCCGCAATTGGTATCAGAGCTTTATAGGCTCTTGATTGTGAGATCTTACCATCCAAATCAACCTGTTTTTCACTCCTTCTTTCACCAAACTCGAAAATAGCCCTCAACCAAAATTCTGAAGTTGAGATTGGGACGATGACTAAAGAACCTATCATCATCCCTGAAAACTTTAGATCATGGAGCAGACGTATAGAAGGCTTTATCAGATACCAATATAGCAAACTGTGGCAATCTATTGTCAATGGCCCTTACAAACCAAAGGTGGCTGCACCAGGTGGAAATGGTGCCATGATAGAGAAGGTTGTAGAAGACTACTCTGATGAAGATCGCAAGAAGCTGGACATTGATAGCAATGCTATGACTGTTCTAATGACTGCTATACCCAGATCCATCATGGTAGGGTTTAAGCATTGCAAGTCAGCTAAAGAACTATTTGATGCATTGTCCCAGATGTACTCCAGCTCCAATGACTCCAAGAAAGATTCCCTGAAGCAACAGTTCGAGAACTTCACTTATATTGCTGAAGAGACCCTCAGCCAGCAATACTTTAGGTATATGGATCTTATTTCCTCTCTTCAGTCAGTGGGAATTACCCTTGAGTTGAGAGGTCTCTCAAGAAAATTCGTGAGTGCACTCCCAATGAGTGGACGTTCTACTGTCTCTATCAAGAGGACAGAAAATCTAAACCCCTCACCTTGACTAAACTATATGGCATCCTTGATGGATATCGTCTAGGGATGGAGAACAAGAGAGGAAGCCAGACTAGCAGATCCTCAAGCCTTTCTGCTAGCAACACTTTAATGGTTGCTGAAGGCTCAGGACCCCCAACCTCAGCAGTACCTGACATACACCCAGGAGCCATCTTGTTATTTTGGGCCATACATCACATTCCCTGAGACTCCAAGGTCTCAACAAGCTCAGCAAAGCACCTTCCAGGACAGCTGTGCCTTTGTCTCAGGAAATGGGCACTCTAATGACTATCAGTATTTCTTTGATGATCTAGAGTGTTTCAGCCCAGATGATGTGGAGTATGTGAACATAGTCCTACAGATGACTCTGTTAACCTATAAAGCAAAGAAGTTCTTGAACGGAAGTGGAAGGCAGTTTCCCCAGAGCCCAACTAACAGCAAGTTTGGGTTTGACAAGAAAAAGGCGAAATGTTACAACTGTAACCAACTTGGTCACTTTTCCAGGGAATGCAAGGCTCCCAAATAAAACCCGAGAACCTCACAGGCCTCCACACATCCCTTTACACCAAAAGCTACTAGAAAGTCAACTGAGATAGCTGTCGTGGCTCAAGAAGTTGACTGGAGCTTTATGGTACAGGATATGACTTCTGCTCAAGCACTCATGGCTGGAACAGATGACAACAAGGTATATGAACATCTCTGTACTCTAACTTGCATTGCTAAGGTTAAGTTATATCAGGACTACAATATGGAAATTAAATCTGATATTGAGTATTTAAACATTTTAAAATCTGATTTTAAAAGGCTGAATCTAACTATCAAAACAAAATTGAAGAGTTAGAGAAAATTATGTCCTTGTTAAAACATGAACATACAAACTACAAGACTCAAATCAAGGATTTAATATCCAAATTGTCTAAGGCTCAAGCCCAGCTTGTCATAGCTGAGGCTCAAGCCAGGAAGCATGCTATTTCTGAGCAAAACTTCCAAGTCATTCTTGCATCATCCTCTCACTCAAAACTTTATTATTAAAACAAAGGTGGATTGGGAACCAATGAAATTGCTCCAACAGACTCTTATGAGTCTATTAGACAACCAAGGTGTGATACTAAAGAGCAAGAGGTTCCATCTACTACCCACCTTCTTATGAGTCAAAGAGTGATGCAACTATGGAGACTATCAAAGGGAAGAACTAGGTAACTTTACCCATTCCTACTGGTGATGATCAACCCCTGACCACCAAAGCCAGAAGAAGCCGAGCTAAGGCAGCCAGAAAAACTGCCAAGAAGGTGACTGAGTCCAAGTTGAAGATTGACCCAAAACAAAAGGGTGTGTTCATCTCAGCTGGATTCCAGGTGGTAAGAAACTCTGATTCAGGAAAGGAGTGTAGTACCAGCACTCCTGTCCTACCAAAGGATCAGAAGTTAAAAAGAAAGACTGATGATGAAGAAAAGAAGAACAAGAAACAACAGTCCTCAAGTTCCCACAAGATTAACATTGCCTGCATAATGTGTGGTCTGCAAAACCACATGGCCAAAGATTGTTACTACAATCCTGCTAGCACACATTATGAAAATAATGTTAAAAAGAAGGAGTCAAGGAAGGTTTTATATTTGGACCATATCACATGGCCCAAGTGATGAGGAAAGGAAAGCTTGTCTCGGAAGCAAAGTTGCTTTTGGAAGAAACTCATTCTTCCGAAGGGAAAATTGCTTTGGAAGACAAGCCCAAGAAAATTGAAAAGAACAAGAGAGTTCCTTTGACACCTTCCGAGAAGAAGACTGCTTCAGAAGAAAAGGTGGTGAAGGTTTCTTCCGAAAAGAAAGAAGCTTCGGAAGAATGCCAAGCTGCACAAGCTTCAACAAGCTTATCTACTATGATCAACCAAGGGATGGAATGGAAGATCAAAGACGATGATGCAGCCCAAACCTCTTCTTCAAAGACATCCACTGAACCCCCATGCATTAACTTTGGTTCAATTATGTCACTATCATTGGAACAACTCAAGACCAACAAGGCTTGGGTCTCCAATCAAAACTAACTTTCTCATCTTATGTGCAGGGAAATCCATATGACAAAAATAACAATGTTTGGATTGTGGATAGTGAATGCTCCAGGCACATGACAGGGAACAGATCTCTCCTTCAACAATATCAACATTTTGATGACAGGGAACAGATCTCTCCGTCAAACAGCTTGCACAATCTGCTAAGTGTTTCTCAATTCTGTGATCAAAAGCACCAAATGCTTTTTTACAGAACTTGAATGCATTATCCTCAAACCAGGGATGACAATTCCTCTGGAATTGGTTCTTCTTAGATCTCCCAGGAAAGGGGATATGTACAAGCTTTATATGAACAATGCTTCCCCACTAGGTGAAGTATCATGCTTTCTTTCCAAAGCTGATGGTGATGAGTCAACACTATGACATAAACGAATGTGTCATGTCAATTTTAAAACAATGAATAAGTTGGTTAAAAATAACTTGATACATGGTTTTCCTAAAAAGGAATTTTTTTGCAAAGATAATTGTGTTGCATGCATGTAAGGGAAGCAACACAGGACATCTCACAAATCCAAAGTTGTTAACTCTATCACCACTCCATTACACTTATTGCACATGGATATTTGTGGTCCCACAAGTATAATGAGCATTGGAAGGAAATCATATTTCCTTGTGATTATTGATGATTTTACAAGATTTACATGGGTATTCTTTTTAAGAACTAAAGATGAAATTGCTGAAACTCTAAAATCTTTTATTCTTAAAATAGAAAATCAAATTGATCACAAGGTTAAAATAATTAGAAGTGACCAAGGGACTGAGTTTAATAATCAAGTTCTTGACTCATTCTGTAACTCAAAAGGAATTGCCAGACAATATAGTGCTCCTAGAACTCCTCAACAAAATAGTGTTGCTGAGAGGAGAAACATGATTATTGAGGCTGCTCGGAGTATGTTAGCTGATTCAAAGCTGCCTCTAACATTCTGGGTAGAGGCAGTCAGCACTGCATGCTATATGTAGATCAGAGTTCTTGTATTTAAGCCATATGGAAAAACCCCTTATGAGCTATGGAACAAGAGGTCACCGTTCATTGGCTTTCTAAGGTCCTTTGGCAGCAGGTGTACCATACTTAACACAAAGGAAAATTTGGAAACATTTGCTGAAAAGTCAGATGATGTTATCTTTGTTGGATATTCCTCCAACTCTATTGCTTATAGAGTTTATAATATCAAAAATCAACAATTTGAGGAATCTTGTAACTTTGTTGTTAATGAGCACACTCCTTGTGTTAGGGGGAATGGCCCTAATCTTATCTTTGATTTAGAATTATTTTCAAACTATTATAAACTTTCTTGTGAGATGGAACAAGTACTAAAAGTGATTCTGACAATGATCAACTATTCGAGTTACCCAAACCTAGTCCAAGTTCTCCAAGAGTTGTTGCAAACCGAGCTCCCACTATTGGCAGATCTGATAGTATACCTATCTCAAGAGATAGTGGAGCTTCAACCAGTGGTCCACCTAGTGAGCCTCAAAACTCATACGGTGACATTGCACAACACCAAGCTGATGGAAGTAGCATTTTGAAGGAACAGACAACTATAAATGTTGCTTCACAGCCAACTGATGTTTATGGTGTTTCTCATTCATTCAATCAGTTTTCATTGAATGAGTTTGAAACAACAACTGGTCCAAGTGTTCAAGCTCCTGAGCAAAATATGTCCAATCTGGATCTATCTTTGCAACTGGAGGTAATCCCTAGACTTAGGATTCACAACACTCATCCATCTGAGAATATCATAGGAGAAGTCTCTGAAGGTGTGAGAACAAAAGGACAAACTCACATTGGGAATGTGTTTTTGTACTCACGCTTCTTGTCTTAGATGGAACCCAAGAAGGTAGAAAATGCCTTGAAAGATAGTAGCTAGGTTGAATCAATGCAAGAGGAGTTGCTTCAATTCAAAATACAAAAGGTTTGGAATCTATGTCCGCTACCATCCGGTCAAGTACCTATAGGCACCAAATGGGTATTCGGAAATAAGAGAGATGATAGAGGCTTGATCATCAAGAATAAGGCAAGACTGGTAGTTCAAGGATACACTCAAGAGGAAGGACTTGATTACACTGATGACTTTGCACCAGTATCAAAACTTTAGGCAGTGAGGATCTTTCTTGCTTATGTTGCATCCAAGAATTTTACTGTCTACCAACTTGATGTCAAGTGTGCCTTTCTATATGGGGATATAGATAGGGAAGTCTATGTATTCCAGCCTCCAGGATTTGAAGACCCACAACACCCCGACTATGTGTGCAAATTGGATAAAGCTCTTTATGGGATGCACCAAGCACCTAGGCTGTGGTATGAGACATTGTCTCAATTTCTCCTGAAGAATGCATACACTAGAGGTACCATTGACAAGACTTTATTCATAAGTCTGGGAAAGACATTTTGCTTGTTCAAGTCTATGTTGATGACATCATATTTGGTTCCTCAAATGACCAAATGTGCAAAGACTTTGAGAGCATTATGAAGAAGAAATTTGAGATGAGTTCCATAAGGAAGATGGACGTTTTCCTTGGAATTCAGGTGAAGTAGATGAAGGAAGGGTTCTTTATCAATCAATCTAAATATGTCAATGACATTTTAGAAAGATTTGATATGAAAGATTGTAAGCCAGCAAAGACACCAATACCTAAAAACCACAATCTTTGTCCTGACTCTGAGGGGAAGGATACTGATCAACATCTATATAGGGCAATCATTGGTTCTCCGATGTATCTCACAGCAAGTAGACCTGATATTATGTTCGCAACATGTATTTGTGCAAGATATCAAGCTGATCCAAAGGTGTCTCACCTAGTTTCTGCCAAGAGAATCCTCAGATACCTCAAAGGAGCACCTAAACTGGGTCTCTAGTATCCAAGGAATAACAATTTCAATCTCTATGGCTATTCTGACAGTGACTATGGTGGCTGCAATATCAACAAGAAATCAACATCAGGTGGATGTCAATTTCTTGGTGGAAGGATCATCTCATGGCAATGTAAGAAGCAATCCTGCGTTTCAACATCTACTGCTGAAGTTGAATACGTTATTACTGCTAGTTGTTGTACTCAGCTGTTATGGATTCAGAACCAGATGATAGACTACGGATTCAACTTCATGAGTACTCCTATCCACATTGACAACAAGAGTGCTATCTCCATTACTGAAAATCCAGTGAAGCACTCCAAGACAAAGCACATTGATATCAGGTATCATTTCATTAGAGATATTCATGAGAAAAATCTGATTAAACTAATCAAAGTTGATTCAAATGAACAATATGTTAATTTGTTCATCAAAGCCTTTGATGAACAAAAATTTAAATATCTCATTAGAGCTATTGGGATAATAAACATTGGTTAGTCTATCTCATTTGAAAACCTTTTTAAGTGTGTTATGTCTTTTATCAAAACAATCTAAGCCCTGTTACAAAAGGTCTTTCTCTGAAATTTTACTAAGTATAGATTCTTCCGAAGAGGAATTAACCCTCGAAAGATGTTTTATATATCTTCCGAAGAAAAATTTCTCCAAGGGAAATTTTCTTCTCGGAAGAGTTTTTAGTCTCGGAAGAAGCGATTGATTATATATCAGATCTACTTCCGAAGCTTATAAACTTCTCCACTCGGAAAGCCCTTTTTACTCTCGAATGTAAGGAACTTACCTTCGGAAGTAAATCTGGCTTTGGAAGAAGATTGCCTTCGGAAATGTTTTATACTCGGAAGAGAGATTTTACTGTGTAACGGAAATCTTTTGGGCCCCACTCTGTAAAAAGTAAAGATATTATCAATGATGTCGGAATATTTAAATGGATTAAACCTTACCGCCCTTGTCACATCATACACCAAACCATCTTTTCACCCATTTAAATAACCCCGACTCATCACTTTAATCTTTTTACCAATTTTACTGCTCAAAGCTTCCTTCGTTCCCAATTTACCCAAGTTCAAACTCATTTCTCTGCAACTTTTCCCAACAATGACACTTAACCCTCAGCACAACCAGGTAGCACTCCTTGACTCATCCAAGGATGCTGACTTCTCAGATATCATCTCCTTTCTCACCCAATCTACCTATTACACCGCTCTGACTGTTAACCCCACAGTATACTCAAACCATATGTTCGAATTCTGGGGCAACGGTTAGATTGAAACCCTAAATGGAGTTAGGGTTATAAGGTCGAGCATCTGTGGTCAGGAGGTTATCATATAAGAACAACTCATCAAGGAGCATCTGGAGCTTCACGATGAAGGCGCTCCTACGAAATTCCCCAAGTACGACCTAGATGACACATATACCCAAATGGGATATGGTGGAGACGTGAGCAGGTCTACCATTTACAAGTTTAACTTCTCATACAACTGGAAGTTCCTGCTTCACGTTGTTCTCCACTGCTTGTCAAATAAGTCTAGGGGATGGGATCAAATCCCATATGAACTAGGATGCCTAGTTCATGGGTTGGTGAAAAGCCTCCGTTTCAATTACTCAAGATTTGTGCTAATCAACCTTATGAGGAACCTCCAGAGGGACACATTCTATATGTATCCCAGGTTCATTCAGCATATTATCAACTGTGAGTTGGATCAGAGTCAGCTTGTCTGTGCAGCTGCTCTACCAGTCCCTCTAATGAGGCCGACCATCTTCAAAGCCTTGAAGAGAGTGTCCACCAACTACACTAGAAGACACACTGAGCTTCTTCCAGGTATGATTGTGCCAATGGCTCCTGGTGACATCCCTATTAACCCCACAGGTGATGAACCCACACCAACAACAACCCTCACACTGCCAAATCTACTTTCTCACCCCATCAAAATCACTTACCAGAGACGCCCCAAACAAACCCTTGTTCAATCTACTCTAATTGAACAAGTTCCTCCTGTTCAACCCAAAAAGACTAGAGTGGAAACATGGGCTCCCACTCAACCTGAGGTCTCACCATCCTTCACCTTTGACCTCAATATGGGTATTGAGTCTCCTCAGTCTCAATCTCATGAGCCCGAAACCCAAGCTGTAGACCCATAGGGTGAGTCTCTATACTCCCCTGAGCAGCCAAAAAGGGACAGCCCCACCATAGGCTCAATGCCATTAGACATTGACCAAAGTCACGGGTCATTAGGCTTAAATTCAATATCCTTTACTGACCTTCTTATTGGAACTGATGAGGAGATAATGTCTCTTCAGGGAAATGAAGTTGATCGACAACACCCTCTAAAGGATCAACAAAGCCTAGACAGACCTCTTATCTCTAGCCCCCATCAGCAAGCCCCAACTGAGGTAAGTCCCACTGATGTGGAGGGGACTTATGTGGATTTAGCTGCCACTAGTGAAGGAGCCTCATTGGACCTTCAGGACAGTGGTAACATTATTGAGACTGAATCTACGGCAACCATGCCCTTTGATGACTCTGAAAGATACATCATTAGGCAAGGGAAACCAGGGTGCCAAGAAACCACATCTGGTGGTGAGGATGAACATACTAGGTATGTTACCTCATATCCCCATGTTTCTTCAAAAGAAGATGAGAGAAGTCTGCAACTCACCATTCAAGACTTACTTTCTAAAGTCTCAAACCTTGAACTCCGGGTTAAGACTTTAGAGGATAAGTCTGCCACTCAGCAACTTGAGATTGAAAATCTCAAGGCCAAACTAGCTGAGAAATAGATTGAGAGATCTGTTAGGCATGTACCAATTCAGGTCTCATTGACCTCTTCCTCTAGCTCATCAAGCTCTTAAGATGATGCTACCAAAAAGGAGGAGAGTGTTCAAGGACAAATGCATGAGGAATCATAGAGTCAAGCTCTTTCTACTTTAACTTCAAGATACCCACTCAACAAGCTTCAGTTTTCCCCGAGCCTCCTTCAATTGTTATTCAAATGGACCAAAGGACGCTCCAAGATCTAAACAGGTTCTTTTCTAAATTCCTGATGGGATCTTCCATTGAACAGCCAAGCCCTGATGTTTCTGTGGTATACTTTGGAGCTGAAGAGCTTCAGAGATTGAACGCACCTTCTACCACTATCCAAGAAGTTAGTCAACCTAAGGTCCAAGTTGAACCTGAGATTGATTTCGAAGGGGAAACAAGGACTGATGGCCCAGCAACTGAAACAGTTGGGACAGAAAGTGCATTTCCATAGACTTCCGAAGCTGAAGTCAAAGCCTCGAAAGAACTCATTCATACTTCCGAACCTGAGATTGAAGATGCGGAAGGATTATTCTGTTTATCCGATGATCTAGTTGTCATAGAGGCAATTCTAGAACTAGCATCTGAGGTCAACAGGGAGGACTTTCTCACCCAACCCCTCACTCAAACATCATCACTATCACTTGCTCCCATCACCACCACTCAACCTGAAGCCTCTACTCAAGAACCTTCAAAGTCTAGCACTTCCGAAGACACTAAAGGGAAGAGGAAGATGAATGCGGAAGAACTAATGAAGGAAGAAAGGTTGGAGAAGCTTAAAAGGAAAGGTAGACTCTCAACTGGGAAGTTGCTAGCTGCAAGTAGCAGATCAGCTGCAGCTAACCAGGAGGCTATCAACAACAAAAAAGGGTGGAGATCATTGACAAGCTTGTCAAGCTTGGAGCTGTCAGTGAAGATGTGCTCCTGCTACCATTAGAGGAGCTAGTTGAGTTTGAAAAGGAAACTCTGCTGTAGATTCAGCAAAAAGAAGAAGCAGCAAGGTTGGCCTTGGAGGAAGAAAAGAGAGGCTGATCAGCAGCTAAGGAGTGATAGGATAACTTTCCTAATCTCTAGAGGTTTCTCTCTAGAGAAATTGACTCCTCACAACAATGACATGATCTTGTGCCTTTTCAAGAAAGAGCAAGATCAAATGGAGAAAGAGAGAAAGAAAGCTGTAAAGGAGAAACTAAGGGAGAAGAAGAAGAAGAAGGAAGAAGAAGCAGGACTCGCTGCTGTCAGGAAGATAGATGATAAAGCCTGGATGAAGGACTATCTCCGGGCTCATGGCTTCTCTGGCAGGCAGGTGGGTCCCATGTCTGAGAAGACCATGCAGCGACATGTCAGTGACATCAAGGCTGACATTCGCTCAGGGAAAAGGAAAGAGATGTATAGAAGGGACAGGGGATGAACTTCAAACCAACACCTAAACCACAACTTCAACCCCAATCTCAACCTGAACCAATCCCTTTCCCATTTCCCATCAAAACTAAACCAACCTCTAAACCTTACACCCCTGAACCTACATCATCATCCTTACCCTCTTCATCATTACAACCACCTCAACTACCCATCCTCAAACCCAAAACACTTCCTAGAACCTAAACACCACTACCTGCCCAACAACCACCCAAACCATCCCCTCAATCTTCTAAACATCTCTCCTTAGAGGAGTTTAAGGACATCAAGATGAAGCTCATCAAAAGTACAACCTTGAGCGACATCTCCTGTGAGGAGGGGTCAGTCAAGCTAACCTATGTTGACGGTTGCTCATTTCCCTCACTAGAGATCAATTCCTTGATCTGCCTAGAGGAACACTGGACCAGCCGCTAAACTCTTTAGCCTCAACTCGGATTCACTAAATGAAGAAGAAGAAGCTAAGAAGAAGGCTGGTGACTCTGCTGGATACAAAGAAAGGGGATAAAGTGCCAAATCAGCCTATTGTGCCAAGAAAGAAGATCATCCAGTGGAGGTTTGAAGACTCTTCTCACAACTTTGTTGTTGAGAGAGAGAATGGAGAGCTAAACCGGCTCAATGCCTCATCTTTGCTACACTTCAGCAGACTCGATATTGCTGAGTTAGCAGATAAGCCATTCTCCAACCCCTCCAACTCTGAGATTGCAGCTCACATCAGAAATCATCTTAGCAGTCTTCATCTGGCCGAGCTAACTGCTAGGACCAAGATTGAAGAAGAGTTGAAAATGAAAGAGGAGGAGGAAAGGAAAGGATCAGCAAACAAAGGCAATGCCTTTCTTCAAATGGTTGAAGGTCCTGAACTTGAATCCATAGCTAGATGGGAGTATGACTACAACTCCCGTCAACTAACTCTCTACAGAGGGCACAACAAAAGGTGCATGTCATTCAGAGTGATAGACTGGATCTCCTATCCACGAATGACTTGTACAAGCTTCTCAGCACCACTTCAGGGAAGAACAAAGAAACGGATAAACATCTTCTGTCCCTGATGCTGAAGGTTTTGAGAAGTAGGAAAAAATGAGGTTTTGGTAGCATCAGCCTAGGGGGAGTTTGTTGGATCAATAAGGCTGGTGCAATCAAAACTAACACTTAGAATATTTTGGTGCAACTGATGAAGAACTTCCGAAGGCAAAAGCTGAGTTTTCGAAGGTTAAGTCTGATGGAGCTTCCGAAGAGAAACTCCAACTTCTGAAGACAAAGTCTTTCTTCCGAAGTTCAACACTTTGAAGAGCTCAAGACATTGACTTCCGAAGTATGAAGATCTGAAGAAAGTCTCAAGCCTCGGAAAGAAGTAGCCTCTTCCTAAGTATAAGTGGCTTCGGAAGAACTTGTTCTTCCAAAGCCAGTTAACCTTCGGAAGAACCTACTATGAACCAGTGGACATAAGTATGGTCCTTCTGACACTTTACTGTAACTTTCTCAGATACTATATGGCGCTTTTCCAAGCCCATGTAGTTGACCATACTTTATTTCACTGTTTATTCATTATCAGTTAGTATAGTTGCCAACTTTAGTTGGTGACAAAAGGTAAGTCATGGACATGTCATGACTACCATATCTTAGATAATATTTTATCTAAGATACCTTGTCTTTAGCATTGTAGTATTTGCTTTAGTCATAGGTTTCCAGTTTGTATCAAAGTATATCCAACTATAGGATCTAGTATATATAGTTCTCATAGTAACTCTTGTAACATGCTTGTAAGAGTCTTGTAATACTTTGAGTTGAGAAATAATATATACAAGTGCCTTGAAAATTATCTCTTTGTGTTTTCTGTTACTTAGTATATTATTATCAACTCTTAGAAGGAATTCTGCATCATCTAAACCGAGTGTGTTCAAGTGAGTTTGAGAGAAAACTAAGTATTAAGTGACAAAAACCGATCCTGCATCTTCATCGCGATCTGCAACTCTGGTGTTCATCATCTACTATGCTATTTAAACCCCAATTTATTGAAGTTTACCACCCTCACCACCTCTAGAAGCTTCACGAATCAATAATCGAATCAAATCATCACCAACTTCGTGGAATCAATTCAACCTCGACCGTGGCCATCTTTTTTTTTCATCAATTAATCATTGAAACATGTAATTGAAACCACACACACTCGTTTATATGCAGGGAAATAAAGCCTGATGATTAATTCCATTATTAATTGCATTTTGGTGTTCAATTTGGATCAAATCAAATTTAGTGTCCATAAGGAATTTGAGATTTAATTAAAGACTGTTTTTAAACTTTGTAACCCGGATCTAAACAGATCTAGGCGTTAGCCCGACCAGTTAAAACACTCAATCATTCCATAGGGGACTGGGTTTGACCCTGGGCACCCCCACATACTTTTTAAATCATTTTCTTAATAAATTTTAATTTAGAAAATATTAAGTTATTATTAAATTCATATAAAAATTACTTTTGTTAACAGTATTAACTCCGAAATTATTTATTAATTTCTAAAAGTTTAAAAAATTATAATTTCATATTTTCTTTATTTCTAAAGGTTTCAAATGTTATAAAAATATTGCAAATTTGTTATTAAGTTTTAAACTTTATAAAAATAAGCCTAATCAAAACATATTATTTCAAATTATTTTAAATCATAACTTACTACAAATATAGATTATTTAGATAACTAATTATTCAATTAATTATATTGACCTAGTTATTTAAATAATTATTAAAATTATTATTTTCACACCTTAATATTCAAATTATTTTTATTCAATCATTATAAATTAAATAGTTTATATTTAATTATTTTAGTTCACGTATTATTTTCAATTATTTTCAATTCATATTACTTAATCAATTTATTCCATTTTAGTTAGTAAAATTATATTATAAAATCAAAGACATTATTTTAAACTATTTGTTAAACCTTAAACACTAATCAATACTTGTCATTAATTCATAATATTATTTTAACTAAGAACACCATTTCTTAGGTTAACCCGTGAGGAATCTTGATGCCTATTCTAGCTATTTTCATGTGTTAGATCATATGAGGTTGGTGCAACCAAAACAACACTTAGAAGATTTTGGAGTACAATTGAAAAGTTCTTCCGAAGACAAAGATACTCTTCCAAAGACAAGTTAAAGATCTTTCGAAGCTCAAGTATGAAGAACTTTCGAAGATAGAACTCAGTCTTTCGAGACTAAGTAGTTCTATTTCCGAAGTATAAACACTTAGAAGATCCAAGGCAAAGTCTTCTGAAGAATAAAGTCATGAAGACTTGCAGAAGTCTCGGAACAAGTTGATTCTTCAGAAGTATAAATGGCTTCGGAAGAACTTAAGCTTAGGAAGAACCAACTATGAACCAGTGGACAAAAGTATGGTCGGCCTGATAGCCACTGCCATCTCTGATATACTGTATGTCATTTTCTCACGCCCATATAGTTGACCATACTTCAATTCACTATTCACCTTTTATCAGTTAGTACAGTTACCAATTTTAGTTAGTGACAAAAGGTAAGTCATGGACATGTCATGACTACCTAATCTAGGATATTATTTTATCTTAAATACTTTACTTATAGCAATGTAGTATTTGTCTAGTTGTAAATTCCAGCTGGTTATCCAAGTATAACCGGCTGTAAATAATAGTATCTATAGTTTCTCATTGTAACTCATTATATAATGCTTACAAGAGTCTTGTAACACTGAGTTGAGAAATAATATATACAAGTATCTTAAAAACTATTCTTGTGTTCATTAACTTATTATATTACTATTAACTTAGGTAGAGATTTTGCTTCATCATCCAAGTGAGCTTAAGTGAGTTTGAGAGATAAAACTTGTGTTGAGAGACCAATACCGATCCTGTATCATGTGTTTTATATATTAAAAAACATGCGTTAATATTCAATCAATTATTACTTATTTTTATTAAATTCAAAAATTTAACTTAATTGATATATTATAAATTGCAATTACATGTTCATAGTTAGATAGACTAGATGTTATCATATTCATTAATTTATTAAAACCACCATAATATTGATGGATCTATTGATTTGACAAATCCATACCATTTGATTATTCATTGGTAACTGAACCTAATTCATGCCTATTTATAAGGCTTCGTCTATGAACAAAGTCAATTTAGTAATTAGTTTTGGTTGTGATTGGTTTTCTTTTATATCTCCCAATGATATTATAAAAGTTTTGATATTGCCATAAGAATTGAATTGTTTCAATCATTTTAATCAACATAACTATGTATGCAAACTTGTGATGAGTCACCGGCTAATTATTTAGCTAACTTGTTATTTTTCATATTATTTCAAGAAATGCAGCTTAGATGGACTTCTACACGCTCATATTTAAGACTTGGGCTTAGGCAAATATTATGTTTGTTTCGATTTTATATTTGATTGTAACAAAATGTACTACTAGTTATTATACAAAAATTGTAGGTAACATTACTTTAACATATTTTATACCATGTATTATGAGCAATCGATTCATCATCCTCTAGCCCAATAATTTGGTCTTCGGTTGGGGTGTGACAATTATAAAAGGATAGAAACTTTTTATGTACATAAACCACCTTTTTAATTACTAAAATATGAATTCAAAAATTTTTGGATTGTTAACAAAATGCCACCTTTTTAATTAGCCATTGATTACATGATTTAATGATCAATTGTTCTGATCACATTTCAGAATTCTGAAAGATTATATACATATATATATATATATACATA
>CM046043.1:51455835-51935461 GCA_025215565.1 Flaveria ramosissima
ATGCTAGATTAGGACATATTAACTATTCTAGAATGCAAGACATGGCAAAAATGAGTCTAATACCCGGCTTTGATATGACCAATAATAAATGTCATACTTGTCAGTTAACAAAAATAACAAGAAAACCTTTTAAAGATGTAAAAAGGGATTCTAGGGTGCTGGATCTTATTCATTCTGATTTATGTGATTTTCATAGCACGCCATCACTAGGAAATAATAAATATGTAATCACATTTATCGATGATGCAACTAGATATTGTTATGTCTACTTATTACATGCAAAAGATGAGGCTCTTGATAAATTTAAAATTTATAAACAAGAGGTCGAACTGTTTCATGGTGATCTGATTAAGACCCTTAGAACAGATCGGGGAGGGGAGTATTATGATCCAGTGTATTTTCAGTCCACTGGAATCATACATCAGACCACAGCACCGTATACACCTCAACAAAATGGTGTAGCAGAAAGAAAGAATAAAACTTTAAAAGAAATGGTCAATTCTTTGTTATCCTATTCTGGTTTGAGTGATGGGTTTTGGGGAGATGCTATGCTGACTGCATGTTATTTATTAAGTAGAACTCCCAATAAGAAAAGCCAAATAACTCCGTATGAGTTATGGAAGAAAAGATCTCCAAATCTGCGTTATCTTCGAGTTTGGGGATGTAGTGTAATTGTACGTCTTACTGATCCTAAAAGGAAGAATCTAGTGACAAAGGCATAGATTGCATCTTTATTGGATATGCTACTAACTCAAAAGCATATAGGTTCTATGTAATAGAACCAAATGATTCAGTGTCTATTAATACTGTGATTGAATCTAAAGATGCTATCTTTGATGAGAAAAGATTTACATCAGTACCTAGACCTATTGATGCAGGTCAACACTCACGAAGCAGGATCAATGATTCTATTGATAATACAGTTCTTCCTCCCGAGCCTAGAAAAAGTACTAGAACTAGAAAGGTAAAATCATTTGGAAATGACTTTCAACTATATTTAGTAGAAGATTCTAGAGATGAAATTAGACATCAATATCAATACTGTTTCATAGTAGAGGAAGATCCAAAGACTTTTGGTGAAGCTATGGCTTCAAGAGATGCAAATTTTTGGAAGGAAGCTATACAAGATGAGATTGATTCCATCATGCATAATAAAACTTGGAAACTTACCGATTTACCTCCAGGGTGTAAACCTTTGGGGTGTAAATGAATTTTCAAGAAGAAGGTAACAGTAGATGGGAGTATAGATAAGTATAAAGCTCGTTTGGTCATACAAGGCTTTAGACAAAAAGAAGGGATTGACTTCTTTGACACTTATGCTCCAGTTGCAAGAATATCTACGATAAGATTATTGTTAGCTCTAGCAGCTATACATAATCTTATAATACATCAAATGGATGTTAAAACTGCTTTCTTAAATGGTGAATTAGATGAAGAAATATATATGAAACGGCCTGAAGGTTTTGTTATGACTGGACAAGAGCATAAAGTTTGTAAGCTGATTAAGTCTCTTTATGGCTTAAAGCAAGCTCCTAAACAATGGCATCAAAAGTTTGATGAGGTTGTCCTATCATATGGTTTTATCTTAAACCAAGTTGATAAGTGTGTTTATAGTAAATTTGATTCTTCTGGAAAAAGAGTCATAATTTGTTTGTATGTTGATGACATGTTCATCTTTGGTACAGATCAAGGACAAGTTGATAAAACTAAGGAGTTTTTATCATCAAGATTTGCCATGAAAGATATGGGGGAGGCGGAAGTAATTCTTGGAATAAGAATAATCCGAGGTAGCAATGGAATTACTATCTCTCAATCACATTACATTGAAAAGATATTAAATAAATTCAATTGCTTGAATTCTTCGCCTGTTGGAACTCCTATAGATCCTACTATTAAACTTATGCCAAATCAAGGAAATTCTATTGCTCAATTGGATTATGCCAAGGCAATAGGAAGTTTGATGTATGCTATGGTTAGTACAAGACCTGATATAGCATATGCAGTGGGAAGATTGAGCAGGCACACAAGTAATCCAAGCTCACATCACTGGCAAGCAGTAAATAGACTGTTTAAGTACCTAAAGGGAACCATGAACTACGGTTTATGTTATTCAGGTTCACCTTCTATTCTGCAAGGGTTTTCAGATGCAAGTTGGATAACGAATTTAGAAGATCATTCATCTACTAGTGGATGGGTATTTCTACTAGGTGGAGGTGCAATTTCTTGGGCTTCTAAAAAGCAAACTTGCATTACAAACTCTACAATGGAGTCTGAGTTTGTAGCATTAGCTTCAGCCGGAAAAGAAGCTGAATGGTTAAAGAATTTATTGTATGAAATTCCATTATGGCCTAAACCTATATCACCTATTTCGATAAGGTGTGATAGTGCTGCTACACTGGCTAAGGCATACAGTCAAGTGTATAATGGAAAGTCTAGACACTTAGGTGTGAGACATTGCATGGTTAGGGAATTAATCATGAACGGAATAATATCTGTTGAGTTTATAAAATCTCAACACAACATGGCTGATCATTTAACCAAAGGGTTAGGAAGAGATCTCGTGAATAAATCAGCCATCGGGATGGGTCTGAAGTCCATTTCTTAGTATTTCATGTTAAGTTACCTAATTCCCATTTAATACAACGTTAAATGCTGAATTCAATGTGGAAGGCTTGTCGTGAGATATTGGAACACAACATAGCATCCCAAGGTATGTGTTCAGACTGCAAGATAAAGAAGGTTGAAACATAGTTTCTTAATAGTTATTTGGTAAATTGCATTTGCAGGTGCAAGATGAGAACTACCTATAAGAGTATGAAGTTTAGCTGCTTCAAGAAGCTTGGACTTGGCTTTGATATATTCTTTGAAGGATGGGACATAAGCTAGTAAAACATTATGTCAAGTTAGAACTATAGAATTGTGAATTTATGTGTGTATTACCTTCAAGTATTCAGATGAATAGAACAGGTTCAATCATTGTGACACCTCGATATTCGAATATTTGGATCGTGTAATATACTAATGTGAAATTCAATCCGTAGGATATTTCATTTATGCATAGGTTTGATTATGGTGAAGTTTGCTTGTGTTGATCATGAATATTACTAAAATGGGGGAGGAATATTGGAATTTTAGTAATATTGGGTTATATATATAAATATACATATTCATTTTATATAATTTTAAATTAAACCTATTCAGGTTCTTGTTTCTACTTCTTGATCTTATCCGATTAAATCAATTGTAAGTGCACAAACGGTTTAATCTGAAAGAGTAATCGATTTCAAGAACATCCAAGTGATTTAATTTCAATTCAAGTTATTTATCAAATTATGGTCTGATGAATTTATAGAATTTTCCTTTCATAATTCAACATAAACCACAAACAAACTAATTTGAATCACATATCATTGATTTCTTAGTTTTTTTATTTTTATATCTAATATAACTATGAAGTTTTAGGATCATCAACAGCAATACGATCACACTCTAAACAACACATAAACTAACCACAAAGACAACCTAGATAATGACAATACATGACAACCACAATCGTTCATTAGTTACATTTTTACTACCAATGGAAAAACATTTTCTAACAAATGCGCAAGAATGTTATGCCAGCAACACATGTTCTTTCATTCGTTTAGCAATTGATGGAGACCTCATAAACTGAAATATATATATCTTAAAGTTTAATATTAACATTTTAATTATGTAAATCTTAACTTCATGTATGTGTTTGCAGGGCCAACATAAGCCTAAAGCTAGTAAAGCTAGGGATTTAGGCATTAAATTTTATAGGACCATCAAATTTTATATATTATGTTTACATGTGTAAAAAATTTACTAGGCTTGACATTTTATTAATTTAGTTGGGTGTCCAGTCCAATGAAAATATGCTCTTCCTCCCTCAAGATGTTATAAATTAATTATTAAAAAACACACAGCTATGATTTGTTCTATCAAGCGGCAATTTTAAACCTAGGTTGCGAGTGTTCTCTCAATCTAGTTTTCAAGGTTAGTTTCTTTTTATAAATTCTAGATTCTAAATTTTTAGTTTGAATCTTGATTTTGTTGTTGGATCATACTGTACTACAATTATCTCTGCTATTGTTTAAATTTTAATTTACAAGTCATATATATAAGAGTAGATAGAATTGAGTATGACATAACCAAAAAATATTTAGTCACTTGTTTAGTGAATTAGTTTATAAATCTAGTGTTTGAATATTTGTAAAGGTGTCCTTTGTTTTTTAGTGAATTAGAGGGAATTTCTACACTCAGGGGGGGAAGAGAGAGAGAGAGAGAGAGAGAGAGAGAGAGAGAGAGAGAGAGAGAGAGAGAGAGAGAGAGAGAGACAGAGAGAGAGAGAGACAGAGAGAGAGAGAGAGACAGAGAGAGAGAGAGAGAGAGAGAGACAGAGAGAGAGACAGAGAGAGACAGAGAGAGAGAGAGAGAGACAGAGAGAGAGAGAGAGAGAGAGAGAGAGAGACAGAGAGAGAGAGAGAGAGAGAGAGAGAGAGAGAGAGAGAGAGAGAGAGAGACAGAGAGAGAGAGAGACAGAGAGAGAGAGACAGAGAGAGAAGAGGAGAGAGAGAGACAGAGAGAGAGAGAGAGAGAGAGACAGAGAGAGAGAGACAGAGAGAGAGAGAGAGAGAGAGAGAGACAGAGAGAGAGACAGAGAGAGACAGAGAGAGAGAGAGAGAGAGAGAGAGAGAGAGAGAGACAGAGAGAGAGAGAGAGAGAGAGAGAGAGAGAGAGAGAGAGAGAGAGAGAGACAGAGAGAGAGAGAGAGAGAGAGAGAGAGAGAGAGAGAGAGAGAGAGATATATATATATAAATATATATATGTATATATATATATATGTATATATAAATATATATATGTATATATATATGTATATATATATATATATCTATATATATATATATATATATATATATATATATATATATATATATATATATATATAATATTGCTTGTTAGTAGAAGTTTACAGTTAAATCTATCATATACAAGTGTAATGTCAACTAAGAAGCATGAAAGCAATCATATGAATAAGAAAAAGAAGCAAATACACAAAACTGATATTAAATTACACAAGGGACTTTGCTCAAATTACAAAAAGTATTTTAACTCCGCCAATTATAAATATTTTAGTTTATTTTTTTAGGACCAAACCCGAGATAAAGAAGGAGGATTTATTATGTTAACTTTGAAAGGGCCCCGTTTGTATGGTTCCTTTAGGGCCTCCAAAAATTTTGAGACGGCCCTGTGTGTTTGCATAATTTTTATGTAATTAGGTCTCATAATACTATTAACAATATTTTCTATTATGCAGATATACAAAATCCTCATTGTAACGTGTGAGGAATTCTAGCAATACATACTAAAGAGCTTGCGTACCTAAATACTATCTTTAAGCTCTACAAAATCAAGATTCACTATCTACATATTAAAAGTTCAATTCTCGATTTTACCTTTTTCAGATTCCCCACAAGAATACTTCGTGGTATGTTGTATACGGCAATTTTTTCTTTTGACCTCTACTATTATATGATGTGGCATATGAAGCACTACTAAAAGGTATTTCAGGAAGCCAATTAAAAAGTAACATTATTATCTGATAGTGCAACATAAGTTGGTTGAATGTTCTTATCCTAGCTAGACAACTATTTTTAATTTATTTTAGTGGAAAAAGTAAATCAAAGGCCCTCGATGAAGCCTATGAAGGAGTAGCACTAACTTTATGCTCTATCTTCTTTTCTAAAAGTATATATGGTGTTTAATGTTCATTTTAAAATATGGTTTAAAGAAAAGTAGTGTTAAACGTTGTATAAACACACAAAAGCAATTGTCGGCTTTGAGTATGATTTTATATTTCTTTTCAACAAATCTTCATGCATAGGCAACAAATTTCTACAACACATGTAATTTCTTTTAAGGGTGGTTTGGCTACCGCTATATAATTTTTCAATCCATTTTGGTTCGGGTCATAATGAAAGTTTAAGATTTTCAATCTAAAGTTCATAAAACATAAATTATAATTAAAGATTTAAAGTTTGTAATCTTTCAAATCCAAGTTTATATTCTCTATCCCTAATCAAATAAACATTTAAACAACAAAAGTGACTATATAGAAAATTAGAACTCTCAAATATTCAATAATCTTACCTCTGTGCGATAGCCTGAAGTGATGAACGAAAAGCGGCAGCTAGATGGGGTGATCGGAATTGTGTTTAAAATTCACTAGATCTATGTCAAATATTGGGTTAAAAACTTAATTAAGTTTGTGTCTAATATTGGGTTTAAAACATACATATTAACATTTAGAAATTAAGAGACAAAAAGGATGATTGCAAAATTTACGAGATGAGCGGTTAGGATTTTCATATATATAAGACTTAATTTTTTTAGGATGAGTTGTTGCACTAAGGGGTGTTTGTTTTTTCATAAAAGCTCTTCCGACCTCTTTTGTCTGCGCCACGCAGACGTTGAGATCTGCACAATGTTTGTTTTTTGAAGACTTTTCACTAAAAAATGTTTGCGCGATGTCTGCATGGTGTAGACTTGACACAACCACTTCTAAATTTTTCTAAAATCTGCTGAGGATTAAACACCATCACGCACCGCCACCCATGTCCACCACCACCGTCCACCTCCACCACCACCGTTCGCCTCCACCCACCGTCTGCCACCACCACCACCCACCGTCCACCACCACCCACCACCTACCATCACCACTACCGTCCAGCACCGCCGTATACCACCACCAGTTGATTTTAGCAGTCTGCAGATGTTAAAAAATAGGCACTCTTCTTATTGCAGACTGTAGAGATTTTGTTCACCTCTTCTCCTACAAACATTTGTAGATTTGGTCCCAATGCTGCATATATTTTAGTACAGAAAAAACAAACAGCACCTAACCTAACACATAGGGTCGCCCATCTATTTTCTTGGTTTCTTCTTGGATGCATTAACTTTTATCAAACATTTCAAGGTTAATCTTTTTGAACAATTTCTTTTTTTAGAACATTTTGAATAGTATTACCCCCTCTATGACAACACCTGCGTTTAGGTAAAGGTCCCAATTTTTTACTCAACATGCGTATTTTGATCTTACTTTTGAAACATGGAGGTAAACTTACTCGTTAGGACGGACTTAAATGGCTAAATTTAATTTTATTATATTTATTTATAGTTTAAAATAAACATTCTTCTGATGGCACCAAAATAATAAGTTAATAACTACATAATTTTATCGACTGTTTTTTCTTTGACCACTCATTATCAGACTTTTTTAATTATTTTTTATAAGAAGATGATGATTCTTTTGCAAGCGTGAAGGTGATTTCCACATCAAGAATCTTGACAACTCAATCTTTATCCTCTATCTCCATGTTTTAGTTTCCTTTTCTGATTTTATACCACTTTGTACGGTGTGTGGGTTTTTTTAATTTGTAACAGAAAAAACAATAAAAGCTTTATTATGTTATCTTTTTATTTTGTAATCTTGACAAATCAATACTTATCTCTATATCTACATATATATATCTAAAAATTAAAAACATATGCATGAAATAGTATATTGATGTTGCTCGTTGTGTAGGCATATAGATATGGACGATTAATAAAACTATACAAAGTTGTAAAAAGTAATCCGGAGATGTCATGTTTATATATTAGACTAGAGGAAGGGTAAACACATCCGGAAAATATATTAAGATCTTATAGCAAAGGCACTGTAGGATGTTAATAATTTGATTCGAATGTGAACAAAGACTAGTTCTATGAGTTGCACTAGTTTAGTGATGTTTATATTTTAAGGCTGTTAATTTAATGGAACCTAGAAAAAAGTAAAAAAATCAATTTGAATCTTTCAACGTAATACTAAACAAGTATATTTTGTTTGTGGATGAAAAAAACAAGAAAAATAAATTCTTCATAATTTACATTAAAGTGGTGTTAGATTACATGTGAAATAGTGTTATTTCACAGGTATATTAGCTCCACAAAATAAATACGTTGATCACCACTTCCAATGTCACACGAAGTATGGTAGTGATAATTAAACATAACTCTCGTTTAATTAGTTGTAATCACAAATAAACACAAGTGTTACTTGGGTTTTCATACATAATGGTAAGAGTTAATGATCATCTAAAGACTACCCATAAAATAATTTAGTATCTCAAAATAAAGTATTGTTATTCCGAAAAAAAACTAAACACAAAGGTGACAAATGATAAGTATTTATAGCACACACTTTTCATTCATTTTCTTGCTCTTCTTGATCTTTACTCTCAATATCTCTTGATCTTTAATCCATTCAAAAAGTTTATAGACTGATAAATGTAAGAAATAAGTTCACGTTTATATTAAAAGATAGTAATTCTAACGATACCTCGCTAGCCATGGGAAATATTCTAGTACAATACTGTTTACAAATACAACTAGAAAAATAAATATAAACAATATTTATGTACCAAACTTGATTCGAATGTCTGTCTTAATATATACTCCAATGAGTCTTCATATAGTATTCTTGACATGAGTCTTCATCGTTGTAACACCCGGTTATTTATTTATTTTGAAGCCGACGAATGAAGAAAAATAAATAAAGTCCCAAGTCGAGTGACCAAACTCGCCACCGAGAGAAAGTAGAGTGTGTGGTGGTATTTAAAGGGAGAGGGTAGCCCTTACCCTCTCCCCACACCAAAGAATTCAGCCATAGAGAGAAAGAGGAGAGAAAGAAGGGAGAAAAGAGAGAAAAAGTTGGTTCGTGTAGATTCGAGCGGGCAAAATCGTCGTGTAGCGAGTCCAATCGAAGCTCCTCTCGTTGTGGTCGTTTGTGTGAGTTCTAGGACCCCACTGTTACTTGTTTTCAAACGATTTTGGGGCTGGAAAGCATAGAAAACCCATTTTTTATGTGTGTGTGTTTGACCCATTTGGGTGTGTTGTGTGTAATGCGTTTGGAGTTTGTTTCCGGGCTTGTATGTGCTTGTATGGTATTGTGGTATGCATTCCTAAGGTTTAGGATGGTTGATTTAGGCTTAGAATGGGTTTGGATGAGCTTGGAGGCCGAAAATGGCAGATTGGGTTCGGGATGAACTCCATTCTGCATCAGCTAGGGCTAGGTGATCGACTGGAGGCCATATGGCCGACTGGGGTGCGATTGAGGTTCATTCGCACGATTGAGTGTTCATTCGTACGATTGAGGGTTTATTCGCACGATTAAAGATTCATTCGTACGATTAGGGTCCAGTCGCATGGGGAGTCATGCGACTGAGGTCCCAGTCGCATAGGTGCTCATTCGCATTGAGTCCATTCGCATGAGGTCAGTCGCATAGGTGCTCATTCGTATTAGTTCCATCCGCATGAGGTCCATACGCACGACTAGGTGTCCATTCGCATAGATGTTCATCCGCATGAGTCCAATCGCATGAAGTTCAGTCGCATGGAGGCCATGCGACTGAAGGGTGTCCATACGCCCAAGTAGGGCTGTTGTACCCAGGGAAATGTGTAGTTCAATTATTGACTTTCGGGGAAAAGTGCAGATGTAAGTTTTGACATGGAAATTCCCGTAAGTTCATGTAAGATGACTGTTGAGGCCTTAGGGGGTATGTTGGGCATGATGATGATGATGTTGTATATTTATGCATGATATATGTTATGTATGTATGATGTTGCCCTGTATGATGATGATGACTGTGTATGTTGATGTTTTTGATTTTGATGAATGTTTATCTTTCCTGTGGCTTTACGTGTTATGTTAATGAATGAAATAAAAGTATTATGTAACGTAAAGTGGAAGATAATAAAAGAGGAACATGATGTACGAATGCATGCATTAATAAGCGATGGAATGTAATAAAAGTCTTGCAAGCATTGGATATCGGGACACGCCATTAAAAGGTGTTAGCCCAACGGTGTGCGTGTTCGCTACCTCGGGAGGATGCACATTGGGGTCTTTCTTTGTGATTGACCATTTGTATGGAACCATTGTTGCTTGCCTTAGGTACTGTGATCAGAGGTGCTGGGCACCGTGAATGGAGGTCTATGATAGGCTTAGGTCCAGTACCATGAGCATGAAAGGCATAGCACACGAAAGTGGTATACCTGAACTTTATCCTAGGTACTGTGGCCAGAGGTGCTGGGCACCGTGAATGAAGGTCTATGGTAGGCTTAGGCCCAGTACCACGAGCATGAAGGGTAAAGTTCATGGTGTTGACGAAAGGAAAAGATATAATGATAAACGAACGAATGAAAGTAAGAATTAATGAATGAAAGGAAGTTAATGAATGATGAAGATAATAACTATTATCTGTGTGTATGTATGATGTGTGATCGCATGGATGTAATGAACGGTTTTAACAAAAGAAAAGAATGTTTTGTTATAAAATTAGAACTCACTCAGCAACGCTGACTTTTTATGTGTTTCCAGTTGGCAGGTAATGATTGCTGAGGATGGCACTGTGAGGCTACTCGGCTCTTTTGGGATGGCATCCATTTATAATGCTTTTGTGATGTAATGCAAACTTGTATTTTGTAATTGGATAATGATGTATTATTTGGCAAAAGCTATTATATTAAAATGGAAGGAAGTTGTAAGGCCCCGTTCCCGGGACGCCTACAGTTGGTCATTCATCGCACATAAAACATATAATTACATTTGCCTTAAGAAAACATTGCAGCGGAAACATTCAAAAATGACATCTCATTTTATTATAATTACTTTTGCCAAATAATACATCATTATCTGGTTACAAAATACATGTTTGCATTACATCACAAAAGCTTTATAAATGGATGCCATCCCAAAAGAGCCGAGTAGCCTTGTCGTGCCATCCTCAGCAATCATTTACCTGCCAACTGGAAAACGTAATAAAAGTCAGCGTTGCTGAGTGAGTTCTAGTTTTAATAATAAAACATACTTTACATTCATTAAAACTATTCCGTTTATCATGCGATCATTCAACATACGTATGCACAGATAATGTTATTATTATCTTTTATCTCATTCATTATCTTCCGTTCCTTTCATACATTCATTCTTCCGAGTCTTTTACGACAACATAGTTGCACACCTCAATAGCAATCTCAATGATTGCACGCTATCCGAGTCTTTCGCACCCCTAGGGTTGCTCACCTCATTGCCCATATTAATGATAGCAAGCTATCCGAGTCTTTTGCAACAACATGGTCGCTCACCCCAAGGCAACATCACGATAGCACGTTACTCGAGTCTTTTGCAACGACAAGGTTGCTCACCCCATAGGCAACCTCAATGATTGCACTTCATCCGAGTCTTTTGCAACACAAAGTCGCTCACCCCATATATATGCTTGCAAGCCTTTCTTTCGTTTATTCATCATTCATTAATGCATGCATTCTTACATCATGTTCCTCTTTCATTATCTTTCACTTTACATTACATAATACTTCATTCATTCATTAACATGACATGTAAAGCCACAAGAAAGATAAGCATACATTATAATAAGTAACATATCATACACATTCATCATCATCATACAGGGCAACATCATACATACATAACATGCATAAACATGCAACATCATCATCATCATGCCCTACATGCTCACTAAGGCCATAACCGTCCTCTTACATGCTCTTACGGGTTACTTTACGTCAAAACTTACATCTGCACCTTCCCCCGAAGGCCAGAAGTCAAACTACACATTCCTCCGAGTGCAACAGCCCTATTCGGGCGTATGGACACCCTTCAGTCGCATGGCCTCCATGCGACTGAACATCATGCGACTGGACTCATGCGGATGGTCATCTATGCGAATGAACAATCAATCATGCGTATGGACCTTGTGCGAATGGGACTACTGCGAATGGGCACCTATGCGACTGACCTCATGCGAATGGACTCATGCGACTAAGCGTCTATGCGACTGAACCCTCAGTCGTGCAATCCCCATGCGACTGGACTCCCAGTTGTGCGACTGAAGCCTTAGTCGTGCGATTGAACCCTCAATCGTGCGAATGAATCCCAATCATGCGAATGACCCTCAATCGCCTCTCATTCGGCCGTATGGCCTCCATTCGGTCGCCTAGCCCTAGCTGATGCAGAATGGAGTTCATCCCGAACCCAATCTGCCATTTTCGGCCTCCAAGCTCATCCAAACCCATTCTAAGCCTAAATTAACCCTCCTGGACCTTAGGAATGCATACCATAACACCATACAAGCACACACAAGCCCGGAATCATACACGAAGCGCATCATACACATCACACCCAAATGGGTCAAACACATACTCACACTAAAAACGGGTTTTAACATTTTCCAGCCCCAAAATCAGTTGAAAACAAGTAAAAGTGGGGTCCTAGAACTCACACAAACGAGCACAACATCAAGAGCTTTGATTTGGCTTGCCACACGACGAGTTTGGACACCCGAAACACCCCTCTTTCTCTTTTTCTCCTCTTTTCTCTCTTCTACTCTCTTGAGAGCTCAAAATTTGTGTATGGGGGAGAGGGTAAGGGCTGCCCTCTCCCTTATATACTCCGCTCACCCGACTTTCTTTCGTTGGCGAGTTTGGTCCCTCGACTTTGGACTTTATTTCCTTTTCTTTCTTCGCCGGTTTCAAAATAATAAATATCCGGGTGTTACAAGTCCACCCCCCTTAAATAGATTTCATCCCCGAAACCTGTTATTATTCGAACAAACGTGGATAATGCTGTCTCATTTCTTCCTTAGTCTCCCACGTTGACTCGGATCCCTTCCTGTGCTTCCACTGTACACGCACAAGGGGAACCACTTTATTCCTCAGCCTTTTCTCCTTTCGGTCGATGATTGCCACTGGTTGCTCCACATAATTGAGCCGTTCATCTACTTTGATATCTTCCAATGGGACAATCATATCTTCATCTGCTAAGAACTTCCTTAGATGAGATACATGGAATGTTGGGTGAATTCCACTTAACTCATCCGGTAACTCCAGTCTATAGGTCACCTCTCCTACTCGAGCGATGATTCAGAAAGGGCCTATATACCTTGGGCTCAACTTACCCCGCTTTCGGAAGCGAATGATACCCTTCCAAGGTGAGACCTTCAACATAACCCGGTCACCCACCTGGAACTCAATCGGCCTGCGTCGTTTATCAGCATACGACTTTTGTCTGTCTTTGGTTGCCTTCATGAACGCCTTAATCTTCTCAAGCTTCTCAGTCGTAGCCTCGATTACCTCGACGCTTCCCAATTTCTTTTGACCAATATCACCCCAACAAACGGGTGTTCTGCATCTCCTACCGTATAGCATCTCATATGGAGGCATACCAATGCTGGCGTGATAGTTGTTGTTGTATGAGAATTCGGCTAACGGTAGGTGGTCATCCCAACTTCCACCAAAATCAATCACACATGCCCGAAGCATGTCTTCCAGTGTCTGAATGGTCCTTTCTGACTGACCATCAGTCTGGGGATGATAAGCCGTGCTGATATGTAACCTCGTCCCCATAGCGTCGTGGAACTTCTTCTAAAATTTAGATGTAAACCGGGTGTCGCGATCCGACACAATAGACACCGGCACAGCATGACGAGTTACAATTTCCTTGATGAACAGATCAGCCAATCTCTCAGAGGAATATGTCTCGCGGATCGGCAGGAAGTGAGCACTCCTCGTCAAACGATCAACTATCACCCATATGGCATCGTACCCTTTCGAGGTACACGGCAGCTTTGTAATGAAATCCATGGTGACGTGCTCCCACTTCCATTCCAGTATATCCAAAGGTTGTATCTTCCCATACGGCTTTTGGTGCTCGGCCTTCACCTGTAAGCAAGTAAGGCACGTACTCACATACTCCACCACATCGCACTTCATACCCGGCCACCAATAATCTTTCTTCATATCGTGGTACATCTTCGTGGCACCAGGATGAATGGAGTACCGAGTCTTGTGAGCTTCATCCATTATCTTCACCCGTAGATCCCCAAAACGGGGAATCCACACACGATCGAACCGGGTTCTAACACCGAGTGTGTTTTCACCCAATTCCCCAACCAGACCTCTCATTCTTTCAAAGTTAAGATGATCTTCTTTCAATGCCTCATCTTGGAACTCTTTCACTTGCTTCATCACATCCGAGGTCATAATTAGCTGGTATGCTTTCACCCGAATCGGCTCGGGTCTCTCCTTTCGGCTAAGAGCGTCAGCCACCACATTGGCCTTGCCCGGATGGTAGTGGATTTCACAGTCATAATCCTTTATAAGTTCCAACCACCGTCTCTGCCTCATGTTCAGATCCTTCTGCTCGAAAAAGTACTTCAGACTCTTGTGGTCAGTGAAAATGGTGCACTTAGTCCCGTAGAGGTAGTGCCTCCAAATCTTTAATGCAAAGACCACGGCTGCCAGCTCCAAGTCATGAGTAGGATAATTGACCTCATGAACCTTTAACTGTCGGGATGCATAGGCTATAACCTTTCCTCTCTGCATTAACACACACCCCAACCCCGAGTAAGAAGCATCGGAATAAACCACCAGATCTTCACTTCCATCGGGTAATGACAGAACAGGAGCTTGAGTCAATCTCGCCTTCAGTTCTTCAAACGCCTTCTCTTGAGCTTGATCCCATACGAACTTCACATCTTTTCGGGTCAACTTAGTCAATGGAGAAGCAATCTTAGAGAAGTATTGGATAAATCTTCTGTAGTAGCCCGCCAAACCCAAGAAACTACGAATCTCGGATGGCGTCTTTGGTGACTTCCATTGCATAACCGCCTCCACTTTTGCCGGGTCCACTATTATCCCGTCGGGATTCACCACGTGACCCAAGAATTGAACCTCGCGCAACCAGAACGCGCACTTGGAGAATTTAGCATACAACTTCTCCCTTCTCAGCGTCTCTAAAACCTCCCAAATGTGACCGGTGTGCTCTGTCTCGCTCCTCGAGTAAATCAGGATATCATCAATAAACACAATCACTGATTTGTCCAACATAGGCTGACACACACGGTTCATCAAATCCATAAAAGCAGTTGGCGCGTTGGTCAAGCCAAAGGACATGACAAGAAACTTGTAGTGACCATAGCGCGTACGGAAAGTTGTTTTAGGAATATCTTGCTCCTTCACCTTCAACTGATGATAACCCGATCAAAGATCTATTCTCGAAAACCAACTGGCACCCTGAAGCTGGTCGAACAAATCATCTATCCTCGGTAAGGGGTATCGGTTCTTCACTGTCAACTTGTTCAGCTCGCGGTAGTCGATGCACATCCTCATACTACCGTTCTTCTTCTTTACAAACAGGATCGGAGCACCCCAAGGAGAGATACTCGGTCTAATGAACCCCTTATCAAGCAACTCTTGCAACTGCTCCATCAACTCTTTCATCTCGGTCGGAGCCAACCGATACGGTGCTTTGGCGACAGGTTGGGCACCCGGTATCAGATCAATCTGAAACTCGATCTCTCTGTCAGGTGGCACTCCTGATAAATCTTCTGGGAACACATCTGGAAAGTCACACACAACCGGTACATCGGCTAGTTGTGGTGTTGGCGTATCCACATCCTTTACATAGGCCAAGTATGCATTACATCCACGCCTCATACACTTTCCCGCCACCGCCATCGAGATCACCTTCGGAATCGTAGTAACCCGATCACCATAAACCGTTACTGAACTACCGTCAGGCGCCGACAACCGAATCATCTTCTTGCGACACACAATGTTCGCCTCGAAGTCCGCTAACCAATCCATCCCAAGAACCAAATCAAAACCACCTAAGGTCATCACGAATGGTCTAACAGGAAACTTATGACCCTCGAGTTCCACATCACAGTTCTCTATCATCTCAGAAATCCTGGTAGACTTACCTATGGTAATTTCTACATCAAAGGGCGCATCAACACATCTACTACTAACAGGCAGCTTAGCACAAAAAGCAGCAGAAATAAAACTTTTACTAGCACCCGAATCAAATAACACAGAAGCTAAAGTTTGGTTCACCAGAAACGTACCGGACACGACATCAGGGTCCGTTCTAGCTTCTTCCTGTGTCATGGTGAATGCCCTGGCGCTCGCCCTCGGTCCTTCACCCCCTGTCTTCTTCTCCCCAGAGCTCTCAGCCCTCGGCCTCTTGCAATCCTTGAACACATGACCCTCTTCACCACAGTTAAAGCACCGGACCGTACGACAGTCCCTTGCCATGTGCCCCACCTTTCCACACTTGAAGCACAAGTTTGACCCCAACCTGCACTCCCCACTATGCTCCCGTCCACATTTACCACACCTTCTCGATCCTGCACCCGGCATGCCCACACGGCGATCATCCACCCGTGCCTTCTTATTACCCGTCGAGGCATCACCCAGACCAAACCTCTTCCTCTGCCAGTTTCGATCGCCACCGCTCTTCCTGCCACCATCAGTCACCACCACCGTCCTCTCATCGTACAATCTTCCCGCTAAGTCTACCGCCGACCTAAACGTGCTTGGCCGGGCAGCGATCATGTGCCTGCGAATATCCGCCGACAAACCCTCTATATACCTCTTGATCTTTCGGGACAGAGGTGTCACTTGATCCGGCACCAGACGTGCCATCTCGTTGAACTTCGTGGTGTACTGTTGGTGTGTCATGGTTCCCGCCTCCAGTTGCAGAAACTCCCTTTCGACCTTATCCATTTCCTGATGAGGACAAAACTCCTCGATCACCATCTTCTTCAGTTCGGGCCACCTCATTCTCCCGATTGCCCGATTACCCTCCGCTTGGACAATGTTGTCCCACCAGCATAGTTCCGAGTCCACAAATGAATAGGTGGCAAACTTTACTTTTTGATCTTCCCGGCACTCGCTGATGTCGAGAACAGCCTCCATTTCTCTCACCCATCGGTGAGCAGCAGCAGCATTGCCATTACCGTCAAAAGTAGGGGGCTTGCATCTCATAAACACCTCGTAGTTACAGCCTCGTGTCACCCCTCACATAGGCTCCTCTTCCTCTTCCTCCTCATTATCGGAGAAAATCGTTTCAGGCTCCGGTTGCTCCCCCGAGGCCCTATTTCTCTCCTTCCTTTCTCCCTCCTTCACAGCTTTGATGACTTCGGTCACCACAGACAGTAAGATTGTCTGCATGACATGATGTACTTCCTCAACAACAGCCTCCTTTACCGAGGCCCTCAAGTTCGCACTCTCATCCCCAGCTTCTGGATGAGGAGTCTCAGGTTCTGCAGGAACCTCTTTCTTAGCTCTAGGCCTTCCTCTTTTAGGGCGTGGTTTAGCATTAGGGCCACCACGGCCTCCACCCCTAGAAGCTCTAGAAGATCTACCATCAGCCATTCTCTATCACACTGAAAGATTCAAACACCAACACGGTCATTCAAGGAAACAACTCAGTTTATGTCAAGTATAGTAAGTCCCTAATTACAGTGGCCAGTTGTGATTAGCCACTTACTGTACTCTTCATACCCCAAGTATTACCTGTCCTGACTACATCAGTATTCAAATCTACATACAACACATAACCACATACCATGCGCACATAAACCAGTTAACTTTAAGAAAAGTACCTGATGGCACGCAGCTACTCAGTTTGGCATCCCATTCCCCTTTCGTCCCATTCTCAGTTTAAGTTAAGGGTTATTTTGAAAATTTACCCATTTCACTTAAACTTTGGCTCTGATACCAACTTGTAAGGCCCGTTCCCGGGACGCCTACAGTTGGTCATTCATCGCACATAAAACATATAATTACATTTGCCTTAAGAAAACATTGCAGCGGAAACATTCAAAAATGACATCTCATTTCATTATAATTACTTTTGCCAAATATTACATCATTATCCGGTTACAAAATACATGTTTGCATTACATCACAAAAGCTTTATAAATGGATGCCATCCCAAAAGAGCCGAGTAGCCTTGTCGTGTCATCCTCAGCAATCATTTACCTGCCAACTGGAAAACGTAATAAAAGTCAGCGTTGCTGAGTGAGTTCTAGTTTTAATAATAAAACATACTTTACGTTCATTAAAACTATTCCGTTTATCATGCGATCATTCAACATACGTAGCACAGATAATGTCATTATTATCTTTCATCTCATTCATTATCTTCCGTTCCTTTCATACATTCATTCTTCCGAGTCTTTTGCGACAACATAGTCGCTCACCTCAATAGCAATCTCAATGATTGCATGCTATCCGAGTCTTTCGCACCCCTAGGGTTGCTCACCTCATTTCCCATATTAATGATAGCAAGCTATCCGAGTCTTTTGCAACAACATGGTCGCTCATCCCAAGGCAACATCACGATAGCACGTTACTCGAGTCTTTTGCAACGACAAGGTTGCTCACCCCATAGGCAACCTCAATGATTGCACTTCATTCGAGTCTTTTGCAACACAAAGTCGCTCACCCCATATATATGCTTGCAAGCCTTTCTTTCGTTCATTCATCATTCATTAATGCATGCATTCTTACTTCATGTTCCTCTTTCATTATCTTTCACTTTACATTACATAATACTTCATTCATTTATTAACATGACATGTAAAGCCACAAGAAAGATAAGCATACATTATAATAAGGAACATATCATACACATTCATCATCATCATACAGGACAACATCATACATACATAACATGCATAAACATGCAACATCATCATCATCATGCCCTACATGCTCACTAAGGCCATAACCGTCCTCTTACATGCTCTTACGGGTTACTTTACGTCAAAACTTACATCTGCACCTTCCCCCGAAGGCCAGAAGTCAAACTACACATTCCTCCGAGTGCAACAACCCTATTCGGGCGTATGGACACCCTTCAGTCGCATGGCCTCCATGCGACTGAACATCATGCGACTGGACTCATGCGGATGGTCATCTATGCGAATGAACATTCAATCGTGCGTATGGACCTTGTGCGAATGGGACTACTGCGAATGGGCACCTATGCGACTGACCTCATGCGAATGGACTCATGCGACTAAGCGTCTATGCGACTGAACCCTCAGTCGTGCAATCCCATGCGACTGGACTCCCAGTCGTGCGACTGAAGCCTTAGTCGTGCGATTGAACCCTCAATCGTGCGAATGAATCCCAATCGTGCGAATAACCCTCAATTGCCTCTCATTCGGCCGTATGGCCTCCATTCGGTCGCCTAGCCCTAGCTGATGCAGATGGAGTTCATCCCGAACCCAATCTACCATTTTCGGCCTCCAAGCTCATCCAAACCCATTCTAAGCCTAAATTAACCCTCCTGGACCTTAGGAATGCATACCATAACACCATACAAGCACACACAAGCCCGGAATCATACACGAAACGCATCATACACATCACACCCAAATGGGTCAAACACATACTCACACTAAAAACGGGTTTTAACATTTTCTAGCTCCAAAATCAGTTGAAAACAAGTAAAAGTGGGGTCCTAGAACTCACACAAACGAGCACAACATCAAGGGCTTTGATTTGGCTTGCCACATGACGAGTTTGGACACCCGAATCACCCGAAACACCCCTCTTTCTCTTTTTCTCCTCTTTTCTCTCTTCTCCTCTCTTGAGAGCTGAAATTTGTGTATGGGGGAGAGGGTAAGGGCTGCCCTCTCCGTTATATACTCCGCTCACCCGACTTTCTTTCGTTGCCGAGTTTGGTCCCTCGACTTTGGACTTTATTTCCTTTTCTTTCTTCGCCGGCTTCAAAATAATAAATATCCGGGTGTTACAGAAGTTTTAAATGTTTTCGCTGCGATATTTTATGAAAGTGAAGAGTAATTATATGGTTTATGTGTGATGAATGACCAACTGTAGGAGTCCCGGGAACGGGGCCTTACAATTATGTTCGAATCTTCAATTATACTTATTGACTGCAACAATTAACAAACAAAATACTGACTGTTGTGACTGAGTATCGTATTAGACACGGGTCCCTTACAACAGGTTTCGCGTCTTTACTCAAGACAACGCGTCTTTCTCATAGGGTACAACAGTCAAAGCAGTATGTACTACCGGATAGTGCCTCAGGCCTAAGAGTGCCTCAGGCCTAAGAGATCACCGGGTAAAATATGTGTTATGATATTATATGGAAAAAAATTAAAGGTGCTGGTATAAGAAGAGCAATTTAGAGAGTGTTCCTCTCTAAATTTTTATAAAACTTGTTGACACTCAAAATAATAAATTATTCTTCTCTTTTTTCTTTTCATCATAAGTTTAGTTGTATACCCATGCTAAATACTTCACATTAATGTGAGTTTTATGATTTACAACCAAAACTTCCATTTATTTTAGACAAAATTACAATATACATCCTTTATGTTTATATAAAATTGCAGGTATCATCCTTTATCTTTAAAAAATACTCTAAACATCCTTTATGTTAACATATTGTAACAGATTTCGTCCTTTAAACTAACGGTCGTTAACTTTTTCAGTTAAGTCAAGGGTAATTTGATCTTTTTACCTATAAAGGACTATTAATGTAACTTTTCCAAACATAAAGGATGTTTTCTGCAAGTCTTTTATCTTTTACATAATTTATGTTTTTTTACAATAATACATGTACATATCATTTTTTAAATAACATAATATATATATTTTAATTATTTTCATTCACGTATTATCTATAAATATAATTTGTATAATTATATTATTTCTTTATTGATATTATAAATATGTGGATGAAACAATAATAAATATATATACATATATATATATATATATATTATATATATATATATATATATATATATAATATATATATGTATATATATATATATATGTATATATACTATATATGTATATGTATATCTGTATATGTATATATGTATGTCTATATATCTTCGGTGTCTCTATCTCTATGTCTATATTATCTCCTCTGTCTCTCTAGATCTCTGTGCTCTCTTCTCTCTCTATCTCTCTCTCTCTCTCCTCTCTCTATGTCTCTCCTCTCTCCCTCGTCTCTGTCTCTATCTCTCTCTGTCTATCCCTCTATACTCTCTCTCTCCATCTATCCTCTCATCCTCTCTCTCTATCTCTCTACCTCTCTCTCTCCCATCTCTATCTCTATGTATATATCTTCTCTGTATCTATATATCTCTGTCTCTCTCTATCTGTATATCTCTCTCTGTCTCTCTCCTCTCTCTCTCTCTCCTCTCTCTCTCCTCTCTCTCCTATCTCTCTCTCTCTCTCTCTCTCTCTCTCTCTATCTCTCTCTCTCTCTATATCTCTCTCTCTCTCTCTATATAGAGAGAGTTAGGTTCTTTGCAGAACCTCATATTATATGAGAACTCGCAGAACTAATAATAACCATTGATTGTGTTGATCAATGGTTATGATTAAAAAAAGTTAAAAATATAAATTCATATTGCATTTAATGAGATTAATTTGAGCAAAAAGGTATATTAGTACTTTCAAATTATTTCTCTCTCTAATTAATTATTTCATTACTTAATTATCTCTCCTTTTTTTTTCTTCAAATTTTATTCATTTACATATTGTAACTCAACATTTATTTAATAATTCTATATACACCCGTAGTTATATATAAAAATATTATAATAAAACCAAGTTCAAAAGTCACATATATGTAAGCAAGTATAAAAATATAATCAAATAAATTCATATTTACACATGTACACATCCGAATTGTTCAAAATTTAAATGGACTTTTACTTTACACCTAATTTTCCCCCTTTGTTCTTTTTCGTTGAATTTCGTTGTATTTACAAAGTAATATGAAAGCCTCATATGAATAATAAGCCAAAATCAAGATTCACAAAAAGTTGTATTAAATATAGAAATACACTAGGTAATAAATAAATTGATCAATAGATAACAAACATACCGACTAAGTTAAATTAACTATCACATATGTGTAAATTAACCATTTACATATGTTTAACTCTATTTTGCATACGTGTAAATTAAAAATGTACATATGTGTAAATTAATTTTTGCCTACGTTTAATTTTGTTTACATATATGTAGATTCATTAGTTTAAATTAAATATATATATATATATATATATATATATATATATATATATATATATATATATATATATATATATATACACGTGTATATTATATTTTTTACATATATGTAAATTATCTTTGTTTTTATATATTCTAATGCAAAATGATTTTATGTACAATTTTTTATGAATATTTATTTTTGCGCTCTAACATTTTATCATGATTCGATCTTTGTCTTGGGTAAAGACCAAGAAACCAATTAAAGTGTCCAAGAAAAAGTTCATGACCAACAACATATTGTTTAATTAATCAAACATACGGCTGCAAAAGCTAAAATCAAAGATTGAATTTGATGACTAAAATCAAGTTTAAACCAGATGACCAATGAAAAACACTAAAAAAATGATCATGCCAAGTAACTCATAGTAGTTGGCTACAGTAAGTATTGATGAACGAATATCACGATGCTAAATAAAAAATTTACCTTTTGTAATTGCTAAAATGTACAAAAAAACTAATTATACTCGACCAATTCATGAGTGAAACCTTGTATGTTTAACCTATAATGGAAATTTGCTTCACATGATTAACCCATTTAAGGTTGTAAAAAAGGCAATCTACTGATTTACAGTTAAAGATGCACCAGGTTTAGACCTTAAATCTGCTTCCATTTTATCGCTAACTACAAATAATTAGAGTATATCATTTAGGTATTTTATCAAATAGTTCGAGCGCGTCACTAAATCAATCATAAATATAAACTGTTCTTGGTGAATTCAACCCAAAATGACAAGAACTTAACAAGTTTTATTCAATCTACGTGAATTTTACATCAGATTGCAAAAAGAAAAGGTAAAATATGAAGTTTCATCAACAGCTACATGTCTATATTCTTGTTCAGTCGGACGTGTTTTTCTTCTCTATACTGATGAGAAAATCATCAGCGGATTTTGAATTTCATAAGAATATCATGTTCTTGTTTCGTCTGAATCTTTTATTGTTTACCCGAAAACCACACCGATAATAACTGATACTCGAATAACTTTTATTGTTACGATTCTCATACCTCCTTTTCAGTCTTGGGTATAACCCAGTCACGCACACCCCAAAAAATTTAACAAAAGAAAGCAAAGAAGTTATTTAAAAGGCAATATCACAAAATATTGATTGTACTCCTTATTTTTAATGGAGCTCTTTGATTACAAAATGTTTATAAAAACAAAAGCTTGAAGATCGAGTGCTATACTACAACTTTGTTTGATTGGATGAACATATTAGGAAATTATAAAAGAAATTGAAACTACCTTGTTAATAGGAGAATTATATGGAAGTTACAACTTACCTTGTTACCCTTTAAAGAAAAAGAAATACAAAAAACACAAATAAACTAAAATCAATGGTTGGTATTAGTTCTTGTAGTTCTCATGATCTTTAAGAGTTCTGAAAAAATCTTATCCCTATATATATATACATATATATATATATATATATATATATATATATATATATATATATATATATATATATATATATATATATATATATATATTATGACGTGATGAAAATAATTAATTAGCTATACGTGTATGAAAATATTTAATATATTTAATTACGTATGAATTTATATTTATATATAAGCCACGGTTGAAAACAATAATATATGTTTATGGTATATAAATAAAATTACATATTTTATTAAACTCTAAACACCATTTTATTATTTAATTATATACATAATTTATATTTATATATAATACGTGGATAACAATCATTAAATATATACATTTGTTATATAAAAATCATATGTATATGTATTGTTAGTTTAAAGGATGAAATTTGTTACAAAATGTTAACATAAAGGATGTTTAGAGTACTTTTTAAAGATAAAGGATAATACCTGCAACTTTATATAAACTTAAAGGATGTTTTTGTAATTTTATCTTTATTTTATGAAATATTATATGAGATCAAATTAAAACTTTTATTTTATTCATAACATGTTTAATGCCAATTATACTAAAAATTATGATCCATAACAAACATTCATAATATCTATTAAAAGAGTTGGTCAAAACATAAAACATCTATGTTACTCTATACATGACTTTATTAGCATTATGCAAAAAATTGCAATAATTTCCTACTATAATCATCCAAGTTTCATTTTCTTCATTCCAATCACTCAACTTCGAGCATCGATATCTAATTAATTTTCGCTTCAGTTTGGACACTGTATAGTTTGTTACAAAACGAGAATTTAAACCAATAAATAAATAACTATTTATATAACAAATACATATATATAATTATTTTGTGTTCAAAATTCTAACAATAAATGAGAAAAATATTTAGAAAAATATGTTGTTATCAACATTGTTGAAGTGGCAAAAAAATTATTCGTCAATATGCGTTGGATCCATGGTCGACTTGACCTCCAATGCAACATTTTGACAAAAGTTTTTGAGCATTGCACTTTGGCTTTCACACTAAAGTTATTTCCACCGATATACATGTGAAATTTACTTTATCAGAAGTTCCTTTTTATACAAAACTCATTTATTATGGTCTCTTAAAACTAAAAATATTACCTTTGATTTTAGAAAAACAAGTTTACCACTTTGATTTGACTTTAAACTATTTAAAGTAAGTTGGTGTAATACGCCTAGTTGAGCAGAAGTTTCACAATCAAACAGATGTTCGGGGGGGGGGGGGGGGGTGGTGGTTAGCTGGTGCAGGGTTCAAATGGCAGCAGTCCTTGGTGGGGTCCAAGGGGCAAAGCTTGTTGCTGGGATCAAGCTACCAGGTCAACGTGAAATTTTTTTTAAAGACAAGTATAATAAACAAAATTTCTTGAAGGTCGATGTGGGCCGCAAGAACAAAAGGTTGTTGGCCGTAACAAAGGAAAAGAGGATGCAGACCACATCATGGGAGCATGCGGCATCAACGTGCAGTTTAAAGAATCAACCGATGTATCACACTTGTCGTGATGACACGGATTAATGGATTAACATGTGGCTAATGATTTAGCACTAACGTAATGTTGTTGCGGGCTGCTATGTACGTGGCGGTTGAGAAGCAAATGGGGAGCTGACACATGAGTTATTACGATCGTATATTCGAGACCAGGCTTATAGCTCAGGTGAGTTATTATGATTGTTTTACACACACAATATACTTGTCTAGTTAACCTGTAATAAACGAGTAAGTCACGATATGCAGTACGTTGGTGGGGATATAGTATATTCATTATACTTAATAGGGTCTTACAGAACCCAAGGGGGGTTTATAGAATCTAAGGGTGGATTCACTAAGAGGGTATGCCTAGCAGAGTGAATGGCCCTATAGGGGGGTTATATTTATTTAACATACCCATATTCAACTAGTTGACTTGGGGGACGTTATTCCATGTGCTTATGAGTTGTTATGAAAGCCGTGGAAGGCACCGAGCGTTTGTTAACGTACAACCCATATTATGATGCATATCAATTTGCTTGTTTATAAATTGTCTCATAAGCTCGCCAATAATAGCTGACATTGTTTTGAGTATGCTTATGTATGTAGATGACTGATAAGTAAGCACTAAGCAGTAATAGTTTACCTTTGTGAGCCTTGGGAAGCATAGTAATCTTAAGGCTTGTTATTTTGTAAAGTCAGATGTAAATGATGTTTTGAATATAAATAAAGTTTACTAGTTATTGCTTCCATTGATTATAATTGTACATTTCATCCTATCCTACGGGTGAGTTGTTACAATTGATGTTTTTATGACATTATTAACATACACATAAACATATATGATTTACATTCATATTTTTAAATTTATATTCAAATTCAAATTCATCTTTGAAAGTTTCCTTCATAATCCAAGACGACATCCCTACAAGTTTTATAAAAGCATCTCCAAGTTTTATAAAAAAAAATTTTACCAAAGCACCCACGTTTTATAAAACTCATGGATTTCTAATTCGTAGATTAGTTTATAATACCCATTTGATATTTCCGGTCTTTAATTTTAGGGTACGACTTCAGATTTCTAAAAAACGTATTTTTACAATTTATCAAAAATGTTCTTACGGTTTTATCTTATCGTCATATTTTTATCGTTGATAGTGTGTGTTGGTAGGGGTGTAAACGAGCCAAGCCAAACCTAAGTTTGCCTAGGGTCGAGTGCGACTTGTTTTGACTTAAATGAGCTTGTATCAAAGCTTTATTTTTAAAGCTTAAGCTCAGCTCGTTAGAAAATATTTCAACCTAGGGCTTGGTTAGCTAGTGTATAATTTAGTTATTTTATTTATATATTTTACATTGATTTTATATATATTTGTAATAAAAATATATAATTTATACTATATAAATATTTGGATCATAATTTTCTACAATAATGGTTATTTATATAAACATATATTTAACAGATTAAATATTAATTATCAAAATATAATATTGTTCGTTTAGGTTATGAGTTGACTTGAGCTTGATATGTGAACCTCGAGCTCGAGCTCGAGCTTGTTATTAAATGAATAATAATATAAGCCTGAGCTCTGACTCGAACTCACCATGGCTCCATTGGAGCTTTTAACAAACCTATCTCAAGTGGTTCACAATCCGCCATGAATCATTTAGACCTATATATACATCTTGGGTTCTTGTTGACTTGTCATAAAACCATGAATATCATCTTTAAGTTGTAACGTGTTGACTTCATGTAAACCTTCATGTTGATATCCGATTAACAATGATCATTTGTAGCACGTGTGGGTTCTTATTGATTTCCTTAACAAATCCTGATGTCTTCACTTAATTAGTAACTTGGTACACAATCTTATAGTATGTGCACACTTGTTGACTTGATCTTAAAAAAACACATAAACTTAATGACGTACGTGTGTGGGAATTTGTATGTGACAAATAATTATCTTCTATAAAACAAGCATACTATATGTTCCTTATTTATAACATTATCAAAATTAAGATTTCAAGATTTTCAATCTAAACAATTGTTACCCTAACACGGGCATCAATTCCAAATTAAGCTGCAAATCATAATTCGGCCCCATCCCCACTCTTGTTTGTGTCGTCGCACAAGAAAAATAAAGAAAGGATTCTTAGTTTTTGGGAGGTTTGATCATACAAGGACTAACATGTTTTGGTTTGTTGATTTGTGTATTCTGGCTTGCACATTGGATTATGTTGTATTGTTGTGAATTTTCATTAGTCGGTTCATCCGCTATATCAAAGTCTTCATATCGTATGATTACTATAAAATACCCTATGGTTGTGTTATCTTGTGTTTCTTGTTAATTTACAGTTGGAACCTTGTGGTAGACTTCGGATTTTTTCTCATATCATTTGTTCTATTGCTTTAAATATTTAGAAAACGGACAAAAAAATCAACATTAGCTACTTCGGTTTTTGTTCGATACAAGAGTTTTGAAGAACTAGAATTAATCGATCTGGAAAGAGAAGATTCATCTTCAATGAGGTCTACACTGATGGTTACAGTGACTTGCTGAAGAAAACGAGGTTTAGATTTTAGATTTTTTTATATTTTATTTTTTTAGTAAATTTTACAAATGACTCTTCTAGGAAAAAAATAGAATTGTTTATAAATTTAATGGGTTTAAGATTTCTAAAAGGGTAAAATAATTATTTTATAATATTAACAACACAAAACAGATCCGTGGCCTTTTTTAGTAGCAAAACAACGCTAACCTATAAAAATTATGGTCCGTAATCTGAGCGTGGCGAGAAAATGTAATTTATGCTATCGTATTGGATCCATGGTCAACCCTTTATATTTAAAAGAGTTAATTATGCAAATGGTCCATGTGGTTTACCCAAAGTAACAAGTTTGGGTACTAAGGGTTATTTGTAATAGGTTGGGGTATTGTGCTTACTTTTTTTTAACATCTTAAGGTATTAGTGCTAATGGTCATTAGATTTTAACTGAGAACACCCTGACACGCAAAAACGTGAGGGTATTATTGTCATTTTTTGAAAATATCCATATTTATTTGCCTTTCTTCTACTACGAACCCACTGTTTCTTCCGCCTTCCTCCTTCAAAATCATCTTCATCTGCTACAATGGTGGTCTGTAAATGTGATAGACCTGCAATAATTCAAACTTCATGGATGAACACTAATCCAGGATGACGATTTTATACTTGTCCCCAATTTGTAAGTTTCTAAACCCTAATTTAATTTTTGGTTAGTTTCATTGTTACTCATGCTCTTATTGTTTTTGTTTCAGCGATCAAAGTGTAAATTCTTTGTTTGGGTTGACCCCCCATGTGTGATCGAGCAAATCAAATCATTACTGGTCTACTGAGTTCCAAAAAGAACCTTGAAAACGAAGTGGTAAAGCTCAAAGCCAATTGTCGCAGGAAGGATCTGTGTTTACTAATTAGTTGGGTTCTGTTTGTTGGGTTTATTGGTTTTGTAATTCTTGTTATTTAGTTTATCGGGTTCTATTTGTAGGGTTTGTTGGATATGATTAGCAGGAGTGTTTTGCAAGTGTTGTTACCCTATTTTGGGATTGAATTGTAGTGGCTTTGTTGTAATGAAATAGTATGCAAGTTTATCTTCTAATTACTGTTTATTTGTTTTGGGTATGAATTCTAAGTACTATCTGAGTTACCTAATTAATCAAAATGGTACAAATGGATAAAACATACATGGTATATAATTAACATACTTCATTCATTGATGTCCATTACCAAAACATACAAAACATACAATAGCCACCCACATTGTGAAGTTAACATTCAAGTCAATTCCTGAACTTACCAAAACAAACAAAAGTTTAACTACACTTCACTGACTGCCTAAACTTACATAAACACACATCATTAATACACATCACTAATGACCAGAACCTGATGCTTCCTCTTGTCCAACACATGTTTTTTTGTTGTGTCCCTTCTTGCCATATTTTCCACAAGTCACTGTCTTCCATTTCCTGTTGAGCTTTCCACCTTTGACCATGTTATCTTCTTTCTCCATAGCATCCTTTTTCCTCATCTTTCTTGGCCTACCTATTGGTTTGTGATGCTTTGGTGCTATGAGCTTTGTAGGGCACCCTGATCTTGGCCACATGCTTCTACCATTGATGGGTCCTACTTTGTGTGAGTAAACCTCTTTCCATGTGGATAACAAGTAGCAAGTATCAACCCATTTCTCTGGAATATCCACCTCAACCCCATTTAGAGCCATGTCCCAGTTGGTGGCAACAGTATGCTTACAAGGAATTCCTATTAGTTCCTATCTCCTACATGAGCAAGCCTTCTCAATCACATCAACAACATATTGTTCCCTATTGAAACATGTAACTTGGAATTTTGGACCCCCATTCCACTGAACAGTTAAGTTGGAAGCTTCCTTTTTGATGATCTCAAACTTTTTTTGTTACATTAGGAGTCAACAACCTATCACTCTTCTCTATAACTCTACACACATTCACTATCCTCTTCATTAGGTATTCCCTCATAAATTCCAGGGCTGTGATAATAGGCTTATCTCTTCCATCAACTAATCTTGAGTTTAATTCCTCACACATATTGTTTAGAAGGACATCTATTTTTGATCTACATGTGAAACATTATATATAAAACTTATAGTTAAATACAAGAAAACATTGTCAAATAAATACAAATATGACTAACCTGTGAAATGACTTCTAGCCCAGTGAATAGGTGCAATTTCTTTCAACCACTTGTATGCATCAGGATTCATTAATCTGAGGTCCTCCATTTTGTTCTCAAATTCTTGGACTGTTGTCACTAAGGCTATATTCCATAACATGTCTTTATAAGCCTTTCCTCTCCATTGAAGTTTCATGTTCTGATGTATATGTCTAAGACAATATCTATGCTCAGCATTAGGGAATACCTCTTCAATGGATGGGATGATCCCCTTTTGTCTATCTGAAATAAATGTGTAATTACATCTATCATGTAACTCCAAATCATCTTTAAGATTATCTAAAAACCATGTCCAAGATTGCCTTGTCTCTGCCTCAACCACTCCATATGCCAATGGATAGATTCCATTATTGGGATCCATGCCCACAATAGTCAATAACTGACCTGGGTATGGTCCCTTTATGAAAGCACCATCTATGTAAGGCTCCGTTCCCGGGACGCTTACAGCTGGCCAATCATCGCACATAAAACATATAGGTTTATTAATTTAAAGAAAATATTGCAGCGGAAACATTAAAACAAACATTTCATGATAAATGCTTTTGCAAGTTAATACAACATTCGTTACAAAACATCGTTTGTTCGCATTATAATGCAAAAACATTAAACAAAATAATGTCATCCAAAAATACCAAGTAGCTGCCCCGCGCCATCCTCAGCAATGCTCACCTGCCAATTGGAAACACATAAAAGTCAGTGTTGCTGAGTGAGTTCTAGTTTTATAATAAAACATACTTTATAACCGTTCTTTACAATCGTACGTGATCATGCACTATACATATACATAGGTATATCATTATTATCTTCAGTATCCGTTCGTTCAATTCGTACATTCGTCATTAAATCATTACTTTCATTCGAACCAATGCCATGTGCTTACCCTACCGTCATGCATAAAGCGGATACTGTGCCTGAGGTCTTTCATAGACCCCGAACATTATGCACGAAGCTGACTCCAGTACCTAGGGTAAGTGACAAGGGTTCCATACATATGGTCAATCACAAGGATTGAACCCCAGCGTGCATCCTTCTGGGGTAATTAACTCACACATAGTTGAGCTAACACCCTTCATTGGGTGAGAACCTTCATATATTTGCTTAATCACGTGGATCAAGCCCCAGTGTGCATCCTTCCGGGGTAGCTAACCCGCATACGGTTGAGCTAACACCCTTCATTGGGTGTGAACCTCCATACATTTGCTTGCAAGCCTTTCTTACTTTCGTTCATTCATTAATGCATGCATTCTTTCATTACGTTCCTCTTTTCATTATCTTTCACTTTACGTTACATAATACTTTTCATTTTATTCATTAACATTCAACGTAAAGCCATGGGAAAATAATCATACATAACAAGGAACATGAATATAAACATACAACATCACCATACAAGGCACCATCATACATACATAACATATCACATACATACCATCATGCATAAGCACCAATCATTCATCATACATGCCCATCATATCAACTATGACCTCAAAGGTCAACTTACATAAACCCCCGGGAACCTCCCAAGTCAAAGCCTACATTTACCCTTTTCTCCCGAGAATCAGATAATAAACTAAGTTCTTCCGGGTGCATGAGCCCTATTTGGGCGTATGGGCACCATTCAGTCGCATGGCCATTCCAGGCGTATGAGGACACTTAGGCGTATGGACACTATGGGGCGAATGAACACTTAGCCGTATGGACTCTCAGTCGCATAGCCTTCAGTCGCATAACGTCCATGCGTATGACCTTCAGTCGCATGACTTCAGGCGCATGGGCTTTAGTCGCATAACTTCCATGCGTATGACCTTCAGTCGCATGACTTCAGGCGCATGGGCTTCAGTCGCATGCCATTCAGGCGCATGGACTTCAGTCGCATGCCTTTCGGCCGTATGGCCTCCAGTCGCATGCCATTCGGTCTCATGGGTTCCAGTCTCATGAGCCCTAGTTGGGTGCAGAATGCAACCCCCTTAAAACCCTAACTGCAGATCTCGGTCCCCAAACCCTCTCTAACATGTTCTAGGCTAAAACCAACCATCCTAAGCCCTAGAAACACAACCACAACATCATCTAAGCATCACAAGCCCAAACACGAGCCCTCCCGGTCGCACACCCACACAAACATACACATAAACGGGTTCCACACCCCAACACAACCAAAAAAGATTTTGCTATGTGTTCCAGCCCTAAAATCAGTCAAAAACGTGTAAAAGAGGGGTCCTGGAACTCACATTACGAACCCCTTCGAGTAGAGCTTCCCACAAACCCGCTTATGCAGGACCGGTGAAGGGTGGTCACTTACAACACAACAGCACAAAGAGGAGATTAACCAAACTTTAATCAAACAGTAAACTGGATTAACCACAAGAATGATACTAAGAACACAAGTAATAAGTAAGAGACAGAACAAGAGAACACAAGAGATTGGGTTTCAAGGATGCAGTATATTGCTTTCTCAAGTTCTATTACAAGTGTTACAAAGCATAAAGAAAGATACTAGAACATGGAATACTTATACTACAACCTACAGCCGGCTATACTTTGAAAGCTAGCTGGATACAATTGACTAGACACAAACAAAATCAATTGTAGAGTCAAAAGGCATACCTGCCTTTTGACTTGTGACTATGACATGCCGTAGCTCACATCCTAATATATTACAAAAAGGATAAAAGTACATAAAGTAGAAAGCATGGACTCAAGACCTCAATGTACAGTTACCAAAAGCATGGACCTTTCACCAACTCATGTAAGTTGGTGACTTTACAGAGTTGTAGCGGAAAGGTGGTCCAGTTTTATCGTAATGTTCATCAGATAAAGGCATATCTCTAAAAGTCTTCGAAAGAAATCTGTCTTCACTCTTTGGCTTCGGAAGACTTTGTCTTTGAAGCTTCGGAAGACTTCACTTTTCGCTTCGGAAGATATTGGTCTTGGCTTCGGAAGATTTTACACTTAGAATATTTCTAGTGCATGATGTAAAACTTTCGAAGCATTTCTGTTCTTTAGTGCATGCTTGCAGAGAGACTTTGGATGTTTTGGCTGCATCAGACTTATAGGAATCCTTACAAACTCCCCCTAGGCTGATGCTACCGAAACATTTAGAAGATCTTCAGATGTTTGTAGTCTTCAGCACAATAATGACCATACCCTTCTTCATTAGATGGTCAGGATCATTCAGACTTTCATAGTATCTTCTCATCTCAAAGAGATCATGCAGAGGTAAGTTGATTATGTCTTGCCATGTATAGACATTCTCAACACCTTGATCTCTGATCACATGCCATCTTTCTGGATTAGTAGAGAAGGTCCAGGATAAGATGGGTGTCTCAGCTGCAAGAGGAGCCACTTGAATTGGAGTTGGTTGGGTTGCCTCTTCATGCACTTCCTCAGGTTGATCTGACTCAGCCTGAGGTGTAGAGATAGATGATTCAGGCTTCTTCTTCTTAAACTTTGGTTTAGAAGCCATTCTCTTCTTCCTCTTAGAGGACTTTAACTGAGAAGACTGGTCTGCAGCACCTTGTTGATCATCCTTGTTTTTCTCAGTTGGGTGTTCCTCCCTCACAGGTTCAGAAGGGGAGGGAGTTTGACCCTGCTGTGGATCAGAAGATGAAGCTTGCTGACGCTCAACAGGAGGTCCGGGTTGTGTTGTCTCAGGTTGTTCAACCTTAACCTCCACTTCAGGTGGGATTTGACTTGGAGGAGAGTGTAAGTCAATCAGCTCTCCACTCTTGATCTTTTGCTTGATTACCCTGATATGCTAATCCATTGTGGATAGAGACATAGGGCCAAGTCTCCTTCCGGAGAATCCATACAGCTTCAAGAAGCTCATCATCCTTTGTCTGTCAGTAGACTTCTTCATACTCTTTTGGATGATGGCTTTTGACTTTGCAGCCTCTTCCCTCATCTTTCTCTTTGTAGTTTTTTGTTCTTTGAGCACTTGAAGTTCAAGCTGTTTAAGATACTCAAACTCAATGTACTCAAAGGACAAGGGAAGAAGTGCAGATGCCTAGTAGAGACCTATGGCACTCAGGTAGTTGATCATGTTTTGTCTGTCTGTTTCTTTGTCTACCTGAGGTTCTTGTGTAGATGCCATAGTCTCTTGCACAGGGTTTTCTTGAACTGGGGAGAGAGTAGGAGCATGCTTGTATAGTCTTTTCTGTCTCTTCTTCTATTTGAATTGGAGAAGTAACCTTGCATCCTCTTTTTCTTTCATCTCTCTTGAAACTTCCATGTCAGCCAGTTCATTAAGTTGCTCTAAGGGGAGAGATATAATCTCATCTATGTCATAGTTCCTGGTCTGCAGGTAAGTAATCCTGACTGCCCTCAACTCATCATCTTGAGTGTTTGGTCTGGGAGCAGCCCTGATTTCAGCTTGCATAAAACCTGAATACCCAGAGGAACTTTCTCCCCTTATCTTCCTCTTCCTCTCTCTCTCTCCTCCTCCTCAATTTCCTCAGGAGTCAAAATCCTTTTCCCTTTGTCACCCACAGACCTTTGTGACTCAGGGTGGATAGAGGTTTGGCCTTCATTGCTTGGTGTAGCATCCATGCTCTGGCCAGAGAGAGGTTGTGAGACACCTTCACCAGCAGGTGTTTCACCGAGGAAATGAATTTCTGAAGCAGTTGTTGGTGTGACAGGGCTCTCAGGCTCTATCACTGGGCCTTCAGCCAAGGTTTTCCCTTTGAAGCTAATCTCAGGGTCTGCCTCAGCATCCAGTTGACCAATGACATTACCTGATTGCCTTTGTCTCCTTCTTAGGCTGAACTCTTTAGTAATTCTGTCTTGAATTCTGAGTGCTAACCTGTCAGCTTGTCTTGATTTGCCTGGATTGACAAGTGGTATGTTGACCAGATCAAGCCCTTCATAGTAGTTCAAGGTTTGAAAATCAAATACTTCTTGTTGCCCTTGAACTCTGTGAAGAATAAAGGCTCTTCTATCAGCATCATACCTCCACCTAATGATGTAGTTTGAAGTTCCTTGAGGTGGGGATGACATAGCCCTTGGTATACCTTCCTCAAAGAGACTCCTGATGATAGAGTCTATAGAGTCCACATTAATGTGAACTTGAGGAAGTTGCTGAGTATACACAATTGTAAGTGAGGATGGTGAGTCCTCAATGTCCATACTCTCTGAAGAACTCCAAGGTTCTGTGTCTGTAATGACTTTCTCCCCCTTTTTGGTAGCATCACCCTCTTGTATAGGTGAGCTAGAGGTTGGGTCAACCACATTCACAGGTTCTTGTGTTCCTGGTTGAACTCTTCTTAAAGGTCTCCCAGCTAGTTTTTCCCTGAGATAAGATATCTCAAGTTGCTGATCATTGACCCTGTTGTTTATGGAAGGGTAGTCACCTGAGATTCAAGGTGACTAACCTTAGAGACTAAATAGAAGCATATTTTTTTACAGATTTTGCACCTTTAATCTTAGATTCCCCTCTTCTTTATCAGAAGAATCATTGGGGGATGAGATGATTTGACCAAAGTCCTCTCTCTCACCACCAGCTTCAGGTTCTTGGCTGCTAGATTTCCTCTACTCATTGATATTCTCAGTTGAGATGTCAATGGGCTGAGTTGCCATGGTTGAGGTCTTAATAATGTAATCACTTGCAAAAGTGAGAGCCTCTTCCATATGGATATCCTGAACAGGTTCAGAAGTATCCACCTCAATTATAGGTGACTGATGTGGGCTAGACTGAGGAGTCTCAGGAGTACTCATCTCTCTTTGAGTAGGGGAAGAGAAGAGAGACTCATGGTACTCACTGAAACCTAAGTCTTCATCAGTATAGAATGAAAGGTTGGGAATGGATTGATTTAGATCTAAAGGCTGGGGATGGTAGCTGTCCCCTGAAGGTTGTTCACTTGAGTGTTGAGACTCAGAGTGAAGGCTTAAGGCAGTTGGGCTTGTGAGCTCATCAGGGTGAGCATGAGGAACCTCAGCCCTGATAGTTAAAGAGATGGGAGTGGTTTGCTCCTTAGGGGAAGTGGGAGCTCTAGTGTCCACTTCCTCCTGTATAGGTGAGTATATGGGGACCTGAACAGACTCAATAGCTTGAGCAGGGGTTCGTTTGGATTTTCTTTGGTAGGTGAGGGTTACTTGTGGTCTTTTTGGTGGTAGAGTGGTAAAAGGTGTAGGTTCAACACTAGCTTGCGGTTCTAGGTTGTCACCTTGAGCAATGAGCTCTAACATTTTGCGGAAAAAGGCTGTTTCTACCCCTGAGAAGCCTACAGTTGGCTTCTTCATGATTTTAAAGATGTCGGGCTTCATCTGTCCCAATTTAAGAATATTATTTGTTTCCCTCAACTGTGAGCCCAGTTCACAGTTGAGAATGTGTTGAACATATCTAGGAAACATATAATACTCTAAGGAGTCCAAGTTAGGAAGCAAATTTGTATAGACAAATTAAGAGTACCTGAACTTGACCCCTTGAACCATTCCATGCACTATGAAGGAGAGATCCTCAGGAATCTGGTCCCACCATCCATGCTTATTTGACAAGCTGTGGATAACCACATGGAGTAGGTATTTCCACTGGGATGAGACCTTCCCTTTCGTGAAGGTCTTTACAGAGAAATCTCCCTCATAGCCCATCTGCTCAAACGAATGATTGACAGCTTCCTTTGGGAAGGACAACTCACCTTCTTCATCATCCAGCTGCAAGTGAGTGTTGATGATGGCCGGAGTGATGAAGATTGTCCTCCCTTGCACTGTGGCAGATAGTGCCTTCTCCCCATCCATAATGACCTCTTGGCAGGTCTTCCAAAATTCAAGCAGATGATCCTCATAGAGAGTAGGATCAATGGTTAGGGAGGTGAAGTAATTAGATAAAGCTAAGAAACGGCAAATCTATGAGAAACTATCATCTTTCTCAGAGCTTAACAGAGCAACCTGATTGTGTTGCCTGTGAAGTTGCATGCAGAAATCTGGGTTGTTTCTGCGGTTAAGGTTGACCATTTGAGAAGCTTAAGGATGAAGAAAGATGAAAAGCAAAGGCAGTTTGGAATTTAGGTTTGAGGAATAGTAGAATTGAAGAAGATAGTGAGGGAGAGGGGGAACCGTTGAGTATTTGTGTGAAAAGGATTTGAACCAAAGTTAACGAAAAAGGATAAACTTTGAAATCCGAATGTCGGTCTCACCTCTGAAAAAGTAGTTTACTTTTGATCAAAAAGTAGTTTTCTTGGAATTCGAAAAGCTTCTGAAAGTAAATTATCTTCAGAAGTTTTGATGAAAAAGCTTCCGAAGCTAAAATGACTTCGGAAGAATTTTCTGAGAATCTTGAAAATTTTGCTTCGAAAGAGAAACAAAAACTTGAATGCTTTGTATGTAAAACAACAAAGCTTCCGAGAGTTAATTTTGCTTCAGAAGGAAAAAGTCCTTAAAAACAAATAAGTGTCTGAGACAAGTATTTAAGCTTCGGAAGATAGATTGAAACCTCTTCCGAAGGTAAAATTTCTTAGTCAGTTATTTATTTTGAAGACATGATTTTCTTTCGAAGGTAAAAATATATCTTCCGAAGGATCAGAATATTTTTATGAATCTAAGGAAACTCTTCAAAAAGGAATTTTTTATCCAAAGAAAACATGAGCTTATGAAAGTGATGAACTAGACAACTTTGGACACACATATTTTAAGAAATAATTAGAATTAGTTTTAAGAAAATATCTACTCAAAGTTAATCATCCCAATAGCTGATATTAGATATTTAAATCTCTGTTCATCAAAAGCTTTTGTAAACAGATCAGCATATTGTTCATCTGTATGAACTTTGACTAGTATAATTAATCCCTTTTCATAGTTATCTCTCATTAAATGATACCTGATATTGATATGTTTGGTCCTTGAGTGCTGCAGAGGGTTCTCAGAAAGAAATTGAGTTCTCCCATTGCACTCATTTCAAATCTGTCTTTCATCAGCTTCTCAAAGTTTTTGCAGAGCTTTGGATTAGTTGAACCACAGATGATGTCATCCACATACACTTGAACTAGAAATATGTCATTTCCCTGTCCTTTAATGAAGAGAGTTCATCTATAGTACCTTTCCTGTATCCATGTTTGCAAAGATACTCAGACAATGTCTCATACCATTTCTTGGGTGCCTAATGCATCCCATAAAGAGCTTTGTCAAGCTTGCAGACATAATCAGGATGATCAAGGTCTACAAAACCAGGTGGCTGTTTGACATACACCTCTTCATTAATCACTCCATACAGAAAAGCACACTTCACATCAAGTTGAAAGACCTTAAAGTTCTTGGATGCAGCAAATGCCAGGAATATTCTAACAGCTTCTAGTCTTGCTACAAGAGCAAAAACATCAGTGTAGTCAATCCCTTCTTCTTGTGTGTATCCTTGAACAACTAGTCTAGCCTTGTTCTTGATGATAATGCCTCTATCATCCTTCTTATTCCTAAACATCCATTTGGTTCCAATGGTAGTCTTCCTATGAGGAAGAGGACAAAGGTTCCAAACTTTTTGCCTTTTGAATTAAAGCAACTCTTGTTGCATAGCTTCAACCTAACTTCCATCCTTTAGAGCCTCATCAACTTTCTTTGGCTCTATCTGGGATAAGAAACAAGAGTGAAGACAAACATTTGCTTCATGTGTTTGTCCTCTTGTTCTTACCCCTGTGACAACATCTCCAATGATGTTTGTGGTTGGGTGAGACTTGTGGATCCTAAGCTGAGGGATCATAGCATGTTGCTGAGAAAGATCTAAATTTGAGAAATTTAAATATGGCATAGATGATTCACCCTCCACATCACCACACTTATCAAGATTGACTTGATCCAATGAGTGTGTGACATTATTGATGTTGTCATCTATGGTGTGGTTATTAGCATCAAGAAATTCTTGATCACTTTCATCATCATCATTGTTGTCTTCCACAATTGAAGTATCTTTATCTGGTTGTGGAGCCTCTGAGCTGGAATTTGAAGGCACCCCAGATGTATTAGCTGAATTTGTCATTGTAGTGCTGATAGAAACCTCATTTGCTGAAGTAGTTCCAACTGGAGCTGAAGATGTATGAGTTGAAGGTCTTCTTAGCTCAAATCTTGGATCAGGATCACCTGTATTTAAGTTTTCTGCAGATCCTGAAACATTCTCACAAGATTTGTTAAAACAGTTGGTAACTAAATCAAGATCAAATAGCCAATCAGGACCAGAACCAGCCACACAGGGTGTGTGTTCATTGAAAGTCATATTGGCTGACTCCTCAACAATTCTAGTTCTAAGATTGTATACTCTATAAGCCTTAGCCTAGGAAGGATATCCAATGAAGTGTCCATCATCTGATTTCTCAGAAAATTTGGCAATTTGATCTTTGGTATTCAAGATGGTGCAAGGACATCCAAATGACCTGAGAAAATCAATGAAAGGTTTTCTCTTATGCCAGAGTTTATAAGGAGTCTTACCATGTGTCTTAACTACTAAAACTCTGTTTTGCACATAGCAAGCAGTGTTTACTGCCTCTGCCCAGAAGGTGATGAGCAGTTTAGAGTCAGACAACATAGTTCTTGCTGCTTCAATTAGTGTCCTGTTTCTCCTCTCAGCAACACCATTTGCTGAGGAGTCCTGGGAGCACTATATTATCTTGTAATACCTTTTTCATCACAAATGTATCAAGGATTTGATTCTTGAATTCAGTCCCTTGATCACATCTTATGGTTTTGACCTTGTGATCACTTTGATTCTCAATTTTTAAGATGAAATTCTTCAGAATCTCAGGGGTCTCATCCTTAGTTCTAAGAAAGAAAACCCAAGTGAATCTTGTAAAGTCATCTGTGATCACCAAACAATAAGAGGTCTTTCCTAGACTCATTACACTGGTGGGGCCAAAGAGATCCATATGTAATAAGTGTAGGGGAGTAGTGATGGAGTTCCTTTCCTTAGGCTTGTGAGATACCTTATGTTGCTTCCCTTTCAGGCATGCAACACAATGATCATCACTTGTAAACTCTTTCTTTGGCATTCCAGTTACCAAATCATGTTTAATTAGTTTATTCATGTTCTTAAAGTTTACATGGCACATTCTTTTATGCCATAGGAAAGACTCATCACTATTTGCTTTAGACAGAAAGCATGAAACTTGTCCGGAGGGAGATGTTTCTTGCAAGTCCATCTTGTACATGTTCCCTTTCTTGGGGGCTCTAAGCAGGATGTGCTCATGAGGAATGACCACTCAGGCTTGAGAACAATGCACTCATGCTCAGTAAATAGCTTGTTATGACTCTGATCACAAAATTAGGATACACTAAGAAGATTGTACCCAAGCTCCTTGACAAAGTTTACCTTTTCAATGTTGAGCTTACCATTTGTGACCTTGACCCTTCCAGAAATCTAACCACCTTCATCTCCTCCAAAAGCAACTGGTCTTCCATCAATCCTCTCAAAGTTATGGAGTAGTGACCTATTGCCTGTCATGTGCCTGGAACAGCCACTATCAATGATCCAAACATTCTTGTTTGTCTTGAGTTGTTCCTACACAAAGAGAATGATTACTTACATTTGGAAACCCAAACCTTATTTGTCTTGGGCTCACTAAGTATAATAGAAGGTAATGCAACAGTAATAGATCCTATGGTTGTGCTAGGAGGATCTTGAGCTGGTGTTGATGGAGAATTTTCAGTCACTTTGTCTTTCTTAGACTTCCACACCACCTTTGGAGTCTTGGACTTGACCTTCAAAACTTCGGAAGCTTTTGGGACTTTGGAAGTTTTGATGACTGAACCTTCGGAAGATTCTGCAGTCACTGCAGCAGACTTCAGTGCTTCGGAAGAATTCCTTTGTTTCGAGACCAACTTCTCTTCCGAAAGTAATTTTCCATTCGCCTTCTTCTTAGATTTGGAGCTTCCGAAGGAAACATATTTTCCTTCCGAAGCTTGAATCTTCTTAGAACTCTTTGAAGTCTTTGTCTTGGTCATATGGACAGTACTTTTAGGATTGTATGGACAATTCTTAGAAATGTGAGAGGTACTTTCACACATGACACACAACATTCTCTTCTTCACAAGAGTCTTCTTATGAGAACAAGACTGTCTTTGGTCACATCCCTTCTCCACGTTCATCTTTGCAGATGCTGAGACAGTTCTTATGGGCTGGGAACTGTTCTTGGAGTTTGATGGTCCAGGCTGTGCAGCAGCGGTACACAGCAGATCAGTCTTCTTCTTGGTAATGAGATGATTTGAACAAGAATCAGAACTCTTAGCTGAAGAGTTTTGGTTGATGTCTTTAGTCTTTGCTACTTCAAACCCTGTAGAGATAAAAACTTGTTTCTGCTTAGAGTCAAAAGTAGCCTTGATCTCTTGAGCCTTTCTTGCTTTACTTTTGCTCTTCCTGATCAAGTTCTTTCTCATCGACTTGGTCATCACAGTAATCTTCTTCTCCTCAAAAGGATAATGGCCCTTCTTAGAATTCTCCTCTTCACTCTTCTCAGAGGAATTCTTCACTATCTCTTCTTCATCCTCTTCACTTATAGGATGTATGAGAGGAAGCTCATCTTCACAAGTTCCACGCCTAAGAGATCTTACAGACAAGATTGTGTGTGGAGGGGCTATCTCATTGGATCCCAGTCCCTGTCTACTTTGATAACACACCTTTTTGTACAGGGATGAGGATATCATGTTCTTGAAGGTCTCTTCTTCAAGAACACTCTTTTCTGCCCTGGCTTTGCTGATCACAAGCTCAGCCTGGCACTCAGTCGGCTTGGTTATGAGATCTTTGATTTGAGTCCTAAAATCTGTATGCTCATGTTTTAGAACTGAAATGATTTTCTCTAAGTCCTCTGTCTTTAGTTTATAATCATTTTCAGACTTTCTAAAATCAGATTTTAAAATGTTTAAGGACTCAAGATCAGATCTCATCTCCAAGTTATAGGACCTGTATCTGTTAACTTTAGCAATGCATTCAAGAGTATAGAGATGTTCCAATACCTTGGCTTCATCATGATCTGCCATTAGTTCTTGGTTTGGAGAAGCATCTTCCACCTGAAAGCTCCAGTCAAAGCCTCCTTCTTCAACAACAACAGCAGCTTGTTGTTTTGGCTTCTCATTCTGAGGGGCTTTCTCAGTGTAGTTTGGTCTGGTTTGTGTTTGGCCACCATTTGTTTTAGGTGCCTTACACTCTCTAGCAAAATGGCCCATCAGGTTACAGTTGTAACACTTGACTTTGCTTTTGTCCAAGCCAAACTTTCCACTGGTTGCATTGCTTGGAAACCTCCTTCCAGTTCTCTTGTAGAACTTCTTGGCTCTGTGAGTGAGAAGAGCCATTTGCTGGACTATTTTCATGTATTCCAGATCATCTGGATGGATACAATCCAGGTCTTCAAGAGTGAAAAGAAAGTTGCCACAACTTTGATCAGAAGACACAAAGGCTTGAGAAGAGCTTGTCTCTTGGAATGGGCTTCCTTGAGTGTAGTTCTCCCTGGGTGTCTCTGGGAAGGTGATGAAAGGACCCTTTGGTGAATTGTCAGGGTAGCATATGAGATGATGTTGGGGTTCTATGCTATCCCATTCAAACACATGCAGGCCTGAACCCAATTGATTGTTGGAGTTTCCAGATGAACCTTGCATGTTCATCTCCATCTGGTAACCACTGAGAATCCCATATAACTCTGTCAGAGTAAGAGTTTTGGGATTTTCAGTCCTCTTGATCACCACACAATAGTGTGTCCATTGCCTAGGAAGTGAGGACATGAACTTCCTTACAATGTCTCTATTTTCAAGAGGAACTCCTCCATCCACAAGGGTATCCATTATCTCAACATACCTGAAGTATTGCTGAGTCATGGTTTCACTTGTTTTGAAGGTGAAGTTTTCAAACTGCTGCTTCAGGAGATCCTTCTTGCTCTCCTTGGCTTCATAGGTGCCTTCATACATCAGTTTTAGTGCATCCCACAGTTGTTTAGCTGTTTTGTACTTCTTGAAACCTCTGTACACAGAGTTTGGAAGGGCAGTTTGAAGGGTTGTCATGGCTTTTCTGTCAATCTCTACTCTCTTCCTATCTTCATCAGAGTAGTTAGCCACATCTTTGGGAATCATACCACCACCAGTAGTAGCAGGAGTGCTGGGTATGAAAGGTCCATTTTCAACAGACTCCCACATTCTTGAGTCTAGAGACCTGATGAAACCTTCCATTCTCATACACCAGGTATCAAAGTCATCAAGAGTGATCAATGGGGACTTGTTCATGGTTCCAGTTTCCATATCAGTTTTTGAAATGGCTGCCATTTGAAAAGTTTAGTATTTGTGTGTGTGAGGGATCTTAAGATGGTGAGATCTTATATCAAGAGCCTGAAAAGCTCTGATACCAATTGTAGGACCGGTGAAGGGTGGTCACTTACAACACAACAACACAAAGAGGAGATTAACCAAACTTTAGTCAAACAGTAAACTGGATTAACCACAAGAATGATACTAAGAACACAAGTAATAAGTAAGAGACAAAACAAGAGAACACAAGAGATTGGGTTTCAAGGATGCAGTATATTGCTTTCTCAAGTTTTATTACAAGTGTTACAAAGCATAACGAAAGATACTAGAACATGGAATACTTATACTACAACCTACAGCCGGCTATACTTTGAAAGCCAGCTGGATACAATTGGCTAGACACAAACAAAATCAATTGTAGAGTCAAAAGGCATACCTGCCTTTTGACTTGTGACTTTGACATGCCATAGCTCACATCCTAATATATTACAAAAAGGATAAAAGTACATAAAGTAGAAAGCATGGACTCAAGACCTCAATGTACAGTTACCAAAAGCATGGACCTTTCACCAACTCATGTAAGTTGGTGACTTTACAGAGTTGAAGCAGAAAGGTTGTCCAGCTTTATGGTAAAGTACATCAGATAAAGGCATATCTCTAAAAGTCTTTGGAAGAAATCTGTCTTCACTCTTTGGCTTTGGAAGACTTTGTCTTTGAAGCTTCGGAAGACTTCACTTTTGGCTTCGGAAGATATTGGTCTTGGCTTCGGAAGATTTTACACTTAGAATATTTCTACTGCATGATTTAAAACTTCCGAAGCATTTCTACTTCAGTTCTTTAGTGCATGCTTGTAGAGAGACTTTGGATGTTTTGGCTACATCAGAGTTATAGGAATCCTTACAGCTTAACTTCAACTTTTGCACTTGGTTCTTCAAGAAACCCTAGCTTTTGCCCCCTTCTCTCTCTCTCTCTCTCTCTCTTTCTCCTTGGCCGAATGGAGGTAAGAATGGGAGAGGGGAATGGGATGCCATTCCCTTTTACCCACTCTTTTAAACCTTTTCTTCTTTTGGCAAGATTGGTCCCTCAACTTGGATTTTATTTCTTTTCTTCTTTCTTTGGCTTTAAAGGAAAATAACCGGGTGTTACAAGTCCACCCCCCTTATATAGGTTTCGTCCCCGAAACCTGTTATTCCTCGAACAAACGTGGGTAATGCTGTCTCATCACTTCTTCGGTCTCCCACGTAGACTCAGATTCCTTTCTGTGCTTCCACTGTACGCGCACAAGTGGAACCACTTTATTCCTCAATTTCTTCTCTTTACAATCGATGATCACCACTGGTTGCTCTACATAATTGAGCCGTTTCATCTACCTCGATATCCTTCAGTGGAACAATCATATCTCCGTCTGCTAAACACTTTCTCAGATGAGATACATGGAATGTCGGATGAATTCCACTTAATTCCTCTGGTAATTTCTAGTCTATAGGTCACCTCTCCTACTCGAGCAATGATTCGAAAAGGCCCTATGTATCTCGGGCTCAACTTGCCCCGCTTTTTGAACCGAATGATACCCTTCCAAGGTGAGACTTTCAACATAACTCTATCACCCACCTGGAACTCAATCGGTCTACGTCGTTTATCACCATACGACTTCTGTTTATCTTTGGCTGCCTTCATGAAGGCTTTAATCCTTTCCAGCTTCTCAGTCGTAGCCTCGATCACCTCGATGCTCCCCAACTCCTTCTGACCAATATCACCCCAACAAACAGGGGTTCTACATCTCCTAGCGTATAGCATCTCATAAGGAAGCATACCAATACTGGCATGATAACTGTTGTTATATGAGAACTCAGCTAACGGTAAGTGGTCATCCCAACTTCCTCCAAAATCAATAACGCATGCTCGAAGCATATCCTCCAGCGTCTGAATCGTTCTTTCTAATTGACCATCCGTTTGAGGATGATAAGCCGTGCTAACATGTAACCTCGTCCCCTTTGCGTCGTGGAATTTCTTCCAAAATTTAGATGTAAACCGGGTCTCACGATCAGACACAATAGACACCAGCACACCATGATGAGTTACAATCTCTTTAATGAACAAATCCGCCAACCTCTCAGATGAATATGTCTCGCGAATCGGTAGGAAGTGAGCACTTTTTTTCAAACGATCAACAATCACCCATATTGCATCATACCCTCGCGCGGTACGCGGCAACTTCGTAATAAAATCCATGGTGATGTGCTCCCACTTCCACTCCGGTATATCCAAAGGTTGGATTTTCCCATACGGCTTTTGGTGCTCAGCCTTCACTTGTAAACAAGTAAGGCATTTACTCACATACTCCACCACATCACGCTTCATACCCGGCCACCAATAATCTTTCTTCATGTCTTGATACATCTTTGTAGCACCGGGATGAATAGAGTACCGAGTCTTATGAGCTTCATCCATGATCTTCACACGTAGATCCCCAAAACGAGGAATCCACACCCGCTCGAATCGGGTTCTAACACCGAGTGTGTTTTCACCCAACTCCGCAACCAGACCTCTCATTCTTTCGGAGTTAAGATGATCTTCTTTCAGTGCCTCATCCTGAAACTCCTTAACTTGCTTCATCACATCCGAGGTCATGATCAACTGGTAAGCTTTCACCCGAATTTGCTTGGGTCTCTCTTTTCGACTAAGGGCATCTGCCACCATGTTAGCTTTGCCCGGATGGTAATGGATCTCACAATCATAGTCTTTTATGAGATCTAACCATCTCTTCTGCCTCATATTCAAATCCTTTTGCTCGAAGAAGTACTTCAAGCTTTTGTGGTCAGTGAAGATGGTGCACTTCGTCACATACAGGTAGTGGCTCCAGATCTTTAACGCGAAGACCACGACTGCTAGCTCCAAGTCATGAGTAGGATAATTGACCTCATGAACCTTCAAATGTCGGGATGCATAGGCTATAACCTTTCCTCTCTGCATCAACACACATCCCAACCCCGAGTAGGAAGCGTCTGAATAAACCATCAAATCTTCACTTCCATCGGGTAACGACAAAACAGGAGCTTAAGTTAATCTCGTCTTTAACTCCTCAAACGCCTTCTCTTGAGCTTGACCCCATACAAAGTTTACATCTTTATGGGTCAACTTGGTTAGTGGAGAAGCAATCTTAGAGAAGTCTTGAATAAACCTTCTGTAATAGCCTGCCAAGCCCAAGAAACTACGAATCTCAGATGGTGTCTTTGGGGACTCTCATTGCATCACCGCCTCCACCTTTGCCGGGTCCACCATAATTCCTTCAGGATTCATCACGTGACCCAAGAATTGAACCTCACGCAACCAGAATGCGCACTTGGAGAATTTATCATACAACTTCTCACTTCTCAACGGTTCTAACACCTCTCAAATGTGACGGCATGCTCATTCTCGCTCCTAGAATAGATCAGGATATCATCAATGAACACAATCACTGAGTTATCTAACATTGACCGACACACTCGATTCATCAAGTCCATAAAAGCAGCCGGCGCGTTTGTCAAACCAAATGACATAACGAGAAACTCGTAGTGACCATAACGCGTGCGAAAAGCGGTTTTAGGGATATCCTGCTCTTTCACCTTCAGCTGATGGTAGCCCGATCGAAGATCTATCCATGAGAACCAACTGGTACCTTGAAGCTGATCAAACAAATCATCAAATTCTCGGTAACGGGTATCGATTCTTCACTGTCAGCTTATTCAACTCACGTTAGTCGATACACATCCTCATGCTACCGTCTTTCTTCTTCACGAACAAGACCGGAGCACCCCAAGGAGAGATACTCGGTCTAATGAACCCCTTATCTAGCAGCTCTTATAATTGCTCCATCAACTCTTTCATCTCCGTCGGAGCCAACCGATACGGTGCCTTAGCTACAGGTTGGGCACCCGGTATCAAGTCGATCTGAAACTCGATCTCGCGGTCAGGTGGCACTCCTGGTAAGTCTTCGGGAAATACATCTGGAAAGTCACACACAACAGGTACATCGGATAGTTGTGGTCGACAGAGTTTAAGTCTTTTGTTGGTAAGAAAGATGTGGAAGTAGATGGCAAGTTATCTTTTAGTAGCTGCCAAACAAGATAAGGTACATATAAATTTATCTAATAGAATAGTTCAATAGTTTTTAATTGTTTTGTTGATTATAAAACCTTTTTAATCGGCTAAAACACTATTCCACGTAAAAGCTGATGAAATTACAAATCTAATGAAAGAGAAAGAGCAACTGAAGTCTTTGCTTGTGGATCAAAGGGTAGGTACAAGTTTTCACTTCTCAATAGTTTTTAACAAAAATAACTGTAGATTGATGCATCTGTGTACATGTAAATTTGCTGTGATTATGAATGATTATACTCATATATTATCTATAGTTATGATTTGCACATCTGCATTGTAAATTTTACCAGCAAAATCTAAGAATAGTGTATTGTATCTTGATCATAGTTGACCTGTGTTTATCAACTTGTCTCGTGCATTAAAATTTACTTTTTGATTTGCTTCTTGACATGCTCGAAACGCCTACTTGCACCTGTTTTGCCAACTCTAGTTGCGATTGCTTTAGTGCTCTACATAGGCAAATGCGTATGTAAGATTATGTGATTTATGAGTAATAACAAGAATGGATGGGTCAAGTAATGGGTTCAAATGAGCTCAAATGTGCCTAGGTGATTTAGGTCCAAATTGGTTATCTAAACAATCGATCAAATGGGTAGGCAGGTTGTGTGACTGTTTGGTTCAAGAAGTTTCCCCTTTCTGTTTATTGGCTTATTGTAAAAGAGAAAGAAATTGTGAATTATTTTCTTATTTTTTGGGTTTTAATATGTATGTCATATTTTAGTTTTATAGAATTATATTGATAAGATGGAAGCAAAGAGGGCAATACAAGTTAATCCAAGCAGAGGGGGTCCTCGTTTATAGACAATTATGCATTCAAAGTGGTAAAGTTTAGACGTTTGACTCTTAATTCAATTTGTTATTGTGGTTAATATATGTAATAGAACTAAGTCCATATTCCTAACCACCTAGGTAATTAAGTCCATATTTTAGGTTCACATTATAAAATGACCCAAGAATGCAGTTTAAAAGTTTTTGTTAAGAAGAAGTAATTTTATTTTTTAAAAATTTATTGATTCTTAATTATTAGATTTTTTATGATTGCAGATAAATTCCGAGACTCAAATGGTGCCTAGCTCTTTATCACGAGCTGCATTTCAATATTAAGAAACATGGATGGCTAAATGATCATTCACGTATTGAATATGTAAGCATCTTCTTAAAAGCTTTTGATTTTGAATTTTAATTTTGTCAAATATTGATTTTGGGTTGCTACTCATTTTAAGTGTTTTTCTTGTACCATTTGTTATGCAGGAACATATTTTTAGCTTAACGGACGTCTTAAATAGAATAACTTTTGAAGGAACCACGGAACACAAGCTAAAGAAAGAAGCCATAAAAAGTATTTGCAACAAGAAGAAACCAAAACAATCAAGATGATGTTGGTGTTTGGCTTGTATTTAGGAAAAAAAGATAATTGGATGAATTCGATAATCTACTCATCTTATTAAGCTTTAAGTGAGAACAATGAAGATTTGAGAAATTAGGTTTTTATGCTCCAGAAGGAACTCAAAGCGAGTAACAAGATATACGAAAGAAGGTCAACGTTCTTAATCATAAAGTTTTCAAAAGGCGGAAGCGCAATATCTACAAAACCTGTAAGTAATAAAGGTTACGCTTTAGATTATCCATTTAGTGATAGTGACAAGACTACCTTGGATGTTAGTTAAGACATTTAGTTTTTTCTTTTTAATTGAAAACTCTGTTGAACTTTAGTCTTGATAAATTGTATTCTTTTGGTTGTTTGAATATTTTGAGATTCTGGAAACGAAAGAAACATATTTATGAATGATATTATTGTTGTTTAGTGGTTGGAATGTAAGATATAAATTTGTAATAGTTATCAACTACTTTTTTGTCATTGAAACATACAAACTTTCAGTTTCCAATAAGTATATTAAAGACTAAATAATATGACATCTAAGATAATTTTGTAGTTCTAAAAAAACATTAACGACTGAAATAGTATGTTATCATAAACTAATTCTTAGTATCTACAAATGCATATTAGAAACTGAAAAAGTAGTTAAAAAGTATAGATATTTAGTTGCTAAAAACATATTCGGAACTAGATAACGTAACATCTGAAAATATATTTCAGTTCCATAAGGATATATCAGAGACTGAATGGTTTGTTATTAGAGACTAAGGCTTGGTCTCTAAAATAACATATGAAGGACTGAATTGTAATGAAACCCAGATCTTATTAATCGTATCTGGGACAACATAGATAGGTTTAAGTACCGATTTTTAGTCTCTAAAAACACAGTATAAAAGACTGATTTTCAGTCACTGAAGAAATGTATTTGAGACTGAAATGACTTGGTACCGAGAGATAAATTAAGGACTAAATTTATGTGTATGGGAGACTAAATGTTAGTCCCTGTTGGTGACATTCAATCGAGACTGAAATTTAGTTACTAATACAAGCATCTAGGACTAGATATTTAGGACTGACTCGGGACTAGCAAAATCAGTTCCAAATAGCCATTAGAGACTGATTTAGGAGTATCAGAGACTAATTTTTTAGTCTCAAATACCCTTCTTTTTTGTAGTGAACTCCTTCTGACCAATATCACCCCAACAAACAGGGGTTCTACATCTCCTAGCGTATAGCATCTCATAAGGAAGCATACCAATACTGGCATGATAACTGTTGTTATATGAGAACTCAGCTAACGGTAAGTGGTCATCCCAACTTCCTCCAAAATCAATAACGCATGCTCGAAGCATATCCTCCAGCGTCTGAATCGTTCTTTCTAATTGACCATCCGTTTGAGGATGATAAGCCGTGCTAACATGTAACCTCGTCCCCTTTGCGTCGTGGAATTTCTTCCAAAATTTAGATGTAAACCGGGTCTCACGATCAGACACAATAGACACCAGCACACCATGATGAGTTACAATCTCTTTAATGAACAAATCCGCCAACCTCTCAGATGAATATGTCTCGCGAATCGGTAGGAAGTGAGCACTTTTTGTCAAACGATCAACAATCACCCATATTGCATCATACCCTCGCGCGGTACGCGGCAACTTCGTAATAAAATCCATGGTGATGTGCTCCCACTTCCACTCCGGTATATCCAAAGGTTGGATCTTCCCATACGGCTTTTGGTGCTCAGCCTTCACTTGTAAACAAGTAAGGCATTTACTCACATACTCCACCACATCACGCTTCATACCCGGCCACCAATAATCTTTCTTCATGTCTTGATACATCTTTGTAGCACCGGGATGAATAGAGTACCGAGTCTTATGAGCTTCATCCATGATCTTCACACGTAGATCCCCAAAACGAGGAATCCACACCCGCTCGAATCGGGTTCTAACACCGAGTGTGTTTTCACCCAACTCCGCAACCAGACCTCTCATTCTTTCGGAGTTAAGATGATCTTCTTTCAATGCCTCATCCTGAAACTCCTTAACTTGCTTCATCACATCCGAGGTCATGATCAACTGGTAAGCTTTCACCCGAATTTGCTTGGGTCTCTCTTTTCGACTAAGGGCATCTGCCACCATGTTAGCTTTGCCCGGATGGTAATGGATCTCACAATCATAGTCTTTTATGAGATCTAACCATCTCTTCTGCCTCATATTCAAATCCTTTTGCTCGAAGAAGTACTTCAAGCTTTTGTGGTCAGTGAAGATGGTGCACTTCGTCACATACAGGTAGTGGCTCCAGATCTTTAACGCGAAGACCACGACTGCTAGCTCCAAGTCATGAGTAGGATAATTGACCTCATGAACCTTCAAATGTCGGGATGCATAGGCTATAACCTTTCCTCTCTGCATCAACACACATCCCAACCCCGAGTAGGAAGCGTCTGAATAAACCATCAAATCTTCACTTCCATCGGGTAACGACAAAACAGGAGCTTAAGTTAATCTCGTCTTTAACTCCTCAAACGCCTTCTCTTGAGCTTGACCCCATACAAACTTTACATCTTTATGGGTCAACTTGGTTAGTGGAGAAGCAATCTTAGAGAAGTCTTGAATAAACCTTCTGTAATAGCCCGCCAAGCCCAAGAAACTACGAATCTCAGATGGTGTCTTTGGGGACTCTCATTGCATCACCGCCTCCACCTTTGCCGGGTCCACCATAATTCCTTCAGGATTCATCACGTGACCCAAGAATTGAACCTCACGCAACCAGAATGCGCACTTGGAGAATTTATCATACAACTTCTCCCTTCTCAACGGTTCTAACACCTCTCAAATGTGACGGCATGCTCATTCTCGCTCCTAGAATAGATCAGGATATCATCAATGAACACAATCACTGAGTTATCTAACATTGACCGACACACTCGATACATCAAGTCCATAAAAGCAGCCGGCGCGTTTGTCAAACCAAATGACATAAGGAGAAACTCGTAGTGACCATAACACGTGCGAAAAGCGGTTTAGGGATATCCTGCTCTTTCACCTTCAGCTGATGGTAGCCCGATCGAAGATCTATCCATGAGAACCAACTGGCACCTTGAAGCTGATCAAACAAATCATCAAATTCTCGGTAACGGGTATCGATTCTTCACTATCAGCTTATTCAACTCACGTTAGTCGATACACATCCTCATGCTACCGTCTTTCTTCTTCACGAACAAGACCGGAGCACCCCAAGGAGAGATACTCGGTCTAATGAACCCCTTATCTAGCAGCTCTTATAATTGCTCCATCAACTCTTTCATCTCCATCGGAGCCAACCGATACGGTGCCTTAGCTACAGGTTGGGCACCCGGTATCAAGTCGATCTGAAACTCGATCTCGCGGTCAGGTGGCACTCCTGGTAAGTCTTCGGGAAATACATCTGGAAAGTCACACACAACAGGTACATCGGATAGTTGTGGTGTTGGCGTATCCACGTCCTTTACATAGGCCAAGTAGGCACTACATCCACGCCTCATGCACTTTCCCACCACCGCCATTGAAATCACTTTCAGAATTGTAGTGACCCGATCACCATAAACCATCACCGAACTCCCGTTAGGCGCTATCAATCAAATCATCTTCTTGCGACACATATATTTCCCCTCGTAGTCCGCTAACCAATCCTTCCCAAGAACTACATCAAAACCACCTAAGGTCATCACGAATGGTCTAACGGGAAACTTATGACCTTCTAATTCCACGTCACAACCTTCTATCATCTCAGAAATCCTGGTAGACTTACCTATGGCAGTTTCTACATCAAAGGGCGCATCAACTCGCCTACTACTAATAGGCAGTTTAGCATAGAAAGCAGCAGAAATAAAACTCTTACTAGCACCAGAATTGAATAACACAGAGGCTAAAGTTTGGTTTACTAGAAACGTACCTGACACAACATCAGGGTCCGGCCTAGCCTCCTCCTGCGTCATCGTAAATGCACTGGCGCTCGCCCTCTGTCCTTCTCCCCCAGCCTTCTTCACTCCCGAACCTTCAGCCCTCGACTTCTTGTAGTCCCTACTCATGTGGCCCTCCGCGCCATAGTTGAAACATCTCCCCGCTTTGCATTCCCTCGCCATGTGACCAGGCTTCCCACACTTGAAGCACACATTCGATCCCCACCTACATTTGCCGATATACTCCTTTCCACATTTGCCACACTTCTTCAACCCTGCGCCAGATGTGACCACACAGCGGTCATCCACCCGTGCACTCTTGTTACTCGTCAGAGCACCTACCCGACCCAACCTTTTTCCATTCCAATTCCGGTCAGCACCACCCTTCTTGCTCACCTCAACCCCCACCACCTCTCGCTCATCATAAAACCTTCCTGCCAAATCAACCGCCAACCTAAACGTGCTCGGTCGGGCAGCGATCGTGTGCCTACGGATATCCGCCGGCAAGCCCTGGATGTACCTCTTAATCTTTCGTGACAGAGGCGTCACTTGATCCGGCACCAGCCGTGCCATCTCATTAAACTCCGTGGTGTATTGTTGATGTGTCATTGTTCCCGCCTCCAGCTGCAGGAATTCCCTTTCTACCTTATCCATTTCTCGGTGAGGACAAAACTCCTCAATTACCAGCTTCTTTAACTCAAACCACCTCATTCTTCCAATTGCCAGACTACCCTCGGCTAGAACAATATTGTCCCACCAACACAGAGCCGAGTCCACAAACGAGTGGGCAGCAAACTTCACCTTCTGGTCCTCTCGACACTCGTTGATATCCAGAACAGCCTCCATTTCTCTCACCCATCGATGAGCAGCAGCAGTAGTGCCATTTCCATCAAAAGTAGGGGGCTTGCATCTTTGAAATGCCCCGTAATTACAGCCTCGTGCCGACTCCGGCGCAGGCTCTTCTTCTTCTTCTTCATCATCGGAGAGAACCGTTTCAATTTCCGGCTGCTCACGTACTCCCAAGGACCTATTCCTATCCTTCTCGCACAGCCCTAATCACTTCGGTCACCACAAACGGTAGGATCGTCTGCATGACCTGATGAACTTCTTCGACAACAACCTCCTTTACTGAGGCCCTCAAATTAGCACTCTCATCGCCGCCGTCCGGATGAGGGGTCTCGGGTTCTTCAGGAACCACATTTTCGGTTCTAGGTCTTCCTCTTTTGGGCCGCGGTTCAACACCACTTCCACCACGACCTCCACCACGCGAAGCTTTAGATGATCTACCACCGGCCATCCTCTAACACACTGAAAGATTCAAACACCAACACGGTCATTCAAGGGAACAGCTCAGTTTATGTCAAGTATAGTAAGTCCCTAATTATAGTGGTCAGTTGTAATTAGCCACTTACTTTACTCGTCGTACCACGAGCATCACCTATCCTGACTACATCAGTATCTAAATCTACAAGCAGCACATAAACCACATAATATGCACACGTAATACCGATTAACATTAAGAAAATACCTGATGGCACGTAGCAACTCAGACTGGCATCCATTCTCTTTCCGTCCCATTTTCAGTTTAAGTTAAGGTTTATTTTGAAAATTTACGCGTTTCACTTAAACTTTGGCTCTGATACCAACTTGTAAGGCCCCGTTCCCGGGACGCTTACAGCTGGCCAATCATCGCACATAAAACATATAGGTTTATTAATTTAAAGAAAACATTCCAGCGGAAACATTAAAACAAACATTTCATGATAAATGCTTTTGCAAGTTAATACAACATTCTTTACAAAACACATTGCTTGTTTGCATTATAATGCAAAAACATTAAACAAAAGAATGTCATCCAAAAATGCCAAGTAGCTGCCCCGCCCCATTATCAACAATGCTCACCTGCCAACTAGAAACACATAAAAGTCAGCGTTGCTCAGTGAGTTCTAGTTTTATAATAAAACATACTTTATCTTTCGTTTAAAACCGTTCTTTACAATCGTACGTGATCATGCACTATACATACACATAGGTATATCATTATTATCCTCATTATCCGTTCGTTCAATTTGTACATTCGTCATTAAATCATTACTTTCTTCGAACCAATGCCATGTGCTTACCCCATAAAGCGGGTACTGGGCCTGGGTCTTTCATAGACCCTGAACATTATGCACGAAGCTGACTCCAGTACCTAGGGTAAGCGACAAGGGTTCCATACATATGGTCAATCATAAGGATTGAACTCCAGTGTGCATCCTTCTGGGGTTATTAAGCCGCACATAGTTGAGCTAACACCCTTCATTGGGTGTGAACCTCCATACATTTGCTTAATCACACGGATCAAGCCTTAGTGTGCATCCTTCCTGTGTAGCTAACCCGCACACGGTTGAGCTAACACCCTTCATTGGGTGTGAACCTCCATACATTTGCTTGCAAGCCTTTCTTACTTTCGTTCATTCATTAATGCATGCATTATTTCATTACGTTCCTCTTTTCATTATCTTCCACTTTACGTTACATAATACTTTTCATTTCATTCATTAACATTTAACATAAAGCCACGGGAAAATAATCATACATAACAAGGAATATGAATATAAACATACAACATCACCATATAAGGCACCATCATACATACATAACATACCACATACATACCATCATGCAAAAGCACCAATCACACATCATACATGCCCATCATATCGACTATGACCTCAAAAGTCAACTTACATAAACCCCCGGGAACCTCCCAAGTCAAAGCCTATATTTACTCTTTTCTCCTGAGAATCAGATAATAAACTAAGTTCTTCCGGGTGCATGAGCCCTATTTGGGCATATGGGCACCATTCAGTGGCATGGCCATTCCAGGCGCATGAGGACACTTAGGCGTATGGACACTATGGGGCGAATGAACACTTAGGCGTATGGACTCTCAGTCGCATAGCCTTCAGTCGCATAACTTCCATGCGTATGACCTTCAGTCTCATGATTTCAAGCGCATGGGCTTCAGTCGCATAACTTCCATGCGTATGACCTTTAGTCGCATGACTTCAGGCGCATGGGCTTCAGTCGCATGCCATTCAGGCGTATGGACTTCAGTCGCATGTCTTGCGACTGTATGGTCTCCAGTCGCATGCCATTTGGTCTTATGGGTTCCAGTCGCATGAGCCCTAGCTAGGTGCAGAATGCAGCCCCCTTCGAACCCTAACTGCAGATCTCGGTCCCCAAACCCTCTCTAACCTGTTCTAGGCTAAAACCAACCATCCTAAGCCCTAGAAACACAACCACAACATCATTCAAGCATCACAAGCCCAAACACGAGCCCACCCGGTCGCACACCCACACAAACATACACATAAACGGGTTCCACACCCCAACACAACCAAAAACGATTTTTCTATGTGTTCCAGCCTCAAAATCAGTCAAAAATGTGTAAAAGAGGGGTCTTAGAACTCACATTAACAACCCCTTCGAGTAGAGCTTCCCACAAACCCGCTTAACTTCGACTTTTACACTTGGTTCTTCAAGAAACCCTAGCTTTTGCCCCCTTCTCTCTCTCTCTTTCTCCTTGGCCGAATGGAGGTAAGAATGGGAGAGGGGAATGGGCTGCCATTCCCTTTTACCCACTCTTCCAAACCTTTTCTTCTTTTTGGCAAGATTGGTCCCTCAACTTGGACTTTATTTCTTTTCTTCTTTCTTTGGCTTTAAAGGAAAATAACCGGGTGTTACAATCTAATCCAATTATCTCCCTTTTACAAGCTTTGAAACCTTCTTTTAATGGACCCAAACAAATGTACACTCTTTAGAACATCCTGGTCTCTGAAGCTGAGTTTGGCTCTTGTTCAACGTCAACTTTAACAGCTGTGTTAGGGTTTGTTCTTTGCAATTCTAGAAGGTAATCTCTTAACATATAGTATTGTTTACTGTAGTCACCCATTACGTGCTGTGAAGCTTGTGTCTTAGCCCTAAATGCCTTCATCTTAGATACTCCCATGTCACACTTTCTTTGCAGTTGTTCTTGTATAGCCTTGATGGGTATGTTAGGGTTTGACTGTACCTCCATTTGGATCTCCTTAGAAAGTCAATCTGAAGTAAATGCCTTCACAGATCTACTTTGAAGGCACCTATGTTGTGGATTGTATGTTTTAACTACCCATGTTGGCTCATCTTTTAGTCTTGCAACATACAAAACCCATAGACATTTATTTGGTTTTTCTAGGGTTTGTCTACCCCCATCTTTTTGTCTTTTTCTCTCTGGACCCACCTTTGACCCAGCCATTTTTGACTGACTTCCTTTCTTTGACTGACTTGTGTCTTTTTTTTTGACTTGGGCCTTCATCTGGGCTTTTCTCAAAATATGGAATTGGGCCATTACAAACTGCCCTAACCCTGTCTTGGTCATTTCTATAAAATCCTATTTCCCTTCTAGTTTCTATAGCATGCCTTTTAATGAGGGCCTTCACTTCTGCCTTATCCCCAAACTGTTGACCAACATAAAATTTGCAACCTTGTTGTTCTTTTCTAAGTTTTCTAAGTGCTTTCCTCCTTAACTTCTTAATTCCTCCGTCCTCATCTGATGATGATGTCCCAAATGAATCATTACTAAAATAGTCTTTTACATCAAAGTTCATATCTTCTACACCCTCATCTGTTTCAATAGTTAAGTTGATATTGAATTTGTTCATATCAACTTCAACCTCATCAACCTTGTTTGCTTCATCTATAATTTCATCTTCATCCTCATCAATCTGTTTTTCTTTATCTATACTTTCATCTTCATTACCAGATTCTCGGTTATCATTTCTCAGATGTTGTTTTTCCATAGGACCATGTTCTATACCTTCCTTAACTTGTTCCATAGGGTCATGTTCTAATGGGTCCCATAAATCATCAAAAATAAGGTCATCAGTCCAATGTCTTTCTTCCATATTGACATCTACATTAAAATTCTGATCATGTTCTTCCACAGTATCCTCTGCATTTACATTCTGATCATGTTGTTCCATATTGGCCTCTGCATTTAAATTCTGATCATGTTGTTCATCATTACCCTCTGCATTTACATTATGATCATCTTGTTCCATATTAACCTATGCATTTACATTATGATCATCTTGTTCCACATTGACCTCTGCATTTACATTATGATCATCTTTTTCCACATTGACCTCTGCATTTATATTATGATCATCTTGTTCCACATTGACCTCTGCATTTACATTATGATTATCTTGTTCCACATTACCCTCTGCATTTGCATTATAATCATCTTGTTCCACATTGCCCTCTGCACTTGCATTATGATCATCTTGTTCCACATTGCCCTCTGCATTAACATCATGATCATCTTGTTCCATGTTGCCCTCTGCATTAACATCATGACTATCTACCCACTCTAAGAGTAATCTCTTTGGCACTGGTCTTTGTGATGTATCCTCTTCAATTTCTGTTATAACTAGCTTAGGCTTGGTTGGAGATACAAAATAAGTAAGCAAACGTGTTTTACCATGTTCAATGTACACTGAAATACACTTCGTATCTTGCAAGTGTCTTAACATACCAATAACATCACTGTCATTTCCTAAAGCCCTCAAACCAAAATCTAAGTTACTACCAGACACTAGATAGTGATAATAGTACACTGCTTTTCTTTTATAACCTAGCTCCTCCACAATCGCAATAAGCTGATGCACACTAAACTTATTCATATTCAACAAATCAGCATAAATTACCTTACCCCTTACATAAACCCTATGGTGATCCACGATACCAAACTCTCCCCCATGGTGAATCTTCATAGAAAAGTGTTCTTCATAATGACCCGAATCAACATAATTATATAAAACACATTAGCATATGTTCATAACCTCGTAATAAAAGTTGCATTTTTTAAAGATTTTAAGATGATCAAACCATAAACCGTATATAACTTCATAGTCAAAATCTTCAAATTCCTTCCTCAATACACTCTTCATTACTGAAATCGGGAGTCTGAAAAACCCTAATTGTTGGGAGGATGAATTGAAGTGTGAAGAAGTTGAAGAAACTGAGAATGGGGAGTCTATTACCGTCTAATAGGCGCCAATAATGCCCTCACGTTGAAATGACAATAATACCCTCACGTATTTTGCACATGAGGGTGTTCTTAGTTAAAATCTAATGACCGTTAGCAATAATACCTTAAGAGGTTACAAAAAAGTAAACACAATACCCCAACCTGTTACAAAAAACCCTTAGTACCCAAACATGTTACTTTGGGTAAATCACAGGGACCATTTGCATAATTCACTCTATTTAAAAAAAGCAAATTGCAAACATGATCATGTGGTTTGATCATATTGGAAGTTTAGTCCCTAGTTTATAAAAATTACAAATTTAATCCAAACATTAGGAAGTTGGTTGTAAATTTAAACCTCATAGTTAGTATTCATTAGTTTTTAGTGATCTTGTGACTAAATTTGTAATATAATCAAATTATAGTGACTGATTGTGTAATTTTCTCTATAATTAAAGAAAAGGAAAAAAATCACCAAAAAAAGAAAAAGTAAACCTTTTTGTACCAATTTTAGTCACTTAGAATCTATACTTTTGTAAGTGAATTCCATATGTTATATGAAATGTTTGTGAGTGAATGAGAGACAAATGTTATCGTACATCTGTATGTTTGTTATTACACTATTCAACCGCTATAATTTTTTTTCATTTTTTTGAAAATGTTTGTAATTAAACAAAAGAGAAAATGTAATAGTAAATGTATAAAAATATTATTTAATTAAAAATAATAAAGAAAAAATAATTACTTTAAATTTAATTATAAGGATATGAATAAGAAATGTGATGTGTATGCTATCTTAAATGTAATAATGCTATAAGTATTGGGATAAGGAACGTTAAATGGTTAAAGTATTTTTTTAATGATTGTTGACTTCGAATTAATAATAATTAATTGAAAAAAAAACTTATAGTTTAAAAAAAGACCGATCAAATTTTCCTAAAAAGAAGATAATTATTAATTTATATTTTTAAATTAATACAATTCGTACAAAACTAGGTTTCACAAAGAAAATACAATTCAAATTTTATAAAAAACAAAAATTGAATTGTAAGTTTAAAAAAAGTTCATTTCCAATTTGTATTCTTAATTATTAATTCCAAGTAATCAGATTTTAGCTAAACGAAAATTTAAAAAAAAATCTCATAAACACTTAAGCCTGTTAAACATGTAAAATCTATAGGATTATCACATTCCTTAGAAGTTGAATGACAAAGTATTTATTCAATTTTATTTTTAAGTTTTATTTGATTTTATTTTTTGCTTCCGTTCTATTTTTAAGGTTATATTTTTAGTTTTTTATATTTTTTTATGATTTTTCTCAATTTTTAATAATTTGAAAGAAAATAGCACAATTGGTCCTATGATTTGATCATATTGCAAATTTATTCCCCAAATCATTAAAAACTAATAGACACTAATTAATGGTGGGAATTAAATTAGCAAACAACTTTTAAATATTTGGACTAAATTTGTAACTTTTAAAATCTGAAAACCAAACTTGTTATATAGTCAAACCATAAGAAACTATTTTTGCAATGTTTTTATATAGAAAGAAGGAATGCCTTTGGCTCCCAATCTATTTAAAAATTTTCTATGCCATTTGCTATTTGGATGCTTTGTTTATTATTCACGGGTAGGGTTCATTTGAGAATACATAATAATTTGAGAACTTCAGAACTTTTCAATTTTTTTATAAATTTAGATGTTTATAACTTTTTCTTATGTTATTATTTTTTTACAAAACAATTACACTATTAATTCATACGTTTCTTTAATTTGAGTATAATATTGGTAGCTATATCAAACAGAAAAAAAATTATGCGTCAATACTACATATATATAGTATTAAGATACAACATACATATTATATGATATACTACATATATGTAGTTTGATATATTACATATACGCAGCATATACGTAATATAGGGATATTATACTTAGATTAAAAATAAACAATTCTTGATTTTATGGTATAATTATTTTTAGAAAATAATAATGTATGAAAAAGTGGAAATTTTCTTAAGTTTTCAAACTAAAACTAGTTCTCACATGATTCTTTTCCTATTATTCGCTACCTAGGTGATATCCATTCCCCTAACATTACAACTCATGAATGACTACCAACACTAAAGCCTTTAAATGTTATATATTTGTTTATTGAATCTATTACAACAAAAAACATAGGTGATGACATAAGTAGGTTTACAACCATGAAGAGGTACATTGGGCTCGCCCGTACCTTAAAGTTATCCGATATACGTTTCCTTACAATACATGTCTTGGTCTTACGCAACCTTTCCTCACCGTGTGTGGTCTCACCTTAGGCTACCTGGTATGGCCTTAGAAGACCTTGCCTTACCCTAGCCTGTGTTGCCTTACCTCAAGTTAATTGGCATGGTCTTACCTAACTTGCAGTACCTCAAGTGACATTGCATGGTCTTATCAAGCCCGGTCTTATCTTAGCACCAAAAGGTGATGTTATAGCATTTTAACATCTAAGCCAGAAAAAACGATGGAACAAGTCATAGATCATAGAGATAAGCTGCAACCCTAGGCTGTTTTTAGGAAAAAAAAATCAACATGTTGCACCCAAGAGGCAACCTAACATACCAAAGTGCCTCACTATACTTAAAATAGAATACTAAAGATCACCTAAGACCTTCAAGAACCAAAAAAACACTATAAATACATAATCATGCTTTCTAAGGGAACCACCTAATATGCCACAAAAAAGACCCTACTTGGGGTCTATATCTCTCTCGTTCTCTAAGTAATCAACGTCTCCTTCTTCCTTACTAATAAAGGCAGAAATCTCTTCCAAAGCTAGCCTAAGGCAGCTTCTCCTACATAACTCAATCCTTCTTATTCACTCTATACATTATATACATATATATATCTTTATCATACATACGTTTACATATTTAATTATAAGATATAAATCACTAACTTGAGTGTTGTAGGGTGGTAGGGTGTTTCTGGAGCGGACCTCCTGGTCACCTTTTAACAGGTTTTTGTGTGTTACAACTCGGATCCAAGCTCGAAAACTGCTCGGGATGCTAGATGTGACCAAACCCAACAATCATACCCGACTCAGATTTGGATGCAGCAACAACATGGCTCGTTGTTACAGTGTTGATAAGCTTTTTAATGGTCTAATAAACAAGTTAGTACCTTTCTTATTGAATTGATTTCATCTCTTCAAATGAGAGATCCTTTTAGCTTCGATTTAGATTGTACAGACATGTCATTCAGTTTCCACTCATTGATGTGACCTAACTAAAAACTCATTACAATTTTATCAGAATTTAATAATTGAGAGTTAAAAAAGAGGCATTAAGTGTTTTTTTTCCATCACTTGTTATGCACACCCGTTGTTTGAAAAAAATGTTCAAGTTAAAACAATTTTAACTTTTCTTCTTGTTTTTTTTCATATTTGGATGGCATTATGTGTAGCAACGACTGCCTACAAACTAGACGAGATGAATGCAAACGGAGCCCTTTATCGATGCAATGAGCAAGAAACCCATGGTTGTATTTAGGTAGTAGCTTAACGTGCTCGCATTTAGCCAAAATCACCTTAGCATATAACATATTCTTTACCCAATCCTAATAGTTGCAACCCATGCCAATAGTTAACTTTGGGAAAGTCTTTGTCTTTTCCTTCAACTCTGGTTTTGGATATCCTTGTCTAGCTGCTTTTCGGGCTAGTGTTGATGTCTGATCATAGTAAACTCATACATATCATTACACATCTTATGATGGAGTCCAACCCTGGTAAGCAAACTAGGGCTCACTGAAGCACCGACAGAACCATTACCACATTCGATTTAGAGTTCCTATGATCAGAAGATGGGCTTGGTGATGATGGAGCCGGCGTTGTTGTCACTTACACGACAACCTGTTGGTTTATATAAGTTTGAAGTAGGAGTTGGTTTGTTTAGATGAAAGATTAACAAGAAAAATATACATATATATACATATATATATATATATATATATGTATATATATATACATATATATATATATATACATATATATACATATATATATATATACATATATATATATATATATATATATATATATATATATATATATATATATATATATATATATGTGTAAGGATTAAAAAATGGCTCCAACACTTTTGTGGTTTAATTGTAATGGCATATCCATACATAATTTGACACACACCATGCGTGATATTATCTCTTTATTCATGTGTGTGTAATATTTGATCTCCTACCATTTGGATTCTTTATTTTTTGAGTGTTTCTTTAAGAAATAATTTTCTTTTCAAATGAGACATCCACTTTCTCCAATTGAAAGAATACCATGTGAACATTTTCCTCTTTCTTTTTTGAAACGTATAACTTTATGTTATAACAGATAAGGTGTGATCATTTAGACAATTTCACTACAAGAGACAATAATATCACCATTGACAAATTCCTTATGGACAACGTCATCAAAAAATTTTCAATAGAACTTCAACGGGAGCCCTTACAAGACGACTTTTAGAAAATGAAGCTCATCGGTATCCTGTCATGAATTTATTAACTGCTAATAATGCATTGATAATCTGTCGGTAGCACATGTCCCTTCGTTGTAGCTTATCAAATTTGATTCGTTTCGAGTTGTCCAGTAGTGATTTCTCATGGAAATCCTTTGAAAATAGCAGAATTTTTTAAAAAGACTTTTGCATAAATTTATTCCAAATTTGTTTGTGAAAACTTTTCAATGGATCATAAAATCCATCACAATCCATCGGAAATGTTTCCTATATATACCAATGACATGGTGTTTCTAAAAATAGAAAACACACACCCGTGAAAATTTACTATAAATAGTCTACGTTGTACCCATCTCATCTCTCATACAATTTAATGTAATGTAACGTATTTTAAAGTTTGAAAGATCGTTGTTTGGGTGTTATATATATATATATATATATATATATATATATATATATATATATATATATATATATATATGTGTGTGTGTGTGTGTGTGTGTGTGTGTGTGTGTATGTGTACATACGTATATGTATATGTATACATATGTGTATATCTATACATATATATGTATATATACATATGTGTATATGTATACATATGTATGTATATGTATATGTATATGTGTATATATATATATATATATATATATATATATATATATATATATATATATATATATATTTGTCCTCTTAGAACACATCACGGAGCTGATTAATATTGAATATTATTGTTAGCGACTTAGCTACAATTGATGGTCTTGGAATTATATACTTCTACATTGGTGGGTTTAGAATGTGACTGCATGTCCCCGGTTTATGGGCACAAACATGGGTATTGTAAGGTCATAGCTTGTATGGATTACAATATCAAATAAAAAGAAAAATCCAAGAAAGCAAAAACATTTAAGAGAACTTAAGTTTTCAAATGCATGCGAAATCTTTAAGTTCATTCGAGAACTTTTACTTCATGCGAAAACATTTAGTTTATGCACTTATATAATGCAAAAACTTTTGAAAGTTTTCTCATGAAGTCCATCATGTATAAATAGTTTTTTTGCTTTGTGTTTCATAATATGTGTTTCATTTGTAATAGTGCTCTGAGGGTAATAGATCAGACGGTTGTGTGATAGGCCGCATGAGGGGAGCTCACCTCAGATGGATTGAGCTTAAACAACATAAACTCCTTCGGTATTGTAATTGTTTGGTTAATAATATTTGATTGAGTTTGTTTAATGTTCTTTGATATCACACACACATCCGTCTAAATTTGATTATTAAGCATAATATTTTGTGAATTCGATCATTATGAGGACTTTACATTTTGTATCACAGAAAGCTGTTGCTCTTGATACATAGATTTTTTATTCTGCGATCATACGTTTTAAGACGTTAAACTTCAAGATATTCAAGACCTGAAGGTTGTGATCGGTTTTAGAATGGCTTCGAAGGAGAAGAAGGTTAAACTGATGGTAAACGATCAGCTTTGTTACATGTTATACAGATGATCTGCATCATTACACTTAGTATATTTGAGTTTAGATGGTGGAAAACAAAGATTTGAGACCTTAGCTGTGATTCATACTCAAAAAGTCGATTAGTTGAAGTTTTCATGGGAATAAGTTCATTTTGTGAAAACTTCACAAAAGTAGTCGTATTTTACGAAAACTTTTCCATGCGAAAACTTTGCAGAAGGAACCGTATTTTGAAAAAAAACTTTTCTATGCAAAAACTTCATAGCAGTAACCGTTATTTGTGAAAACATTGGTTGTTTATATGACGTGTTGCAATGCATTTTGGTGTTGGAAACATGACTAGCCCTTGGCAAGGTTATTAAACCATCCTTAATGCTTTAATTGTTGGCTGACCAAGTATAACATTAAGAAGACTATTTTAATACAACCAGATTTACTTAAAAGCAAAGTTAGATTACAATAAATGTCAATACAAGTAGGAAGGTGTGGAGTACATGTTATTCAAGAATATTGTAATTTCTAGAATCAATGAACTTTGGAAGTCCCAGCAAGGGCGGAGCTTGTTGGGGCTTGGGGGGGTGGGGGCTCTCGCTTCCTGTTTTTTCGCTCAGTAGTGAAAATTTATACGTATTAAAAGTTAAAATTTTATGCCTATTAAGTCCCCCCCAATTTCATTCGTGTGACTTTCGCCCCCTCCCTCCCCCCACACACGCACACACACACCTTTCCTCAAGCTCGGCTGTGACATCCGTCACCTACAGGTCCGTCAATTAACGTGGACTCCGTTAACTTTTCTTCGCTCGTTCATTCCTCACATTTTTAAACTATTCGTGTGGATATTATACTTTCCTTATCATCGTTATGCTTGTGTTCTTATTATTAACGTATGCTATCCTTAAAAACTTCTACAACTTTCATCATCTTTACCGCTAAATATACCATTTTTTATATAAAATTATTGTCACTAATAAAACCATTTTATAAGTTACAAATATCATTAAATATACATTAAAATAACAAACCTAATAAAGTCGTTTTCAACCGAAACAAATTCGGGAATTCGGGGATTTAAGTGCAAGGACTATATGTGTCATTTTCCAAACTTGGGTTGGGTATATAAACCCATTTTTCCATCCCTAGCCTCCATAACTTCATCTTCTTCTTCATTTCTTCTTCTTCACCACTCTTTCTCCTCCTTGCACCAAAACCGCCCATTTTCGTCACGCTTTCATCGTCTACACCTCGACTACAACCGAGTCTACTCCATTCTTGCAGGTAGACGACCTTGGTTGTCCCTTTCTTGCTCGTTTTTCTGCTGTCCATTTTAGGGTTTCGGGTGTTCGGGTTCAACCCGAACACATGAGGTCGTGTGGGTGCGTGTGATGTCCTTCTGCATGTGCTTCTTGTTTGTGTGTGTTTGTAGTGTGTTTCTGGAAGTCCTTGTTGTGTAAAACTCGTGCTCGGAGCATCCGGAGGCTGCTCTGTACCTCCTGCAGTCGTGACTTTCTGTTCTGGCGACGGGGTCTGTCATGCGACTGAGCCGTGCGACTGGGTGAGTCGTGCGACTGAGTCATGCGTCTGAGTCAAACGTGCGACTGGGTGTGTCGTGCGACTGAGTCGTGCGACTGTGTGTATGTGTGTGATTAAGTCATGCGAGCGAATGAATGTGTGCGGTTGAGTCAGGCGACCGAATGAATGTGTGCGATTGTACGTGTATCGCACGACTGAAAGCCAGTCCCACGAATGAAGGTTCAATCGTACGAATGAAGCTGATTCGTACGAATGAAGGTTGATTCGTGCGTATGGATGTTGAATTGTGCGATTGGGTGTTGTGTGATACGACTAAATGTCAGTCGTACGAATGAAGGTTCAATAGTACGAATGAAGCTGATTCGTACGAATGAGGGTTGATTCATGAGAATGGAGTGTTGAGTTGTGCATCTGGTCCTGTCGTGCGACTGGAGTTGTTATGTGTGAATTCCTTTTTGTGTGTAGTGTGTGTATGTCGTGTGATGTTAAGGTGACATCGACACGGTTGCCATTGCAAATGACAATGTTAAAGTCAACGCTATCAAACTTACTAATGTTATTCCAAATTAAATTAACTTAACATTTTACAAGTATCAATAACCGATTTGTAACTACTAATATTTACCAAATACTCCTTCAATAACAATGAAACTTTTACGCAAATATAATCGACAATGGCAACGATGTCTAGTACTTGGATCTATATAAGATCTAACACGTGCGTCTGTTTGTGTGTGTTACACGCAACCGAACCGATACAACCGGAACCGACCGAACGTTATTATTTACTTTATACATATCATTAATTCTTAACAATAACTGTCAATTAGTGTTTGACCGTTCATTGCATACAACATTTGGAAACCTTGATCAATCATACTTACCACTTAACAAGTGAGTTTCGTGGCCCCTTTTTATGCTTATACAACTTTTCAATCATTTACAAACATGAGGGAAAAGTATGCTCACCCATTTTCAATGCTGTACAATTTACATACAATTTACATACTTGGAATCAACGTGTTACTGTTTTGTGAGTACTTATCTGATACATGCTTGAGTTCGCTGTGTGATACTTTCTTTGCAACTATTTAATTCCAGTGTGGGAACCGACGGATAGGTATTGGTAGTACTACTGGGTTCACACCCCCATCCTTGTTTGTTGGTATACTAGTTAGTACCAACAGTGGCCAGGAACGGGCCCTTGGGTGAGTATATTCCGACAAGATCTTTGTGTACGTCGTTAGGTTTGGTTGCAAAGCTCATTGTCATGTGATTTTACTTACTTATAACTGTATAAACGGTATTCCACATCATTTACTATACAACATCAATTACTATTTTCTATTTAAACCTGCGAGCTCATCAACAATTTTATTGACCATTTTGAGCATATCTTTTTAGGTGACAATGCTAATTGAGGATCTAAGTGTGCTGCCTTAGTGGAGACCCTAGGATGAATTTTTGAGACTAAGCATATTTGACAAACAATCATTTTGATACAATGTTGTAGTCTGATTAAACAATATTATTCTTTTGATACTTGTTCCCGGGTTGTGGGAATTTACATTACAATGTTATCTTCATTTGACTATGTGAATCATTTATCATGTTATGCTTATGGCTATGTTGTTGTGAACATTGACTAAACACGACACAAGTCTCCATTTATGTCGGGTGTCGTCATGACACGCTTTATCATCATTTATTATATTGCAACTCTATTGTTTACCATATGTTATGACGATCCCGATCTCGTTACATCCCCGTGTTTCCGCTTTTAGCAGGGGTGTGATAGATTAGTATCAGAGCCATTGGTTATAGAGAATTATGCAATACGTTTGACCTAGACTATAACCTAGGAACCTTCATGTAGATTTGCATGCTAGGATCTGTATGCATTTTATATCTCGTGTATGTGTTCCTCTTTACTTGATTCGTTCATCTATCTATTTTGTGATCTTTTCACCCTGTGAGTGAACCCTTGTGCTCACTCCTTATGGGATGCTTCTATTGGATCTTCCGTTCCCTCTGCGCGCCGAGTTGGTTTATCAAATCCGGGTATTAAACCTGAAGATATCTTCACAGATCATGCAATTGCGCTTGACCTCGGACATTGAGATTGACCCTGAGGAGGTTATATCTGAAACCTCGAAAGAGTTAGAGATAGACAACCTTCGCTAGACTAAACGTGATTATATACATAGATTTACAACTGTTATGATGGACATTTGATGGGACATATTCAATTCATGGTATGAGAACTACATGACTTGCATGTGATGTGTGGTGACTATAAGTGTGATATTAACTTGGAATGCTGGACTTTGATGAACGATGTGGACAATATAATTTGAAATGGTTAAAGCTTATGTGTTTACTACTTTTATGATTAGAAAATGCCGCCTCGAAGAGTTACCCGCAGCAACAGTGGCGGAAGTGAAGCCCCGAGGGGCAGAGGTAGAGGCAGAGGTAGAGCAGCAAGAACAAGTGATGGTCCTACCAGTAATAATCAGGGAACATAAGACTCTGATATGGCAGCTTTGATCGCTCAACAACTGGTCACGCTGATTCCGACTATAGTGGCCCAAGTGAGCGATGCACTTCAGCAACACCACCCCCACGGGGATGGTGGCAATGATAACGAGGATGGTGGAGAAAGAGGTCAAGGTGGGATTGAAATTGAAGTAGGTGATGGGAACCCGACTGGGAACGAAAGTAATCAGGAAACCGGGAATTGTGGAACAACCGGTAATGAGACTGGGGTTGTTAATGCCAGAAGGGGATGTTCCTACAAGGAGTTTGTGGCTTGCAAACCGAAAGAATTTGATGGGAAAGGTGGAGGGATAGCCCTGACCAGGTGGCTTGAGAAGATGGAGGCAGTGATCGATATCAGTGAGTGCCTAGATAGCCAGAGAATCAAGTATGCCACGTGTTCATTACAGGGCAAGGCGCTAACTTGGTGGAACACTCAGCTTCAGGATAGGGGAAGAGAATCAGCGATGCAGATGTAATGGGAAGAATTCCAGGCACTGATCACCGAGGAATATTGCCCCCTCAATGAGATGTAGAAACTGGAGCATGAATTCTGGAATCATGCTATGGTAGGGGCTGGGCATGCAGCTTACACTGACCGTTTTCACGAGCTGGAAAGATTGGTTCCACATCTAGTGACTCCGGAATCCAAGAGAATCAAGAGGTATATTTGGGGACTTGCGCCTCAAATCCGAGCGATGGTAACAGCAGCTGCTCCTCCTACGATCCAGAGCGCAATTCTGAAGGCTGGCGCTCTGACAGACGAGATGGTGAGAACAGGGGTCTTGGGAAGAGGACCATAGAAAATAAAGGATGTTGGGGAAACAAGTCGGTCGAGTGCCGGGAAATTTGACAAGAGGGCCAAGACAACCAGAAATTATGTAGCCGTGACTCAGGGCAAAAGAGAGTATGTCGGGCCGCACCCCAAATGTGATAGGTGCAACTATCATCATCCCCCAGGAATGTCGTGCCGGGTGTGCGTGAACTGTAAACGCCCGGAGCATCTAGCGAGAGACTGCAGAATAGCGCCGAATCTGGTGGCACCGGTCAACGCGGTTAACCCCGCCGGGAATGCCAGGGTCTGTTATAAGTGTGGAGGCCCAGATCATTACAGAAACATGTGCCCCAGACTGAATCGGGCGCCGGGTCAACAAGGGAACAACCAGCAGCAGGTGATGGCCATAGCTGGAAATCAAGGCCCGGCGAATCAAAGAAATACAGCTCGGGGACGTGCATTTGTCATTGGAGCCAACGATGCCCGTCAGGACCCGAATGTTTTCACGGGTACGCACTTACTCAATCATCACTTCACATCTATATTATTTGATACTGGAGCAGACAATAGCTTTATATCTTCTGAGTTTGTGCAATTGCTTAATTTGAGTCCTAGTAGGCTAGAAACTAGCTAAAATGGCCAACGGTAGGGTTGTTCAAGCCGAGGAGATTATTAGGAAGTGCTCGATAATATTGGAGGACCATGCCTTCGATATATATTTGATACCCTTTGAGTTAGGAAGCTTTGACGTGATCGTGGGAATGGATTGGTTGTCGAAGCACGGAGCTGAGATTTTCTGTCGGGACAAAGTTGTACGAATCCCCATGCCAAACAGGGAGGTACTCAAGATTCAAGGAGAACGACCGGGAAGAAACTTAAAGCTTATCTCCTGCATGAAAGCACACCGAAGTTTAAGAAAGCAATGCTACGCTTTTTTGGCTCATGTGGTAGAAAAGAAGGAAGAGAAGAGGAAATTAGTAGATATTCCAGTGGTACGGGACTACCCAGATGTATTTCCTGATGACTTGTCTGGTTTGCCTCCTCCACGACAGGTGGAATTTTGTATAGAGTTGGTTCCTGGAGCTACACCGGTAGCAAAGACACCATATCGGTTAGCACCATTAGAAATGCAAGAGTTATCTAGTCAGTTACAGGAACTATTAGAGAAAGGTTTTATTCGACCGAGTCATTCACCGTGGGGAGCACTGGTATTATTTGTGAAAAAGAAGGATGGGTCGTTCCGTATGTGCATCGATTACCGTGAGTTGAACAAGTTAACCGTGAAGAATCGATATCCTCTCCCCAGGATCGACGATCTGTTTGACCAGCTGCAAGGAGCTTCATATTTCTCAAAGATCGACCTTCGTTCTGGATATCATCAACTAAGGGTTTTCGAGGATGACATACCAAAAATAGCGTTTAGAACTCGTTATGGGCACTATGAGTTCTTGGTCATGCCGTTCGGGCTGACTAACGTACCAGCTGTGTTTATGGACCTAATGAATCGGGTGTGCAAACCTTATTTGGATAAGTTTGTGATCGTGTTCATAGACGATATTACTCCCGATTGAAAGAGGATCATGAAGAACACCTTCGGGCAATACTAGAACTGCTACGGGAAGAGAAACTTTTCGCCAAGTTCTCAAAGTGTGAATTCTGGTTGCGAGAAGTGAAGTTTTTGGGTCATGTGGTTAACAAGGATGGGATTCATGTAGATCCCGGCAAGATTGAAGCGGTAAAGAAATGAGATGCACCCAGACACCATCAGAAATACGGCAATTATTAGGATTGGCCGGATACTATCGTCGCTTCATCGCGAATTTTTCAAAGATCGCGCAACCATTAACATTGCTGACTCAGAAAGACAAGAAGTTTGATTGGGGACATGCACAAGAACAAGCGTTACAACATATCCTAGATCAGAAGGAACTTAATATGCGTGAGCGACGTTGGGTAGAACTACTTAGTGACTACGATTGTGAAAACCAGTATCATCCGGGGAAAGCTAACGTGGTGGCTGATGCTTTAAGCCACAAAGAACGCGTGAAACCACTATGTGCTCGAGCGTTGGGATTGACTATTCAAACGAACTTGAAAGCCCAAATCCAAATTGCACAAAGTGAAGCATTGAAAGAAGAAAACCTTGCGGGAGAAGAACTCTGAGGGTTGGATAAACAAATGAGTTGCAAGGATGATGGTATACAATACTTCATGGATCGTATATGGGTACCTAGATGGGGAGGTGTACGTACCTTGGTCATGGATGAAGCACACAAGAAGCAATATTCTATTCATCCTGGTGCAGACAAGATGTACCACGATCTCAAAGATCTGTACTGGTGACCAGGCATGAAGAAAGACATTGCTATGTACGTCAGCAGATGCTTGACATGCTCGAAAGTTAAAGCTGAACATCAGAAACCATCGGGATTATTACAGCAACCTGAAATTCCCGAGTGGAAATGGGAGAATATAGCTATGGATTTTATTACCAAACTCCCTAGAACGAGCAGCGGACATGACTCGATATGGGTCGTAGTGGATCGGATGACGAAGTCAGCTCATTTCTTGTCAATCCGAGAAGACTACAAAATGGATAAGTTGGCGAGATTGTATATCAAGGAGGTCGTGACAAGACACGGAGTACCGGTGTCAATTATATCCGACCGTGACAGCCGTCTTACTTCATGATTTTGGCAGACACTACAGAAAGCGATGGGCACTCGATTAGATATGAGTATCGCCTATCACCCTCAGACAGATGGCCAAAGTGAACGAACAATACAAACGCTAGAAGACATGCTGAGGGTGTGTGTAATCAACTTTGGTGGTAGTTGGGACGCTCACCTACCGCTGATCGAGTTTTCTTACAACAACAGCTACCATACAAGCATTGGATGTGCTCCGTTCGAAGCATTGTACGGATGAAAATGTAGATCACCCGTTTGTTGGGCCGAGATTGGTGAAAGTCAGTTAACAGGACCAGAGATCATTCAAGAAACAACTGATAAGATCTTTCAAATCAAATACTGACTGAAAGCTGTGCTGGTTGGAAGCCTCTAGAATTCAACATTGGGGATCGGGTTTTACTTAAAGTCTCTCTTTGGAAAGGAATCGTTCGATTTGGAAAGAAAGGGAAGTTAGCCCCAAGATATATAGGACCATTCGAGTTTACAGAAAGAATCGGTCCAGTGGCTTACCGACTAAGGTTGCCACAAGAACTCCGCGGTGTACATGATACTTCCCACGTGTTGAACCTCAAGAAGTGTTTGGCTGACGAATCTCTTCACGTACCAATTGAGGAAATTAAGATTGACAAAAAGCTTCATTTTGTTGAGGAACCCATTGAGATCATGGATTGAAAGGTCAAGCAATTGAAGCGCAGTAGAATACAATTGTTCGCGTACGATGGAATTCAAAACGAGGGCCAGAGTCTACATGGGAACAGGAAGACCAGATGAAACTCAAATATCCACATCTATTCGAGGATGACACTCTTGGACCTAACTCCAGCTGAATTTCGGGACGAAATTCTCTCAACTGGGGGATACTGTGACATCCGTCACCTAAAGGTCCGTTAACTAACATGGACTCCGTTAACTTTTCTTCGCTCGTTCATTCCTCACATTTATAAACTATTCGTGTGGATATTATACTTGCCTTATCATCGTTATGCTTGTGTTCTTATTATTAACGTATGCTATCCTTAAAAACTTTTACAACTTTCATCATCGTTACCGCTAAATATACCATTTTTTATATAAAATTATTGTCACTAATAAAACCATTTTATAAGTTACAAATATCATTAAATATATTTTTATCATTGATATAACAAACCTAATAAAGTCGTTTTCAACCGAAACAAATTCGGGAATTCGGGGATTTAAGTGCAGGGACTATATGTGTCATTTTCCAAACTTGGGCTGGGTATATAAACCCATTTTTCCATCCCTAGCCTCCATATCTTCATCTTCTTCTTCATTTCTTCTTCTTCACCACTCTTCCTCCTCCTTGCACCAAAACCGCCCATTTTCGTCACGCTTTCATCGTCTAGACCTCGACTACAACCGAGTCTACTCCATTCTTGCAGGTAGATAACCTTGGTTGTCCCTTTCTTGCTCGTTTTTCTGCTGTCCATTTTAGGGTTTCGGGTGTTCGGGTTCAACCCAAACACATGAGGTCGTGTGGGTGCGTGTGATGTCCTTCTGCGTGTGCTTCTTGTTTTTGTGTGTTTGTAGTGTGTTTCTGGAAGTCCTTATTGTGTAAAACTCGTGCTCGGAGAAGCTGGAGGCTGCTCTGCACCTCCTGCAGTCGTGACCTTCTGTTCTGGCGACTGGGTCTGTCATGCGACTGAGTCGTGCGACTGGGTGAGTCGTGTGACTGAGTCATGCGTCTGAGTCAATCGTGCGACTGAGTTGTGCGACTGGGTGTGTCGTGCGACTGAGTCGTGCGACTGTGTGTATGTGTGCGATTGAGTCATGCGAGCGAATAAATGTGTGCAATTGAGTTAGGCGACCGAATGAATGTGTGCGATTGTGCGTGTATCGCACGACTGAAAGCCAGTCGCACGAATGAAGGTTCAATCGTACGAATGAAGCTGATTCGTACGAATGAAGGTTGATTCATGCATATGGATGTTGAATCGTGCGATTGGGTGTTGTGTGGTACGACTGAATGCCAGTCGTACGAATGAAGGTTCAATCGTACGAATGAAGCTGATTCGTACGAATGAGGGTTGATTCGTGCGAATGGAGTGTTGAGTTGTGCGTCTGGTCCTGTCGTGCGACTGGAGTTGTTGTGTGTGGATTCCTTTTTGTGTGTAGTGTGTGTATGTCGTGTGATGTTAAGGTGACATCAACACGGTTGCCATTGCTAATGACAATGTTAAAGTCAACGCTATCAAACTTACTAATGTTATTTCAAATTAAATTAACTTAACATTTTACAAGTATCAATAACCGATTTGTAACTACTAATATTTACCAAATACTCCTTCAATAACAACGAAACTTTTACGCAAATATCATCGACAATGGCGACGATGTCTAGTACTTGGATCTACATAAGATCTAATACGTGCGTCTGTTTGTGTGTGTTACACACGACCGAACCGATACAACCCGAACCGACCGAACATTATTATTTACTTTATAAATATCATTAATGCTTAACAATAACTGTCAATAGGTGTTTGACCGTTCATTGCATACAACATTTGGAAAACCTTGATCATTCATACTTACCACTTAACAAGTGAGTTTCGTGGCCCCTTTTTATGCTTATACAACTTTTCAATCATTTACAAACATAGGGGAAAAGTATGTTCACCCATTTTCAATGCTGTACAATTTACATACAATTTCCATACTTGGAATCAACGTGTTACTATTTTGTGAGTACTTATCTGATACATGCTTGAGTTCGCTGTGTGGTACTTTCTTTGCAACTATTTAATTCTAGTGTGGGAACCGACGGATAGTTATTAGTAGTACCACTGGGTTGACAACCCCATCCTTGTTTGTTGGTATACTAGTTAGTACCAGCAGTGGCTAGGAACGGGCCCTTGGGTGAATATATTCCGACAAGATCTTTGTGTACGTCGTTAGGTTTGGTTGCAAAGGTTATTGTCATGTGATTTTACTTACTTATAACTGTATACATGGTATTCCACATCATTTACTATTTAGCATCAATTACTATTTTCTATTTAAACCTGCGAGCTCACCAACAATTTTGTTGACCATTTTGAGCATATCTTTTCAGGTGACAATGCTAATTGAGGATCTAGGTGTGCTGCCTTAGTGGAGACCATAGGATGCATTTTTGAGACTAAGCATATTTGACAAACAATCATTTTGATACAATGTTGTAGTCTGATTAAATAATATTATTCTTTTGATACTTGTTCCCGGGTTGTGGGAATTTACATTACAATGCTATCTTCATTTGACTATATGAATCATTTATCATGTTATGCTTATGGCTATGTTGTCGTGAATATTGACTAAACACGACACAAGTCTCCATTTGTGTCGGGTGTCGTCATGACACGCTTTATTATCATTTATTATATTGCAACTGTATTGCTTACCATGTGTTATGATGATCCCGATCTCGTTACATCCCCGTGTTTCCGATCTTAGCGGGGGTGTGACATCGGCCGCTAGGTTCTAGGGGCAAACCCCTTTAAGCCAAGGGTTCCAGCTCAATGCTACAATATTTGTTTTTGTATATTTTAGGGTTACCACTAAACTTCTTCTATAAATTGAACTATGTAGTCAATGGTGAGTTGCGTTTGCATATTTGATTGTTTGCTCTTGTTCATATTAAAAAGTAAGTGTGGATTATTAATATATTTAAACTTTATAATATAGGTAGGGTCATAGTAAAAAGAATGTTTAATCTAAAAAGCATAAGAAGTATTATGGGCTTAACACGTATCCTTTTATCATTTTGAAAAAGATGGCATTTTGGTAATTGTGTTAAATACGTCAACTCATTGTGTTTTTATATGTTTATTGTGTCAAATATCAGTTCATTGTGTTATATATTCTACAATTTGTTATGTGTATCAAATATTGTGTTTTACTTTTTAATTTATTTTGTGTTATTTTTGTCATTGATTTTATATTTATAAACTTATTATCTATAATTATATTTTAGAATTAGAATTATACAATAATATACTTTCACTAATGTATTTTTTAAAACTCATAGTGTTAAACATAACACAATATGTTATTATGTTTATTTTTAATAGATTATATAAAATTGTTGTTATCTATCATTGTGTTTTACCATTAGAAGTACATAATGATGTTATTTCACCAATGTATTTTAAAAGCTTATAATATTCAGGATAACACAATTATGATCAAAATACACAATGAGACATTATGTTTATTTTGTTATTGTTTTTAATGAATTATATTTTTTAGTTATTAATATTATGATTTACATGTTAGAGATACACTATAATGTTATTACAACATTATATTTATTAAAATTTATCATTTTAGAAAAACACAATAGTATTTAAAAAACACAATAATTAACTAAAAGACACAATGAACTGCACTAAAGACACAATTACGAAATATGAGCTTAAAATCGTAAATATTTTTTTATATTTTTATATAACAATACTGTACTCGTTTTAAAAAATAAAAACGCTCATATTTATGGTGTAATTTTTTATAAACAATAATGTCGCAAATAAAAGTTATTAACGTTTAAATAAATGGGGGAACTTACAAAAAGTTAATAAAAGTGGTAATTTCTAAAAATATACTTTAAACAAACTTTTACTTAAAATGTGATCTCAATCATTGATTAAAGAGATGAATAATTGAGTTACTTATTATATTTTTTTTTCGTTTTAAAAGTTTTTGTATTTGAGTCTTTCTCTTATAATATAAAATTAACTATCAAGATATTAAAGTTCTATTCTCCCTTTTACCTTTTTTAGCATCTTCTCTTTCGGTTGTGCGAGTAAAGACAGTCCTTAGTCCTCTCTTATGATAGCAAACATAGCAGCAACTTACTATTGAGGGGCCTCACTCCCTAATTAGGTCAGAGTGCGTCAGGCTCGTGGGCCCAACAAGGGAAACCCATCCCTTTCTTGACTTAGTTGAAGGGTAGTTGGGTTGGTTAGCTAGCGTCATTGGCCTTCGGCTTTCTGGCTACTTGAATAGCAACTGGGCTCGGGTACTCTAAGCAGAAACTCTTTTGCAAAAGCGGGTGAGTATAATGCCCCTCCCCACAAGAATACCTCCTAATATGTTGTGTCCAAGAAGGCAATTTTATCTTTTGAACTACTCTTCTTTTATATAATGTCCATATGAAGCACTATAAAAAGGCTTAATAAAATTCCAATTAAAAAGTAACACTATTATCGTGCACCATAGATTCATTGAATGTTCTTATCTCAGACAACTATTTTCAATTAATATTAGTGGAGAAAGTAAATCAATGGGACCAGGATGAAGCCTATGAAAGAGTAGCACTAAATTCATACTATATCTTCTTTTCTAAAAAGTAAATTGGTTTTCAATGTATGTTTAAAATGTGGTTTAAAGAAATTTTTTTAATAGTATATAAACACACAGACGGCAATTGTCGGCCGTCATTGATTCTTTTAACAAATCTTTAAGCATGGGTGACATCTTCTATTAAAACATTTCGAAGTAAATCTTTTGAGCAACTTTTTTCTTACTAATAATCTTTCGTATATTATCGTCTTTATCACAACACTTTCATATACGTAAAGGACTAGTTTTTACTCGACGTGCGTATTTATATATCTTTTAAACTTAATTTTGTCTTACTTTTTCATTGTAGCGTGTGGGTCAACTTACTCGTTAAAGACCTAAATCGCTATAAAAAAAGTACTAAACTAATTTATAGTTTAAATAAACATTCGGGCGTGGCTCCAAAATATGATAATACATAAACTGATCGAATGCTATATGTTTCACCACTCATTATCGGCATTTTATTATTTTTCATAAGAAAATATTTTTCTTTTGCAAGTGCGAAGGTGATTTCCAAATCAAGAATCTTGACAACTCAATCTTTGTCCTCTACCCCCATGTTTTAATTTACTTTTGTGATTTATACCACTTCCCAGCATTGGACTAGTTTCCCTATTACACTATGTGCGGTAGGTGGACTTTTTATTTTGCAATAAAAAGAATCAACAAAAATAATTAGATATATTATTTTTGCTCGTTCTAAAAAGAACATATGCTTGTAATTAAATTTTATTAACCTGTACAAATCAATAAATTATACATATGTGCGCTCGGACATACATACGGACGATTAAAATAAAAAATATATCAGGAGACGTCACATGTATCATGTAGGATGAAGGGTAAATGCACTTGAAGAAATTAAAAATCTTGCAGCAAAGGCGCAGTAGGTTATTAGAAATCACTTTTTATGTGAACCAAGATTAGTTCGCATGAATTGTGCTAGTTTAGTGATGTCAATCATTTAAGGCTGCTAACTAGTCTCTAATCTTATTGAACCTTCATGGTAATAATAACCAAGTAAAATTTCAATTCCGTTTGAGTCTTCGAACATAATAATAAACAAGTTAATTAATTTTCTTAGTTTTCAATTTTCATGAGGTTGAAAATATCAACAAAAATAAATTCTTCATAGCTCACGTTATAGGGGTGCTAGTTTACATGTGAGTTGGAAAGAACAAGAAAAATAAATTCTTCAAAGTTCACATTAAAGTGGTGTCAGTTCACATGTGAATTAGTGTTAGTTCATACATACATTAACACAGTAAATTATGGTACTGATCACTAGTTACAAATGTCTTATTAAGCATGGTAGTAATAACCCGAAAATAACCTGTGATATATAGTTGTAATCACTAAACACAAGAGGCGCTTGAATAGTTTACACCCAGACGTGTTGGGTTCTTGTTATTTTGTCATAAATCCGTGAATATCATTCACTTGTGATGGGTTCACACTTCACATAATGTTAACCTTCATGTCGATCTTTAACGAGCTTTGATCATTTGTAGCATGTGTTGATTTTTCAACTACTTTTGATCAATTGTAGCATGTGTTGGTTTTTATTAACTTTCCTTAGAAATCTTGATGATGTGTTGGCATGATTAATAACTTGATAAAATAACATCATAGCATGTGTATTATTCGTGACTTGATATCAAATAAACATGTATACTTAATGACTTAAATGTGAACGTGTATACATAATGACTTGAATGTGTAGGGATCTTTATGTGACGTATGATTATATTTTATTAAGCAATTCATACTACATCTTGCATATTTTTAAGACTATCAAATTAAGGTTTCAAGATTTTCAATTTAAACCATTGTTACCTTAACAAAAGTATCCATCTCAACACCATAAAACCCTAAAGTTGCACACCACAGTTCAACTATCACATCCCCTCTCTTGTTTGAGTTGTCACACAAGGAGAAACATAGAGAAAGGATTCTTAGTTTTTGGGTGGTTGAATCAAACAAGGACCGGAATGTTTAGGGTTGTTGATTCGTGTATTTAGGCTAGCCCTTGGAACATGTTGCATTGTTGTGAATTTTCATTAGTCTATCCGTTCACTACATAAGATAGATTACTAATACAACTTATTGTTGTGCTTTTTGAATCTTTTGTTAATAATTAACTATTGGACCCTCGTGGGAGATCTTTGGATTTGTTCACATGTCAATTATTCATCTTCTTTAAAACTTTAAAACAGACAAGGAATCCAATGTTAGCTACTTCGGTTTTAGTTATGAGTAAAGAGTTTAAAGGAGTGGAATTAATCGAAGGAGAAAGATATATACATTCAATGGGTTAAAGATTTTCAAAAGGGTATAATAGTTCTTTTATCTAACGTTAATAACACCTAATAGATCAGAGGCCATATTTAGAAGCAAAGTAGTGCTAACCAGTAAGGTTTCTGATCCTTAATTTGACCCATGGCCATACTTAGAGGCAAAGCAATGCTAACCAGTAAACTTTGTGATCCGTAATTTGACCCAAATTAACCACAATGACCAAAAATGTAATTTACTCCTTATTTTTAACGTATTGGTCCAGGGCCTACGTTTTATATAGAAAAAGTAGTTACTTTGGCCCCCAAAGTTTTAAGGTTTTTCCATGACAATTGCTATCTGGAAGCTTTGTTTATTCTTCAATACCTACATTATATCCAACCCCCCCCCCCCTCTGTGGCCTTTAAACGTCATATTATGTTTATTAAATCTATTCTAGAACAAAGGACATGTAAAATACCTGGCCCCATGGCTCGCTCTTGATTGTGATTATAAGCTTTAAATTTGTGTACAAACAAGTTAGTCTACCTTTTACTAAATTGATTTCTTCTCTTGAAAAGGAAAACATAATTTTGTAGTGTCGAGTTAGCTTGGAATAATACTTCATGCAGTTTCCACTTTTAGATGTGATCTAATTTGAAACTCATTGTTTATTGAAATTTTATAAATTAAAGTTAAGAGGGATTGTTTCGGAATGCTACATATATTTGTAGTCATTTTAGCAAGAACTTGAATCAAAAACCACAAACGCATGTCATCGGACCCTACTCTAGCACTCACATGAAAAACCTTTCCTTCAAGTGCCTAAAGTTGGAAGGCACTCCTCAGTGTGCGGCGCATATGGACTTTTGGCAATGAAGAACCAACTTTATTTTCAAGTTTGTTTTGTAAAAGATATTAAAGACAGACACCACCGGCTCCTACCTAAGGGCTTGACAACAATACTTAAACTAGAAAACTCAGCACAACCCCATAGGATGGACCCGAGAAAATTGAATGTCATGGTATCTCAAAAGCTCTACATGGAAAATGGACATGGGCGGTTGAAAGTTGCATTCGGAGAATAACTTGTCATACAGGGCCATCTTGCCGGGTGAAAGAGTTGTACTGATTAATTCTTTGAAAGAATAGCCCTTGGTAGATTCTCAAATGTGACAACACTAAAACTAAGGTTAGGTAACTAACGCCTCAAGAATTATTATAATTTGATAGTGTATATGCTTATATATCTTATTAAAGATTTCTAAGGTGATTTTATTTGACTACTTTTATAAGAATTTTGTATGTCTAATTGAACATGCACATATGATACGTGAACTTGCATGCATGCATACAAAAGCATTTACGTGTGCATGTATATGAATCTTTATGAAATTTATGATTATTGAACCATGTGTGCAAGTTATCAAATCATAAGATTGTATGATTAGTTACTTGATTGATAGATGCTTTCATCTAGTATGTAATGAACTAAGATTAAAACTTAATCAAACATTACCAAACAAGTTAACTTCTAGAAAGTTAATATCAAAACCAAAATCAAACTAATTATAAATACCTAAACACTAAACTAACACACAAACTCAACTCAAGAACTCGGATCATTAGGGTGTTAACAAACCTAGATTAGTAACCAATTAATAAACTAACCTTAACTTAATGACAAAGAGTGTCATTAACACCAAAACTTGACACCTAGCTATCCATACAGTTACCACCCTCCTAAGCATGACACCTATCACTCAAAGTTAACACTTCACAAGTATAGGCTTAGAGTTAATGATAAAAGATCATGATGATCTCCTAGTCTCGGCCGAGAGCACCATAACACCACCACCACCATTGACCAAAACCACCACAACCGCACCACACCCTCGGTCTCTCTCTCTCTCTGTGTTCCCATATCACACAAACCATCATTTACAACCTCTCTCTCTCTCTCTCTCTCTCTCTCTCTCTCTCTCTCTCGAGTTCGACATCAACCAAGCACCATCATCTTGAGCACAATAACTTCATTATAACATCAACCATCTATAGTGATCAACCCTTCAAGCTCAAGAACCACCACACCAAGTGGATCATCAATGATCTAAGAGGTAATTTCCTAAGTCTTTCTTCTACTCCAAACAAGATTTGATTCTCAAAATCTATGACTAACAAGTTTAAAAAGTTATATATGTATTTAACATACATATTTAACCAACCCTTTATGTATATCAAAGCTCAATTACAAACCTTATGAATACTTGATTTTTAAACAAAAATCAGTATGAAAGAACTTAATATCAGAAAGTTTGAGAAATTTTATAAAAAAACCAAGGATATAAACAAAAGCAAGGGATTTAAAGGGTTGAAATATTTGTTATTTCATGATTTACTAAATAGGTAGGATTAAATATTTAAATGATTATTATTTTGGGAATAAAATTAAAAAATTTGTTAGGAAATACTGAAAATAATAACTTGGAAAGTATGAAATAATAATATGGGATATATAAATTATATGATTAAATTATAGGAATAGAAGAAAAATACCAAATGGAAGATCGGGACTTGATAAAAATTTGGAAAATTTATACGATGACCCTAACATTAGTTTTGAGTTATAGAATAAATTTCGCGAATTAATTCATTAGTATGATAAAGTTTCATATTTTAAAATAATTAGTAAGAAGAAAATCGAAAATGGTAGCAAAAAGTAGATAAAATCATGAAAATTGTACATAAACTATAATATACTGAATAAGACAGTTTGTATAAATTTTAGAATTTTTAGAGATATGTAGCTATTTTTGCCATTTATTGTGAAACTTGTAAAAATTCTAAGAAATTACATGTAAAGAAATATTAATTGAAACTTTTATGGAATAATGTAGATATTAAAATATCACTGCTAAATTTTAGTAATTTTTGAACAATAATAACTACTGTTTAGAAATTTTATTCTAATTAATGATATAAGTGCTAAAATTTTTAAAGAAATAAGTTCCTATTCTAACAAATAAATATTTGAAAGGAAATTTTTGACATATTACTGGAAATAAGGTAAGTAACATGGCTCTTTTTTGTTTATAAATTTTTAAGGGGAAAAAGCATAGTGTTTGTTATTAAAATTGATGCTAATTTAAATGAAAATTTTGATAAGTTACGGTGAGTTTGACACAACCCTTAATTCGGATGAGAAACCTTCAAATAATATAGGTAGTGCTACTTAGGAATATGTCAACCTGCATCTGCCGGATGAGCGTATGTATGTTATATTATTTGATTTTGTGATTTGTATTGTGACAGTTACGAATCACTTGGCATATAAATAGGTTTGGATTGAGTTCGTTTATGTTGCATCAATTAAAAGAAATTATGTTATTAAATAAACCTATATTCTCACCAACTTTATGTTGACTGTTTGAGTATGTTTTTTTCCGCTAATCAGAATGTTTTATAATTTCGTTTACACATTCAACTTGTTCAATGAATGACATGGCTACTGTAGGACCATTAAAGGGATGGTAAATACACTTAGTCTCATAATGAGGAGAGTATATAGAACACTTAAAAGATCAAATAGGAAACCGGGACTTTGTTTATGATACTATGAACACAAGTAAACTAAAGACAAAAACTTGAAAACAACAACAAGAATGTTTGGTTTTCAAGATTGCAGTATATTGTTTCTTAAGTTCTTTTACAAGTGTTTACAAAGTATAAGAAATAAGTTACAAGGACTTGAGATACTTTATATTATATCCTACAGCTGGCCATACTTTGAAGGCCAGCTGGAAACATTGATCTAGACAACAAAATCAATGTAGAGTCAAAAGGCAGATCTACCTTTTGACTAGTGATTATGACATGCCATAGCTCATATCCTAATATATTACAAAAAGGATAAAAGTACATAAGGTAGAAAGTTACAGACTCAAGACCTCAATTACAGTTACAAAAAGCATGGACCATTCATCAACTTGTATAAGTTGGTGAGTCTTTAAATTTGCAGTGGAAAGTTGGTCAGCTTTATGAAAAATACATCAGAGAAAGCATGTTCTTCAAAGTCTTTGGAAGAAATCTGTCTTCACTTTATTGGCTTCGGAAGACTTTGTCTTTGAAGCTTCGGAAGACTTCACTCTTGGCTTCAAAAGATATTGGTCTTGGCTTGGGAAGATTTTACACTTAGAATATTTCTGATGCAGGGTGTAAAACTTTCGAAGCAACTTCTACTTTGCATTGAGTGCGTGCATGCAGGAAAGACTTGGTCTGTTTTGGGTGCATCAGCCTTTCATTGATCATTACAAACTCCCCATAGGCTGATGCTACCAAAACAAAGAAGTGTCTTCAGATATTAACAGTCCTCATCATGATCATGACCATTCATTTCTTTATCAACTAGTCAGGATCACTCAGACTTTCAAAATACCTTCTCATGTCAAAGAGATCATGCAAAGGTAGATTAAGCATGTCTTCAGAAGTAGACATCTTGACCACCTTGATGTCTTGTGACATACCATCTATCTGGATCAGCAGCAAAAGTCCAGGACAAGATGGGTCTTCCTAATGCAAGAGGCTCTACTTGAGTAGGAGTGGGTTGAGCAGCCTCTTCTTGCACGTCCTCAGGATGATCTGACTCATCCTGAGGTTTGCAAATGGATGCCTTTGATTTCTTCTTTGATACAGACTTTATGGCAATCCTTTTCTTCCTTTTCAACTATGAGGACTGGCCTTTAGCACCAGGTTGTTATGTTTTTGTTGATACATATGTCCCTAATTTATGTGTTTAATAATAAAACAATGTAATAATATATGATTTGTGCTTTGATGTTTACTTATATCTGATTCATATATATAAACTTATTATATAGGTTTGAAGTTGTTATATGGTGATTCATGCTAATGGACCATACTTATGGACCATACGCATGAATACATCATGCAAATGAACCAGTCGCACGACTGAACCAGACGACTGGATCAATCGTACGAGTGAGACATGAGATTGACTCAGTCGCACGACTGAACTTTCAGTCGTGCGTATGAATCAGTCGCATGGGTCAGTCGCATGACTGAACCATGCTAATGGTTCAGTTGCACGAATGAAGACTGCAAACCTATAAATACCACTTAATTTGTGGAAAAACAAAAATTTTGATACATACTCATAACCTAGCCGTCCAGAGCGTGCAGAAAGCCTATTCCAAGTTCATAGTTCGCATCTGATCTTTTTCTACTCGTTCTTAACGTTTCTTTAATCGTTAGATTGATCGGGATTTGTTCTCACTTATTGGATCGCCAATCAAATAGGATTCCGCACTATTAGATCTGGTTTCACGCATTATCAGTTAGTATTCTGTACGTACACGGTCCTGACAAGTGGTATCAGAGCTTTGGCTCTTGATTTTGCGTGTGATTCGATTAGTCTCGTTGTAAAATTCATGTTTTTTTAATCAAAGGAGTCACCTTTTTGAGTAAAATAGTGTTTTCAACATCTCCAGGGCTCAAAGTTTACGTTTTTCGGCATACGACAGATTAGGGTTCTTGAAAAATCGTGGTTTTGTGTCAAAGTGTCAAAAACCTTTGATTTTGCAAAAACAGCAGCCTTCAGTCGCATGAATAGCTCATTCGTACGATTGAACCCATTCGCACACTTCACCGCATGACTGAACCCCAGTCGCATCCTTCATTCCTACGACTGTACCACTTCAGTCGTTTGAGTCCATTCGCCTTGTCCATACGCACGACTGAATCCAATCGCACGATTGAATTCATTCACAATCTTCATTTGCGCGAGTGATCCATACGCATTGTTCATTCGCACGATTGAAGTTGTCCTGTTCTCAAAGTACAAAGTTCATACAAATGGAAGATCAGTTTTCAGCGTTTACTGCCGGGAAGGACTCACGTATCCAGAACCTTCTGCTTATGGAGAATGAGGTTGGAAATCATAATAAACCGCCGAAGCTTATAACATTGGATGACTATCCACAATGGAAACAACGGTTCGAGATTTACCTAAATGGAGTGGATCCAAATCTTTGGACTTATATAGAGACTGGTTACACGGTACCAGTAAGTGCAAATGGAGTAAAGTTGACGTTGGGTGGAATCAGCGAGGCTCAGAAGATTCTCTACAATGCTGAGAAGAAAGTTTATGCTCTGCTGACTCAGTCAATCCCGAAAGACATCTTTCACCAATTTTCTGAGAACAAGCAGGCCAAAAAGTTGTGGGATGCATTAGAGAAGAGATACGAAAGGAATGCAACGTTAAAGGCACTAAAGGCTAAGGCTCTCAAGAAGGAGTTCGATAATTTCTCTCCTATAGGAAACGAGAGCTTGGATGACATCATCGACAGGTTCTACCATCTTATGAGTGAGCTACACACTCATGGGGTAACGACGTCTATGGATGATAAAGTTTCAAGCTTTGCAGATGGGCTTCCTGAGATATAGGATTCATTTGTGTCCAACTTGAGACAAAACGACATACTTATTACGCTGGACATAAATGACTTCATCTTGAAGTTAAGGGAGGAGGAACTGAGAATGAAGTACAAGTCTAAGAAAGGATCTTACGTTCAGAATCCTTCATTATATAACTAAATTCCCACTCCAACTGGTTCAGGAGCACCACTTCAAACAGCGTTCGTGTCCAGTTCAGCAGCTCCTGCCCAAACCACTGCTTCAGGACCAGAAACATCAGGGTCATCTTGCACCCAATATATAGTACCTGAAGCCAATGCTACTAAGTTGAAGACCGAGAATCTTGGTAATATCACAGTGGAAGTTGCAAAGGAGCATATGGATCTTCTAGCAGTTGTTATCCATTCCTATGATGGTCTAGTTGCAGGGAAGATTGGCAATTGCCATCTTGTAGATGAAGATTACGAGCATGTGGACGAAAATGAACTAGAGAGAATGGATATCATGTGGGCCTTGGCGAGTGTTGTCAGAAGGGCGAAAAAGTTTGTGAAAAAGACAGGACAGAATTTAGTAGCCACAAAAGACACAACCTTTGGTTTCGACAAACCCAAAGTTACCTGCTTTAATTGTGGTGAAAAGGGGCATTTCAAACGTGAATGTGTAAAGCCCAAGAAAACAGGTAACGGAAATCCGTTCTCAACCTTCAACCGTCAAGACAAAGACAGGAGTGGAACCACCTCTTCAAGCAAATAACAAAGGCCTTGACTGCTCAAGGTGACGAAGGGCAGGACTGGACCTTCCGGTTTTGGGTGAATCAAACATTGCCTGTGTCGTGGGATTGGATGATGGTTCTGCGAGTGAAGGTGAAATCACAGTTGAACAAGTAATGTCACATAACGAAGAAGCTGTGAATGTGGTAAATCACCTGGTTGAAGAAGAACTCAGAACGACATGTTCAGAATCTCTAGCATCTGAAGCGTCTAACTCTGCATTGATGGCTGACTCAACTGATTCTTCACAGGTAAGTACGAAAGACCAACTTTTTGAAAAACATGCTTGTATTGAATGTAACAAATTTAGAGAAAGCATTGATTTGAAATTTTCTAGGTTATTAGACTACAGTGATAACTTAATAAATGATTTACAAAGGTGCACAGAAGCTAATCGTATTTTAAAACAAAATGAGTGCAGTTACAAAGAAAAAATAGAACTTTTAGGTAAACAACTAAGGGAAACTGAGGTTGTTGCTTTTAATCAAGCTAATGATATAAGTTTTATTTAAACTCTTTGGAAGAAACAAAGAAAGAAAAAGCAGTTTTAGAAGTCGAGGTAAATTCGTTAAAACAAAAACTACATAGTTGGGCTAGTTCTTCTCACATAGTACAGAAATTAGTGAAAGAACGAAACAATAGGGAAGGGTTGAGTTACCAAGTAGTTCCACCACCACATGAGATCATGTTAAATACAAAATGTAGACCTGTAAATAACAACCCAATTAAGGATCATGTGGTGTCCACTCCTCTGGTTAGTGATCCAGATTCCACTGGTAAACCGGCAAACTCTGTTACTAAACAGAAGGAGTCTACTTTAAAATCAAAAGGAAAGATGCCTATTGAAAATTTGGATAATCAATTTGAAAAGGTTAATGGAAAGTCAGGTTCACACATGTCTACTTCTGAACCCAAAATGACCAAATCAGTTAACCAAACACGTGCGTCACGTCAAAGTCCAAATAAACTAAAGGCTAAAGATGTTAAGAATGTGCAAACAATTAATTTTGTTAAAGAAGCAAAAACATCTAAACGAGTAGTGACCAAATCCAACCAGACTCATGTCACACATGTATCACACTCAACTCCACATAAACAGTTTTCTCAACATGTAGAAGAGAGATCATGCTACAGTTCTGGAAAGAAAGGACACATTTCTTCTAACTGTCCTTATTATCAGACTCCTAGACAGAAAATTGAACTTTATGATACAAAACCAAGTTTTTCGAAAAGGAGTTCTATTACTCCACCAAAGAGAATTAATGAACCTAAAGTTCAAACTGTAAGCCAGTCGTTTGTTTATCACAAATAGGCCTTACACAAAACTGGCTTATGGAAAGAAAAGTCAAGTCCATTGTCTGATAATGAGAACAATAAGAAGAATGATATGCCCTCACCCTCAAATGTACAGTGGGTTGAGTTTATGATGTGTGATTCCTCTGGGTCACCCAAGCCAGTTATGGCTTGGGTCCCAAACCTAAACTGATCATTTCCTTTTAATGTGCAGGGTGTCCGTTATAGTGCTATCACAAATACCTGGATTGTTGATAGTGGGGCGTCTAGGCACGTGACCGGGAACCTGTCTCTCCTTTTCAATGTCAAACAAATTAAAAGGGGACATGTATCATTTGCTGGAAATAAAGGAGGATACATCACCGCTCAAGGTTGTTGATGCATGTATGTCCCTAGATCATGAGCTGTAATGTAATAAATCTTGTCTGTCTGATTATGATGTAATTGTATCAATTAATGAAATGATATGAATTGGTTGTTACTTGTGATGTTTAATATTTCATTAATAAGTTGTGATTGAATTGATTGGGTTTATGAATGTTTGAATGATTGCACATTATGTTATATTAATTAAAACATTCAAACTTAACTTAATGAAGTTCTCATGCGAATGGCCCATGCGAATGGACCACACGCATGAATAACTTCATACGATTGACTCAATCGCACGACTGAACCAGGAGACTGGATCAGTCGTATGATTGACACATAAGATTGACTCAATCGCACGACTGAACACTCAGTCGTGCGGATGAATCAACCGCATGGTTCAATCGCACGACTGAACCATACTTATGGCCCAGTCGCACGATTGAACAATACTAACCTATAAATAGACCCAATTCGTGGGAAACGTAAGCATTCATCCCATTACGATTCCAGACGTACCCTAGCCGTCCAGAAGCCTCCCAAATCGTTCTCCAAGTTCACAGAACACATCAGATCGGTTCCTAATCGATTTCTGACGTTGATTTCAATTCTTGATTGATTCATCGTGTGTTCTCACTGATTGGATCGCCAATCAAATAGGATTCCGCACTATTTGAGTTGGTTTAACACGCAATCACTAGGTATTTCGTTCAAATACCAGGTCCTAACAAGTGGTATCAGAGCTTTGGCTCTTGATTACGTGTTGATTCAATCAAGATTGCATAAAAGTTTGTGTTTTTGCACGAAAAACGCAATCTTTGGCATCAAAAGTGATCTTGGACGTTCCCTGCTCATCGAAGTTCAGTTTCTACGGACTAGGCGATTAGGACTTGTGAAATTTCGAATTTTTACGGCTGAAACCCGTCAAACCTAGAAATTTTCGCAAAACAGCAGCTTCAGTCGCACGAGTGACCCATTCGCACGACTGGACTCCATTCGCATTGCTCATTCGCACGATTGGACCTAGTCGCACCTTCATTCGGCCGACTGAACCGTTCGTTCGCATAGCTCATACGCACCAGATTCATTCGCACGACTGAACCATTCGCCCTGTTCAGTCGCACGGTTGAACCAATCGCAGAGTTCATACGCACGATTAGACCATTCGCATCCTTCAGTCGCATCAGTTAAAGTTTATTTGATTAGATACTAAGTTTATTAGCCATGGAAGATCAGATGTCAGCCTTTACTGCTGGGAAAGACTCAAGGATTCAGAACCTGCTGTTGCTTGAGAGTGAGGTGGGTAATCACAATAAACCACCAAAGCTCTTGACTTTAGATGAGTTTCCCCACTGGAAACAACGTTTTGAGATCTACCTCAATGGAGTAGATCCTAATCTGTGGGAAGCTATAGAGGTTGGTTATAGTACACCGGTGGGAGCAGATGGAGTTAAATTAACGTTAAGTGGGATGACAGACGCACAGAAAGTAAAGTACAATGCAGAGAAAAGGGTTTATGCATTGATCACTCAGTCTATCCCCAAAGACATATTCCACCAGTACTCAGAGAACAAGCAGTCCAAGAAACTGTGGGATGAGCTAGAGAAGAGATATGATGGGAATGCATCATTGAAGGCAATCAAGGCAAAGGAGTTAAAGAAGGAATTCGATAACTTCTCATCGATTGGTAATGAGAGTTTAGATGAAGTCATAGACAGATTCTACCACTTGATGAGCGAGTTGCATACACATGGAGTGGAAACGACTATGGAAGAGAAAGTAAGCAACTTCGCAGACGGATTGCCTGATAAGTGGGCTTCATTCGTGTCTAATCTTAGACAGAATGGAATGCTTGTAAAGCTGGATATAAATGACTTCATTCTCAAGTTGCGTGAAGAAGCACTAAGGATGAAGTATAGAGCACAGAAGTCTTCGTACACACAAAATCCAGCTTTATACAACGCCACGCCTCAAGCTAAGACATCTGGAGCACCTCTCCAGACAGCATTTGTGTCTAGCTCGTCAGGTCCTTCACATGCTTCTCCTTCTGGATCAGACACGTCAGGGTCATCATGTACCCACTATATTGGATCAGAAGCAAGTGCTACCAAATTGAAGACCGAGAACCTCGGTAATGTGACCGTAGAAGTAGCTCGAGAGCATATGGATCTTTTAGCAGCAGTGGTTCATTCATATGATGGACTTGTTGCTGGGAAGATTGGAAACTGCCATCTGGCAGATGAGGACTACGAGCAGGTAGATGAAATGGAGCTTGAAAGGATGGATATAATGTGGGCCTTAGCTAGCGCTGTCCGAAGGGCGAAGAAGTTTGTTAAAAAGACAGGACAGAATTTGATAGCTACTAAGGACCACATTTGGCTTTGACAAGAGCAAAGTGACCTGCTTCAACTGTGGAGAGAAGGGGCACTTCAAGAGAGAATGTGTCAAGCCAAAGAAGACGGGTAATGGGAACCCGTTCTCATCCTTTACTCGCCAAGACAAGCAAGCTTCCAGTTCTACTTCATCAAACAAGGACCCAAAAGCCTTGACTGCTCATGATGATGAAGGACAGGATTGGAGTTTTAGGTTTGTCTCACCAGAATCTAACATTGCCAGTGTTGAAGATATTGATGATGATTCTGCGAGTGAAGGTGATCTAGCAGTTGAGATAGCGATGTCACACAGTGAAGAAACAACTGCAGCTGAGGTCAGTTACAAGCCAAAGGAGGAGACTTCCACGTCAGAAACAGAAAAGTCAGAATCACCAGAACCAGAGACGTCTGATGCTGCGTTGATGGCTAACTCTTCTGAACAACACAGGTAAGTACAACTGACCAAATGTTTAATAATCATGCTTGTTCTAACTGTGATATGTTTAGGAATAGCATTGATGAAAAATTTGCTAGGTTATTAGATCACAATGATAACTTAGTAAAAGATTTACAACTATGCACTGAGGCCAATAGAGTTCTAAAACAAAATGAGCATAGTTATAAAGAAAAGATAGACCTATTGACTAAACAGCTTAGGGAAACCGAAGTAGTTGCCTTTAACCAAGCAAATGACATTAGGTACTATCTAAACTCCCTAGAGGACACTAAGAAGCAAAAGGCAGTTCTAGAAGTAGAAGTTAACTCCTTAAAACAGAAACTGCATAGTTGGACTAGTTCTTCACACATAGTTCAACACTTAGTGAGAGAAAGGAATAACGGGGAGGGATTAGGCTACAAAGTGGTTCCACCACCACCTGAGACCTTGATGAACACCAAGTCTAAACCAGTAAACAACAACCCCATCAAGGATCATGTGGTGACCACTCCTCTTGTTACTGATCCAGACACATCATGTTCATCTACTGAATCTGGACAGAAACAAAAGGAGGCCACTTCAAAGGCAAAGGGTAAATTGCCTTGTGTTAATCTGGAAAATGAATTTGAAAAAGTTAACTTAAAGTCAGGGTCAAACAGAGTCAAATCAGAACCTAAAAGGACTTCAAACGTTAATTTTTCACATGCTACAAGTCAAAAACCAGTTAACCAAAAAGTGGAACACGTTAAACAGGTTAAAACAGTTAAATTTGTTAAACCAGAGAAAACATCAAACATGCAAGAGTCAAAACCTAAAGTGATTGATGTTACTAGAGTGTCACGCATTTCTCCACAAAGAAAGTCTACTCATAAAGTTGATAGCAGATCATGCTACAACTGTGGAGAATGTGGACACATTGCTTCCTATTGTCCTTTCTATCAGACACCTAGGAAGAAGATTGATCTTCAGGACTCTAGACCTAGGTCTTCTAAGAGGAGTTCTCTAACTCCACCTAGAAGATCTAGTGAACCTAAAGTCCAACCTGTAAGCCAGACGACTGTTTATCATAAACAGGCATTGCACAAATCTGGCTTATGGAAAGAGAAGTCATCCTGTGTGTCTGATACTGATGACAAGAAGGAATCTGAGCTACCCTCACCCTCTAAGGGTCAATGGGTAGAGTTTATGATGTGTGATGCCTCTGGGAAACCCAAGACAGTAAAGGCTTGGGTTCCTAACCTAAACTAATACATTTACTTGATATGTGCAGGGTGTTCGGTATAGCGCTGAGACTAACACGTGGATTATAGACAGCGGAGCATCCAGGCACATGACAGGAAATAGAGCCCTTTTATCAAACGTCAAACAAATAAAAGGAGGGCATGTTTCCTTTGCAGGAAACAAGGGAGGATACATCACAGCACAGGGAGAAGTGGGAAATCAGAAAGTTAAGTTTGATAAGGTGAACTACGTTCAACAAAGAATAACTTACTTTCTGTTTCCCAAATCTGCGATAAAGGATTTAAAGTCATCTTCGACAACAAGAAGTGTTACGTGCTGAAGAAAGACTACATGATCCCAGAGGACCAAGTTCTGATGACTGCTTCAAGATATAAGGACCTTTATGTCTTGGATCTGTCAACAGCTGCTCCAACGGATCATGAGGTTCAGTGCTTTCTATCTAAAGCTACTGAGAAGGACTCAATCTCCTGGCATAGGAGAATGGGACACATTAGTCAAAGGAAGATGAATCATTTGATTCAGAAGGATTTAGTAGAGGAGTAAATGTCAAGAACTTCCAACTTCCTGACTTTTGTGTAGCTTGCAAGAAAGGCAAACAGACAAAGAAGTCTCATAAGGAAAAGAAAGTTCATTCAATAGAACTTCCTCTTGAACTTCTTCACATGGATCTGTTTGGTCCAGTCAGTACAAGGAGCATTGCAGGCGATTTGTACTGTTTTGTGGTCACTGATGACTACTCAAGGTTCACTTGGGTAATGTTTCTGAAATCCAAATCAGAAACATTTGAGTCATTCAAGGAATTAGTCACCACTCTGGAATCTCTCTACAAGCTAAAAGTTAGACAAGTACGCTCAGACAACGGGACAGAATTCAAGAATCAATGGATGGAGGCATACTGCAAGGAAAAGGGAATTGTTCATCAATTCACTTCAGCCTACACGCCTCAGATGAATGGTGTTGCTGAGAGGAAAAATAGAAGCTTGATAGAGACTGCACGGACTATGCTGGCTGACTCGAAACTGCCTATCCAATTCTGGAATGAGGCAGTAGCAAATGCATGTTATACACTGAATCGAGTCCTAATAGTCAAGCGCCACGGAAAGACATGTTATGAGCTACTACAAAGACGCAAACCGAATTTGGAGTATCTTGAACCTTTTGGCGCGCCGTGTACACTTCTGAAGAAGACACAAGAAGGAAAATTCAGCGAGAAGGCAGATGAAGGAATCTTTCTAGGATACAACATACCGAATAAGCGAGTTTACAATAACTCAACGGGTCTTGTAGAAGTGTGGTGTAATGTCGACGTTCAGAGATATACCACACCACCTACAGGCAAAGGACCTGCATACTTCTTCGATTATGATGGATTCTTCAAGTCCTTCAACATACCTCTCTCTCCCTCGGATGATGAGTTAGCTACTAGGATGATGTATGATATTCTGAATACACCATCTAGCACACAGGGAGAATCATCTACTCAGTCAGGGGGAGTAGTCGATGAAGTGACTCCTCTTCTGAAGATGAAACTGAAGCAGATGACCAGAACAGTCAGGAGGAACAGGTTCCAGTTCCTGAAAGTCCACAAGCATCTACGAGTGATGCTCCTTCGACTTCAGAACCTCAAACTCCAACTACCTCAGATGCAGAACAAAATGTTCATAATCTCGGTTCTGAGGTGGCTGTTCCTACTACTCCAGGATCACGACTAAACGTCTATCATCCCCTTGACAATGTTATTGGGGATGTCAGATCAGGAGTACAAACCCGAAATCAGTTATACTCAGCTGATTACGCCTCGGTTATGGAGAAAGGATACATTCATGATGGTGCTTATCGATGTTTTGTCTCGCAGGTTGAGCCAAAATATGTCAGTGAGGCACTAAATGATGAGGCGTGGGTGAGTGCCATGCAAGAAGAACTTCTGCAGTTTAAGAAGTTAGGTGTATGGACTCTGGTTGATAGACCTAAAGGTGCTAAAGTCATTGGCACTAAATGGGTACTAAAATGCAAGAAGGATGACCAAGGGTCATTATCAGGAACAAAGCTCGACTGGTGGTTCAAGGTTTTCGCCAAGTCGAGGGAATTGACTATAATGAGGTGTTTGCACCCGTGGCAAGGATGGAAGCTATTCGTATCTTCCTTGCCTATGCATCGTACATGAAGATCAAAGTCTACCAATTAGATGTAAAGAGTGCATTCCTTCATGGGGAAATCAGGGAAACAGTCTATGTAAGTCAACCCGAGGGATTTGAAGATCCTTATCATCGGGATAGAGTTTACAAGCTCGACAAAGCTTTATATGGGCTTCATCAAGCTCCTCGAGCTTGGTATGAGAAACTCTCAACTCATCTGGTGAAACACGGCTTTCGCAGGGGAGTAATTGACTGTACACTGTTTATTAAAGAAAAGGATGGCGACCTACTGCTTGTACAGATATATGTTGATGACATAATCTTCGGGTCAAAGAACGAAGAGTTATGTAAAGAGTTTGAAGCAGTAATGAAGAAAGAGTTTGAGATGAGTGCTATGGGGGAGATGAAGTTCTTTCTCGGGTTACAGGTGGATCAAACACCCTAATGGAATCTTTCTACATCAGACCAAGTATGTAGGAGACATTCTCAGTCGCTTTGACATGGAGAATGCTTCTGCTGCTGGGACTCCACTTGCTACAAATCATGATATAGCACCTGATGAGAATGGAGATCTAGTAGATGCCACTATGTACCGAGGAATGATTGGATCCCTCATGTATCTCACTGCCTCAAGACCTGATATTATGTATGCTACATGTCTATGTTCTAGATATCAGGCTAAACCAAAGGTCAACCATCTGATCGGGGTCAAGAGGATTTTTCGTTATCTGAAGGGTACACCCACACTTGGATTGTGGTATCCTCATGATGATGACTTTGAGCTTACCGCGTATAGTGACTCGGATTACGGGGGCTGCAAGATGAACTACAAGTCTACATCAGCGGGGTGTCAATTCTTTGGGAGAAGATTAGTTACCTGGCAGTGTAAGAAGCAGACATCGGTTGCATTGTCAACCTGTGAAGCCGAATATGTTGCTGCTGCAAGTTGCTGTTCACAAATCATCTGGATTCAACAGCAAATGCGGGATTACGGTTTAAAATTCTCATCTACTCCTATTTTTGTTGATAACTCTGCTGCAATTGCAGTAACTAAAAATCCGGTCCAACATCCTAAGACCAAACACATCGGTATTAAATACCATTTCATAAGAGATTGCTTTGAAAAGAACTTAATTGATGTGGTTAAAATTAATACTGATTTTCAACGCGCTGACCTCTATACTAAAGCCTTTGATAAACCACGTTTTCAATATTTATTAGAGGTCAACGGCGTTAAAAAGAAAAGTGAGGTAATTCCTGATGATGACAATGTGTAGTCCGATGTAGTTTAGTTAAAGTTTATTTTATTTAATTTTATTTGTCTATTTATTTTATTTTATTTATACTCATGTTATTTTGCTGTTTATTAAAATCCTAAAATAATTAAACCAGAAATGATTTCAGTATTTTAGGGGGAGAATATGTCAGCAAGTTAACATTAAAAAAAAAAAAAAAAAAAAAAAGAGGGAGAAGGAGTAACTAGTTGAAATAAGGTAGATTGTGTCTGTGATACCGATTCGATACCTTTGGAAAATGATAGTACACAGGAACAAATCAAGAGGGACTTTAAAATTTAAGTTTTAGAAAGATGCAAAAGTTCAAAGTATAAATCTGTGTAATCTAAGCAATACAAAAAGGGAAGATGATAGAAAACTGGCAACTCCTAAGGTGACACAAAGAAAGTAGACTTAGAGGCTGCTAGACCATATATGATATGTTGGTAGATTCAACACAATAGACAAATAGACCTGATTGTTGATCTCAAGATAAAACTAAGTTGTTCAACTGACTGTGGGCTTCCATCTTATCACTGGTTAACACAATCAACAATATTCCAATAAGGGGTAATGAGCAATTAAACGCCACAAATGTGTGCGGATGACCATAATTAGAGCAAAGCAAAAAAAAAATTGAAAGACAAATGCAATAAAGCTAATGACTTATGTTGTTGGTGCATTTTGTGCAAAATAAAATAAGCTGCTCTAACAAGGAGATAGGTTGTGTGCCTCTCTGCTGTGCGATGGCACTGACCTGAGGATAAGCATAACCTAGATATTCTAGAATTCATTGTTGTTTGCCGCCTCTCTGCTGTGCGATGGCACTGACCTGAGGACAGGCTTCTCTTTGAAAGCTCTAAGAATAGTCTCTTCTTGTAATAATACCCGTAGACCGCTCAAAAGCTCCTGAGGAATGTTGATTACCATATAAGTGTGGGATCCACAAATGTTAGTTGAAATAATTAAACCTAAATAAGTCACCAGTCTGTGTCAAAAGTCTGTGTATGGATTTAAGTGGACAAACATACTGACAATCATTGTGGCTACATTCTCAAAGGTTCAAATCAATGTGAAAATCTAAGAGTTTCAGTATGATTTCCTTATGTTGCTAACGACTCTGGATGAACACCGAGAACTTGAGCATCAAAAGGTTTAATAACTAGTCCCAAATGATTTGAATTGCCTGTATGATTCCAAAAATTGAATTGGTCCAGATATGATCAATCTAAGTTGAAGCTATCTACTCCCGAACCAAATCCCGTAGATATCAATCTCTGGATTTATCTCTCACAAAAAGCCAAAAATATGTCTTTTTATGTAATTAGTTTAAAGTCTTAAATTAGTTAGTCGTTTTAATTTTAATTTTAGTCAAGTGTCGGGCTACATCAGGAAAATCAGAAGGAATCAACTCACTAAAAGGTCATGTCTGAGATGACCATATGTGCTTTGAAAGGTTAAATTAGTCACGTCTGAGGTGACAAAGTGTTTTTAAAAGGGTCACGTCTGAGGTGACCAAAGTGGATAAAAGGATCACGTCTGAGGTGATCAAAGTGTTTTCAAGATAAAAAGGATCATGTCTGAGATGATCAAAGGCTCATAACGTTAATTTAATTAATATAAAAGAGTTTAAAGGTAAATTGGTAAAAATGGCAGAAAATTAACTAAGTATGACCCATTCGCACGAATGGACCATACGTATGGGCTAACCATACGAATGAAGTCCATTCGCACGAATGAACTATGAGTATGGACCATCCAACCGAATGGACCATACGATTAGTCCAGTCGGAGGCTTAAGTGCGAACGAGTGAGTCAGTCGCACGACTGAACTTCAGTCGGACGACTGGAGAAGGGCGACTGACACAATCGCACGACTGAGTCCCACTCGCACGACTGAAAGGTGCGTATGAACTCAGTCGCACGATTGGATCTAGGGTTGGTATAAATAGAAGTGGAGTCGGTCGCAGAGACTCATCACCCTCAAATCGCCCCTAAATCGCACTCTATACCGTTACTCTGCCAAATTTTGATTTGCCCTAGTTATACCTCTGATTGTGATTCACTGACTTTCGATAATCATCATACAGGTATTTTGAAGTCTTCTTTCATCAGAAACAGAAAGATTGGAACCCTAATTGGGATAGTTCGACTGTGAAAAGTGGACCGAGACAAGCAAACCCTAATAACCTATTAAAACCAAGCAAAATGTTAAAATTAAGTAAAATAGGTTATTAGTAAAGAGAATGAGACTCTAATGAACCGGTTAATTGAGTTAAAAGACTTAGTTTGTGAAGTTTCGAACGATTGACGACTGAACAACTGAGACAGACGACTGGTCGTCCGGATGAACTTCAGTCGCACGACTGAAGGGAACGATTCACTTAACCGCACGACTGAACTATGCGAATGAGACTCAGTCGCACGACTGGTGTAACCGCATAAGAGTACATGCGCATGAGCCCAGTCGCACACTCAGTCGTGCGCATGAGGTCATTCGCACGTCTGAAGTTCAATCGCACGGTTCAGTCGCACGCTTGTCTTCAGTCGTACAACTTCAATCGCATGACAGAGATTTTATTCAAAGTCTAAGTGTCTCATTATACTCTTAGCCAAAGGAACTAATGTTTATATTGTTATGTGTTACAGATGGCGAGTCGATGGACCATGAGCACCAAGCACAACATATGTGCTCATCTGGATTTGACATCCAGGAACACAGCTGACTTCTCGGGGATTATTACGTTTTTGTTGAGATCCAGGATTGCTCATGCTATTGCTACACCATGCACTCCGTATAGATCAGTGCAGCAGGCCTTCTGGGAAGGCGCATCTGTTGATAGATCCTCTGAGCCTCATTGCATCAGGAGTTCGATTTTTAGTGAGGCTATCACTGTATCAGAGGAGGATCTGAGGATTGTTCTACAGCTTGGGGACGATGCTGATTGCCCCACTCGTCTACACCCCCTCACTGTCAGAGGATGTTTCATGAGAGCCAAGTACTCTGGGGACATCAATGCTGGGGTACTCAACAAGAGTAACCTCTGTCCCCAGTTTAAGTACCTTGCGCACGTGCTGCTAAAGTGTATAGCTTCTAGGAAGGGAGGTTTTGATGAGATTTCCGACCAGATCCAGAACGCGTATGTTGCGTTGGTGCTGAACCACCCGTTCAGCTTCTCCAAGATGATATTCACCTACCTGGTGGAGAACATCGAGGGGAAAGGGAAGGAGGGCTTCTGTATGTACCCCAGATTTATGCAGATGATCATTGACCAGAAGCTTCCCTCCCTGCCTAAGGAGAAGGAGGATGCTGTTGCTCTTGAGGTCATGGATGACACGACGCTTGGCCGGATGAAGGTATACAGGGGGAAGCAGGTGAAGCCCCCTGTCAGGAGGCTGTTTGGGCATCTGGCCCGTGCTGATTATGTGGCGCCAGCCAAGAGAAAGTGGCGCCACGATGACAGTGATTCGGATGTTAAGCATATTGCTATACCAGATACTGACTCTGATGATGATGATAGCGGCGACGCCGGGGATGATATGCCTGCTCCATCTAGAGGCACTGATTCAGACGTTATTCCCCCGGGGTCAGCCACTGCCGGAGAGGTCGCTGAGGTGGCCGGTTTCCATCAGGAGTTTGTGGCTGGTGATCTAGAGGAGGAGTCAGATGAGGAGCCCCTCACCAGGACTGTGGGAAGTAAAGTTGTTCCCACAGACCACGGGCTTAGGGTGGTTGGTGAACACCCTCGGGACTCCTCAGCGAGAGAGACTGACCCGAACTATGTTCCGGGCTCAGTGGGCAGAGCTGCAGGGGGAGCATCCACTTCCACCGGGACTAGGAGGAAGCGGATGGCTCAACCCCATGGTTTGAAGAAGAAGAAGCGTCGCCTGACCTTCGTCACTACTGCTGCCACTACTTCCACCACCACAGCCACCACTACCACCACTACTGACATACCACCCATCATCACAGCCACCACATCCACTACTCCCACCACCACATCCACCACCTCACCTACCACCACTGTATCCTTCCCATCCACCACCAGACCATTCACACCTACTTCACCAGCATCAGCCCACCGACCCATATTCACCACTGCCACTGCCACCACCACCACACATCATGCTGGACCCTCAGCCCAGCCTTCACATGCTTATGGATTTACTCTACCTCACATCGGGGTAGAGGAGCAGCTCTCAGCGCTTAACCGTATGGTGATGCGTCTGCTTGCTGCAGATGAGGAGAAGGCGGCGCAGATCCGCCAGCTGACCGACCTGACTGCTGCCCAGTCTCAGCAAATGGCAAAGCAGGCTCGGGTGATCGACCAGCAGAGAGTCGAGGTGTCCCAACTCCAGGACCTGCACGCCCAGTCCGTCAAACGTATAGAGGAGTTGGAGACGACCAACAAGACGATTATGCTGAGACTAAAGGGGTCGAAGGATGAGCACCTGAAGCTAAAGGAAGGTGACGGGGATGATGGAGATGGTGATGATGAAGATGATGATGATGATGAGGAAGATGATGATGATGAGGAGACTGAGGAAGACAGGACAGAAGGTCATGATGATGATGACGAAGCAGAAGGAGGGGATGCGGCTGCATCGGCCTCTGCTTCAGGTCAAGAGCGAAGATCTAAGCATCGACAGGACCAGTCATCCACCACTTCTGCTCCTCCGAGCGACACGCCCCAGATTCAAGACAAAAGTACTGATTAGATGTCTTATGTATTTATTCATTTTGTACTTGAATCATGTAATGAAAAACAAGTGTGTTAAATGTTTATATATTAAGTTGATATAAGTCTGTTTGATTAATTACTAATGGTTTATGTGTTGAATGTTTATATCAAACAGATCCAAACTTTCAAAGGGATGAGTTTGACTTTGCTCCCCTTCAAATGGTCAAGACTCAATTAACCATGATTCTTGACCTACAAGGGATAGTGAGACGGTCTATGAGTTATACCCCTGAAGAAGGGGAAATAATTCATGACCTATCTGATGAACAACTGGCAGAGATGTTCAGACTCAATCCCGATGAAATAGTCAAGGACGCTCCAACAGTTGATTCAACCAGTGATGAGGAACTTAATGACATTGATGAAGTTGAGGTTGAAGACATTACTGCAGAAGAGTACCCTCAGTATGCTGACGCCGAGGGAAATGTGGTCCCCAATCTGGGTGAATCCCTAGTCAGTGATACGTTTGAGGTACTAGACAAGATGGAGCAGGAAACTGAAAAGACTGAAGGAACAGCCCAAGCCTCCAACGATGATGTAGACATTCGCAAGGCTGAGTGGGCTGCCTGTTTTGAAGAAGTAAGAGCCCAGCGTGCTGCACCAAAGAGAGATGCCTACACCAAACTCTACAGAGTCAAGAAACACCATAAGGTGTCAGGCAGGATTATCTCATGGGCTTATTTTGATGACCTTAACGCGTATGCAGTTAAGAGGGAGCAGGGCATAGAGTACTTCAGGTTTCCACATGATCTGAAGACTCTACCTGGTTTTGAGCTCAACCGGCTGGCTAAGCTAAAGCTGCTGTATGCTGACCCAAGAAAGATGTCAGGCTGGTTTGAGGCTGCCCTGAAAAAGGAGTACCACACCCGATGGGTTAACTTCAGACCACAACAGCCTACGAGGTATATAAGAAGGTCTGAGGTTGATGCCATTACTGGCAAACCCAAGATTGTGTTGAAGTGGAGTCCCCCGCGCACTATGTCGAGAATCCCTCTCAGGGAAATGCCACAGGACTTCACTCCACACTTCAAATGGTGGTACTATGATTGGAGAACCGCTGAAGCTGTCATAGTTCTTAATAAAGAGGGCCAAATGGATACTATCAGGGTATTCGACCCGATGTGGCTAACCAACTTGTCTGCTAATGATGTCTACACATTATACAAGTGGCCACTGTTCTATGACACACAAGACATTGTACAAGCTCTCCAGTTCCAAAATGTTATATGACTTTGCTTTGCGTTTGAGATACACGCAGGAGTCACTAAAGAGGAGAAGTACAAGAAGTATAAGGAGGTGATGCAAAAGACAAGAGATTAGATAGATCTAGGTCCAAGGGGGAGTTTGTTGATGCATGTATGTCCCTAGATCATGAGCTGTAATGTAATAAATCTTGTCTGTCTGATTATGATGTAATTGTATCAATTAATGAAATGATATGAATTGGTTGTTACTTGTGATGTTTAATATTTCATTAATAAGTTGTGATTGAATTGATTGGGTTTATGAATGTTTGAATGATTGCACATTATGTTATATTAATTAAAACATTCAAACTTAACTTAATGAAGTTCTCATGCGAATGGCCCATGCGAATGGACCACACGCATGAATAACTTCATACGATTGACTCAATCGCACGACTGAACCAAGAGACTGGATCAGTCGTATGATTGACACATAAGATTGACTCAATCGCACGACTGAACACTCAGTCGTGCGGATGAATCAACCGCATGGTTCAATCGCACGACTGAACTATACTTATGGCCCAGTCGCACGATTGAACAATACTAACCTATAAATAGACCCAATTCGTGGGAAAACGTAAGCATTCATCCCATTATGATTCCAGACGTACCCTAGCAGTCCAGAAGCCTCCCAAATCGTTCTCCAAGTTCACAGAACACATCAGATCGGTTCCTAATCGATTTCTGACGTTGATTTCAATTCTTGATTGATTCATCGTGTGTTCTCACTGATTAGATCACCAATCAAATAGGATTCCGCACTATTTGAGTTGGTTTAACACGCAATCACTAGGTATTTCGATCAAATACCAGGTCCTAACAAAGGTGAAGTGGGAAACCAGAAAGTCAAGTTTGATAAGGTCAACTACGTTCAATAACTACGGAATAACTTACTTTCAGTCTCCCAAATCTGTGACAAAGGATTCAAAGTTGTTTTTGACAACAAGAAGTGCTACATATTGGAGAAGGATTACATTATCCGGGAGGACAAAATCTTAATGTCTGCTTCAAGATATAATGACTTATATGTCTTGGATCTATCAAAAGCCTCCACAACTAATCATAAAGTTCAATGCTTCTTGTCAAAGGCAACAGAGAAGGACTCAATCTCTTGACATAGGAGAATGGGACACATCAATCCACGGAAGATGAATCATCTGATCCTGAATGATTTAGTGAATGGAGTAAATGTCAAGAATTTTCAACTTCCGGATTTTTCTGTAGCGTGTAAGAAAGGTAAACAGACCAAGAATTCTCACAATGCAAAGGAAGCAAATTCCATTGAACTGCCTCTCGAACTTCTACACATGGATCTGTTTGGTCCTGTCAGCACAAAAAGCATCACTGGTGATTTGTATTGTTATGTAGTCACGGATGATTACTCAAGATATTCATGGGTGATGTTTCTAAATTCCAAATCAGAAACATTTGAATCTTTCAAACAGCTTGTAACTACATTGGAATCACTCTACAAGTTGAAAGTGAGATAGATTCGATTAGACAACGGCACGGAGTTCAAGAACCAGTGGATGGAGGCGTTCTGCAAAGAGAAAGGAATTGTACAACAGTTTACATCTGCCTACACTCCACAGATGAATGGCGTTGCTGAAAGGAAAAATTGGAGCCTGATAGAGACTGCCAGGACAATGCTAGTTGACTCGAAACTACCTATTCAATTCTGGAATGAGGCAGTGGCCAATGCGTGTTACATGCTCAATCGAGTCTTAGTGGTCAAACGAAATGGGAAAACATGTTATGAAGTGCTCCATCAACGTAAACCTAACTTGGATTATCTAGAACCGTTTGGCGCACCGTGCATGCTGCTAAAGAAAACTCAGACTGGGAAGTTTAGTGAGAAGGCTGAAGAAGGTATTTTTCTCGGATACAGCATACCAGACAAGAGAGTTTATAACAACTCGACAGTTCAGGTAGAAATATGGTGCAATATTGATGTTCAAAGATACACCACCCCTCTTACTGGAAAAGGACCCTTATTCTTCTTTGACTATGATGGATTCGTCAAATCCTTCAATCTACCGCCTTCTCCCACTGATGATGAGCTTTCTGCGAGGATGATGTACGATGTTCTAAACACTCCTCTACCAGACTTGACATTAACGGCTCCACTAGATGATACTTCTAGCCCTTCAGGGGGAGAGCTTGAAGTAAGTGATTCTTCTTCTGAAGATGAAGCAGTTGAGACTGAAAATGTGAATCAGGTGAAACAGGTTCCCACCAATAAAGGTACACAAGCATCAAATCATGATGCCTCTGACACTTCAGAACCTCATACTCCAACAGCTTCAGATACTAAAGCTGTGGTTCACAATCTGGATAATGAGGTAGCTGTTCCCACCACTCCTGGATCCCGGATAAATGTTTATCATCCTTTGGACAATGTCATTAGAGATGTTCGATCAGGAGTACAAACCAGAAATCAGCTATACTCGGCTGATTATGCCTCAGTTATGGAAAAAGGATATCTTCACGATGGTGCATATCGATGTTTTGTGTCTCAATTTGAGCCAAAATATGTGAGTGAAGCCCTAAACGATGAGGCATGGGTCAGTGCAATGCAAGAAGAACTCCTACAGTTCAAGAAGTTAGGAGTATGGACCCTTGTGGACAGATCAAAAGATGCTAAGGTGATTGGCACGAAATGGGTCTTGAAGTGCAAGAAAGATGATCAAGGGGTCATAATTCGGAATAAGGCTCGGCTTGTAGTTCAAGGATTCAGACAAGTCGAAGGCATTGACTACAATCAAGTGTTTGCACCTGTGGCTCGAATGGAAGCAATACACATCTTTCTAGCCTATGCATCCTACATGATGATCAAAGTTTATCAATTGGATGTGAAAAGTGCCTTCCTTGATGGTGAAATCCGTGAGACCGTCTACGTCAGTCAACCCGAAGGACTCGAGGATCCTTATCATCGGGACAGAGTTTACAAGCTGGACAAGGCTCTCTACAAGCTCCATCAAGCCCCTAGAGCCTGGTATGAGAAGCTCTCGACTCATCTTGTGAAACACAGTTTTCGCAGAGGAGTGATTGATTGTACGTTATTCATCAAACAATAAGACGATGATTTACTGCTGGTACAGATATATATAGATGACATAATCTTTGGTTCCAAGAATGAAGAATTATGTAAAGAATTTGAATCTGTAATGAAAGCAGAGTTCGAGATGAGTGCAATGGGGGAGATGAAGTTCTTCCTAGGACTACAGGTGGATAAGACACCAGAAGGAATATTCCTGCATCAGACTAAATATGTAGGGGACATCCTCAATCAGTTTGACATGGAGAATGCTTCAGCTGCTGGAACTCCACTTGCCACGAATCATGATGTGGCACCCGACGAAAATGGTGATCTGGTTGATGCTACAATGTATAGAGGAATGATCGGATCCCTTATGTATCTCACAGCGTCTCGTCCTGATATCATGTATGCCACGTGTCTTTGTTCAAGATATCAGGCAAAACCAAAAGTAAGTTATCTCATTGGTGTGAAATGGATTTTTCGCTATCTGAAGGGTACTCCAACACTCGGGTTGTGGTATCCTCATGACGATGATTTTGAGCTTACAGCTTATGGTGACTCAGATTATGGTGGTTGCAAGATAAATAACAAGTCAACTTCTGCAGGATGTGAATTCTCTGGTAGACGGTTAGTCACATGGCAGTGTAAGAAGCAGACATCGGTTGCTCTGTCAACTTGTGAAGCTGAATACGTTGCTGCTACAAGTTGCTGTTCGCAGATCATTTGGATTCAACAGCAAATGCGTGACTACGGTTTGCAATTCTCTAACACTCCTATGTTGATAATTCTGCTGCTATTGCTGTCACCAAAAATCCAGTCCAACATCCTAAAACTAAACACATCGGTATTAAATATCACTTTTTACGTGACTGTTTTGAAAAGCAATTAATCGATGTGGTTAAAATAAATACGGATTTTCAATGCGCCGACCTCTACACAAAAGCATTTGATAAACCGAGGTTTTTATATCTTCTAGAGGTTAATGGCGTGAAAAAGAAAAGTGATGTGATTCTAAAGGAAGAAAGTGCATAGTCCGACAAGCTTTTTTTTGTTTCTTTTTATTTTTTTATTTACTTTATTTTCCTGTCTATTAAAATCCAAAAACAAAAAAAGATTTTCGGTTTTAAATTTTAGGGGGAGAATAGGTTAGTTTAGTATTTAATTCATGCACTATTTAATTATTTAAAAAAACGAGGGAGGATGGCAGCTTAGCTAAAAGAAATGAAATCAAATCTGTGATTTTGATTCAACGCTTATGGAAAATGATAATACACAGGGAACAAATTGTTAGGGACCTCAAAAGCACCTATATGATTAAGATTCAAAATTCTAAGTATAAATCCGAGAAGTCTAAGCAAACTAAAAAGAAAAATGATAGTAAAACTAGTCTGCTACTGAGGTAACATAGAGAAAGTAGACCTAGAGGTTGATGGTCCTTTGTATGATGTGTCGGTAGATTCAACACAATAGATAAGTAGACCTTATTGGTGACTTAAATTCAAACTAAATTGTTCAACCTGTTGTGGGTTCACATCTTATCCCTGGTTAACACAATCAACGCATTTCCGAAAAGGGGTGACGAGCAAAATAAACGCCACAAATGTGTGCGGATGACCATAAAAATTAAGCAAAGCACATGAAAAAATGTTAAGCGCAATCAAGCTAATGACTAATGTTGTTGGTGCGTTACGTGCAAAAAGAAAAGAAAAAATGCTCTCACAAGAAGATAGGTGGTGTGCCTCTCTGTTGTGCGATGGCCCTGACCTGAGAATAAGCATAACCTAAATATTCTAGAATTCATTGTTGTTTGCGTCTCTCTAATGTGCGATGGCACTGACCTGAGGCTTGGCATCTCTTTAAAAGCTCTTAGAATAGTCTCTTCTTCTCAAATACCCGTAGACCGCTCAAAAATCACCTGAGGAATGTTTATTACCATATAAGTGTGGGATCCACAAATGCTTGTTGAAATAATATAACCTAACTCATCACCAGTGTGAGTCAAAAATCTGTGTATGGATTTAAGAGGACAAATATACTGACAATCATTGTGGCTGCAATTCTTGACAGTCAAAATCATTATGTGCATCTTATAGCTCTAGTATGATTTCCTAAAATTGCTATTGACTCTCGGTCAAAACAAGAATCTAGCATCAAAATGTTTTATTAAAATGTCCCAAACGATTCTGATATACCTGTATGATTCCATAATGAATCGTTCCAGGAATGATCAAATTAACTTGAAGTTGTGCTGTTCAGGAAGAAAAATATGCTAGACGGCTTTCTAAAAGATTTCAATCCATCTCTTATCAAAAACCCAAAAATATGTCTTGTTCAGTTTTTGATTTCAAGTTGTTTTTCTATTTTTCTAGTTTTTTTTTGTTAGGTAAAAGTCGGACTATACAACTGGATGAATTCTGTGAATCACTCACTAAAAGGGGTCACGTCTTAGGTGACCAATCAGTTTCAAATTAAAAGGGTCACGTTTGAGGTGACCAATCAGTTTTAAATTAAAAGGATCACGTCTGAGGTGATCAACAATTTTTCAAATTAAAAAGGTCATGTCTGAGATGATCATCGGTCATAACGTCTTATCAATGGTTAACAGGTAAAGTGTTTGAAAGTGCGTGAGGTCAAACTCATAAGTCTGAGCCATTCGCACGACTGGACCATAAGTATGGACCAGTCGCAAGATTGGATCATGAGTATGAGCCAATCGCACGATTGAATCATACGTATGGACCAAACGTACGATTGGACCATAAGCATGGGTCAATCCATGCGATTGGATCACCAGAATGAACCAATCGCACGAATAGATGTGACCGACTGAGCCAGTCGCACGAATGAAGTGTGCGAATAGGTCCAGTCTCAAGACTGAAGGTAAATTTATTATAAATAGAGGGGAGTCGGTCGGATGTTCTCATCACCCCTAAATCGCTCTCGAGTCGCACGAAGCACCTTTACTCTGCCAAGATTTCATTTTATTGATTTAGCATTGTGTTTGTGACTCTAACGATTACTCACTGTATCTACAGGTAATGTGCAACCAAAATCAACGTCAATATCTCGTTTAACCTAGCCCAAATGTCTGAAATCGGACAAAACAAGAACTTAGACAATAATCTTTAAAATAAACCACTAAAATGGACTTAATCATTGATTGAAATAGTATTAGGTGCTATCTTGAATGTATACGAGTGTAATGAGCCTGAACACAACGGTTAACATCAAGTACAGACCAAAAACTGATTTTAAAGTGTCGAACAGAGACTTATGCGAATGGACACGCTGATAAACTTCAATCGCACGATTGAGCTGGGCGAATGACTCAATCGCACGAATGAGCTGGGCGTATGACTCAATCGCATGAATGAACCATGCGTATGAGTTCAATTGCATGACTGGTTCAACCGAATGGGACAACATACGACTAAGCTTAGTCACAGGCTCAATCGTACGACTGAGCCCAATCGCTCGACTAAGACTCAGTCCCATTGTCCATTCGCACGACTGAACAAAATGATTCAAGTTCATTAAAATTCAAATGTCATCCATTTACACAAATTCTAACGTATATGTGTCTTGTGTTACAGAAATGGCTAGCAGATGGACTATGAGCACGAAGCACAACCTCTGTGCTCATCTTGATCTCACATCCCGGAACGCTTCTGAGTTCACGGGGATTATTGCCTTTTTGTGGAGATCAAGGATCTTCAAGGCCATCTCTACACCATGCACACGATATCGATCGATTCAGCAGGCTTTCTGTGAAAGCGCTGTAGTAGACAGGTCCACTGAGCCTCATCGCATTCAGAGCTCTATTTTTGGTGAAGAGATTGAGATCAGCGAGGATGATCTGAGGAGGGTTTTGGAAATGGGCGAGGATGGTGACTGCCCAACCAGGCTGCATCCTTTGATGATTTGGGGATGTTTTTTTCGGATCAAGTACGCTGGGGATATTAATGCAGGTGTGCTCACCAAGAGCAACCTGTGCCCCCAGTTCAAGTACTTGGCCCATGTGCTCCTCAAGTGCATAGCCTCCTGGAAAGGTGGTTTTGAAGAGATGTCTGATCAAATCCAGAATGCTTACGTAGCTCTGGCACAGGGCAAGGAAGGCTTCTGTATGTACCCTCGTTTTCTATAGATGATCATTGATCAGAAGCTTCCTCTGCTACCGAAGGAGAGAGATGATGCGGTCACTCTTGAGGTTATGGATGATACGACGCTTGGGAGGATGAAAGTGTACCAGGGCAAGCAAGTGAAGCCCCCGGTGAGGAGATTGTTTGGGCATCTGGCCCGGGAGGACTACGTGGCGCCCGCTCGCAAGAAGTGGCGTCACGATGACAGTGATTCAGACACAGAGCCCATAGTTTTACCCACTGACGATGGCGATGACGATGACAGTGAAGATGGTGGAGATACTGGCCCCACTCCATCGAGGGCCACTACAACTGATATATCATCTCCCCCATCCACTCAGGGTGGAACTGAGAGGGTTGCGTTCCATCAAGACTTCTTGCCAGATGTGGAGGAAGAATCAGATGAGGAGCCGCTGGTAAAGACAGTGGGCAGTAAGGTTGTTGCCACTGAGAGTGGGATTGCGATGGTTGGCGGATGCCAGGGTGAGTCCAGGGGTGCTGCTGCCAATGTCACTGATCCATCATACATCCCTGACCAGCCCATCAGCCCAGGGGGAGCATCCTCTTCTAAGGGCTCGAGGAAGAAGCGGGTGGCTCAGCCCCATGGCATGAAGAGCAAGAGGATAAGGATTACCATGATTACCACCACATCCACCACCTCTACCACAGCTACCACCACCACTACCACTACCCCTACCACCACTACCACACCTCCCACAACCACTACCACACTTCCTACCACCACTACCACACCTCCTACCACCACTACCACAGCCACCCCTTCACCATCCACTCTTATTCCACCTCCCATATTCACCACATCCACCACCACTACCACCACCAAACGAGCCGGGACATCTGCTCAAGTCCCAATGAGCCATGGATCCACTCTACCCTCTATCGGGTTAGAGGAACAGCTAGCCAACCTCAACTGGATTGTGCTAAAGTTGCTTGCCACAGATGAGCAAAGAGCTGCACAGCTCAACCAACTTATGGAGCTCAATGCTGCTCAAGCTGAGCATATTACACAGCTCCAGGAACATAATGCACATTCTGTCCAACGGATAGAGTAGCTAGAGAGAAAGAACAAGAAGATTATGCTAAGGCTTAAAGGATCCAAAGATGAGCCTTTAAAAATAAGAGAAGGAGATGGTGATGATGATGATGATGATGATGATAGTGATGATGATGATGATGAGGAGGATGAAGATGATAGTGAAGAGGATGTTAGAGAAGATGGGACTAGCGGGAAAGATAGAGAGGACGAGGATGACCAGGAAGGTGATGCTGCTGCATCAGCCTCTCCTCGAGCTCAAGAGAGGAGGACCAAACTGAGTCAAGATCAAGGAGCCTCATCCTCTGCTCCTCCAGCTGAAGAACCCACTATTCAAGACAAAAGTAATGATTAGATGTTTTTGTATTTAAAACTTTTGTACTTGAATTATATATTACTCTAATGTAATTATTGATCATTTAAGCTTGTTTATGTCTTAATGTTTCATATAATTACTTATGTGTGTTATGCTAAATGTTTAAATCAAGCATATAATACTTCACAGCAAGATGAATACGATATTGCTCCCCTTCAGCAAATCAAGTCTCAATTCACCATGATTCTTGATTAGCAAGGAATCATGAGAAGGTCAGTGAGCTACACTCCCGAAGAAGGAGAAATTATACACGATCTGACCGACGAGCAACTTGCTGAGATGTTCAGACTGAATCCTGACGAGCTTGTCAAAGATGCTCCAAAGGTCGTTGTTATAAGTGATGATGAGCTGAACGGTGTTGATGAAATAGAGATAGAGGATGTCATGTCTGACCACTATCCAGAGTACACTGACCAACAGGGAAATGTGATCCCCAACTTGGGTGACACTCTCGGCAGTGCTACATTTGAAAAACTGAATGAAATGGAGAAAGAAAAAGATAAGGATGAAAGCCAAGCCCAAGCCTTGGATGCAGATGTTGATATAAAGAAGGTTGAATGGGCAGCTTGTTTTTCTGAAATAAGAGCCCAACGCACAGCTCCAAAGCAAAATGCCTACGCCAAACTCTAAAAAGTCAAGAAACATGACAAGGTGTCTGGCAAGATCATAGCGTGGGCGTATTTTGAGGACTTAAACGTTTATGCTGTAAAAAGGGAGAAGGGAATAGAGTACTTCAGGTATCCTCATGATCAGAAGACTCTACCAGGCTTTGAGCTCAACCGACTGGCATGTTTAAATCTGCTGTATGTTGATCCCAGAAAGATGTCAGGTTGGTTTGAAGCTGCATTAAAGAAGGAATACCACACAAAGTGGGTAAACTTCGGACCTCAACAACCGAAGAGGTTTATTCGCAAGTCTGAGGTGGATCCCATATCTGGAAAGCCTAAAGTAGTGTTGAAGTGGAGTCCCCCGCGCACGATGTCAAAGATTACCTTACTGGAAATGTCTTAGGACTTCACTCCACATGTCAAATGGTGGTATTATGACTGGAGGACGGGTGAAGCGGTCATAGTTCTAAACAGAGAGGGGAAAATGGAAACTATCAGGGTGTTGTACAAGCTCTCCAATTTCAGAATGTGATACGGCTCTGTTTTGCGTATGAAATACACGCAGGAGTCACAAGAGAGGAGAAGTACAAAAGGTTTGAGGAGCATATGAAGGATGTCAGACGTTAGAGTAAACTAGGTCCAAGGGGGAGTTTGTTGATACATATGTCCCTAGTTTATGTGCTTAATGTAAAAGTCTGTCATGGCTTACATATGTGTAATGAAACAATGTAATACTATATGATTTGTGCTTTGATGTTTACTTATATCTGATTCATATATATAAACTTATTATATAGGTTTGAAGTTGTTATATGATGATTCATGCTAATGGACCATACTTATGGACCATACGCATGAATACATCATGCAAATGAACCAGTCGCACAACTGAACCAGATGACTGGATCAGTCGTACGAGTGAGACATGAGATTGACTCAGTCGCACGACTGAACTTTTAGTCGTGCGTATGAATCAGTCGCATGGGTCAGTCGCACGACTGAACCATGCTAATGGTTCAGTCGCACGAATGAAGACTGCAAACCTATAAATACCACTTAATTCGTGGAAAAACAAAACTTTTGATACATACTCATAACCTTTCCATCCAGAGCGTCCATAAAGCCTATTCCAAGTTCATAGTTCGCATTCGATCTTTTTCTACTCGTTCTTAATGTTTCTTTAATCATTAGATTGATCGGGATTGCGTTCTTACTGATTGGATCGCCAATCAAATAGGATTCCATACTATTAGATCTGGTTTCACGCATTATCAGTTAGTATTCCGTATGTACACGGTCCTAACAGTTTTTTCCTTCTCAGTTGGGTTCTCCTCCCTCATAGGTTCAGAAGGAGAGAGAGTTGGACCATGTTGTGGTCAGAAGATAAAGCTTGTTGAGGTTTAGTAGGAGGTCCAGGTTGTGTTGTCTCAAAATGTTCAACCTTAACCTCTACTTCCGGAGGAGCTTGACTTGGTGGAGAATGCAAGTCAACAAGCTCTCCTCTCTTGATCTTCTGCTAGATCACCCTAATGTGCTCATCCATGGTGGATAAAGACATTGGGCTAAGTATCCTTCCAGAGAATCCATACAACTTCAAGAAGCTCATCATCCTCTGCCTATCAGCAGACTTCTTTGACTTTGTTGCTTCTTCCCTCATCTTCCTCTTAGCAGCTTTTTGTTCTTTTTGAACTTGTAGCTCAAGCTGCTTGAGGTATTCAAACTCAATGTACTCATACGACAAGGAAAGAAGTAGAGCTCCCTGATAGAGACCTGTGACATTCTGGTAGTTGATCATGTTTTGTCTGTTAGCTTCCTTATCTACATGAGGTTGTTCTGTTGCCACAGCCTCTTCTTCAGGACTTCCTTGAATTGGGGAGAGGGTAGGAGCATGTTTGTATAGCCTTTTCTGCCTTTTTTCTTCGTTGGTCTTGATGAGCAAATCTGCATCCTCTGCCTCCTTCCACTTCATAGACACTTCCATGTCTGCCAGTTCATTCAATTCATCTAAGGGAGAGAGATGATCTCATCTATATCATAGTTCCTGGTCTGCAAATACTTAATTCTGACTGCTCTTAACTCATCATTTTGAGTGTTTGGTCTGGGAGCAGCCCTGATTGTAGCTTCTATGAAGCCTGAAGACCCAATGGAACTTTCTCCCCTTACCTTCCTCTTCCTCTCTTTCTCCTCCTACTCATTCTCCTCAGGTGTCATTATCTTTTCCCTTTGTCACCCATAGACCTTTGTGGCTTAGGGTGAAGAGAGCTTTGGCCTTCATTGCCTGGTGTAGCATTCGGACTTTGGCCAGAGAGAGGCTGTGATATACCTTCACCAGCAGGTGTTTCACTGAGGGATAGGGATGCTGAAGTTGTTGGTTCTGTGATAGTGCTCACAGGTTCTATCATTAGGCCTTCAGTCAAGGTTTTCCCTTTGTAGCTAATCTTAGGGTCCACCTCAACATCCAGTTGACCAATGACATTGCCTGCTCGCATTTGTCTCCTTGCTTTGAACACTTCAGCAATCCAGTCTTAAATTCTTTAAGCCATTCTGCCAGCTTGCCTGAATTGACTTGGGTTGGCAAGTGGCATGTTGACTAGATCAAGACCTTCATATTAGTTCAAGGTATGAAGATTGAAGATCTCTTGATGCCCTTGAACTCTTTGAAGTATGAGGGCTCTTCTATCAACATCATACCTCCACCCAACTATGTAATTTGAAGCTCCTTGGGGTGGAGATGTCATTGCCCTTGGAATTCCCTCCTTAAATAAACTCTGAATGAGTGAGTCCACATCAATGTGAACTTGAGGAGGTTGCTGAGTATGGACAACTACAAGTGAGGATGGTTAGTCATTAATGTCCATACTCTGTGAAGAACTCTCAGGTTTTGTGATTGCTTAGACTTTCTCCCCCTTTTTGGTAGCATCACCCACTTGCATAGGTAAGCCCAGAGTTAGGTCTATCACATCCACAGGTTCTTGTGTTCCTGGATGACGTCTCTTTAAAGGTCTTCCAGCTAGTTTCTTCTTGAGATAAGATATCTCAAGTTGTTGATCATGGACCATGTTTTGTAAGGTAGTCACCTAAGATTCCAAGTGACTAACCTTAGAGACTAAATAAGAGCATGTTTGTGATAATTTTTGCACCTTTAGTCTTATGTTCCCCTCATCTTCATCAGAAGAATCAAAGGGGGATGAAAGAATTGAACCAAAGTCTTCTCTCTCACCACCAGCATGGTGTTCTTGGCTGTTGGATTTCCCCTGCTCACTAACAACTTCAAGTGAAGTGTCAATGGGTTGAGTTGCCATGGTTGAGGTCCTAATGATGTAATCACTTGTAGGAGTGAGAGCCTCTTCCATATAGATCTCCTTAACAGGTTCAGGGAGATCCACCTCAGTAATAGGTGAATGATGTGGGCTAGACAGGGGAGAAGCAGGAGTACTTATCTATATTTGAGTAGGGGAGGAGTAGAGAGACTCATGGTACTCACTGAATCCTATGTCTTCATCATCATAGAATTCTAGGTTGGGTATTAGTTGGTTTAGATCAAGAGGCTGGGGATGGTAACTGTCCCCTGAAGGTTGTTCACTAGAGTTTTGATACTTTGAGTGAAGGCTTAAGACTGCTTGGGTAATGAGCTCATTAGGCTGAGCATGAGGAACCTCAGCACCGATTCTTGATAAGATGAGAGTGGTTTGCTCCTTAGGAGAAGTGGGAGCTTTAGTGTCCACTTCCTCATGTGTGGGTTGTGATATGGGGGCCTGCACAAGCTCAATAACTTAAGCAGGGGTTCGTTTGGATTTTCTTTGGTAGGTGAGGAGTATTTGTGGCTGTTTAGGTGGTTGAGAAGTAGAAGGTGTGGGTTCAACACTTGCTTGTGCTGCTAGGTTGTCACCTTGAGCAATGAGCTCTAACATTTTTGGGACAAGGGCTGTTTCTACCCCAGAGAAGCCAACAGTTGGCTTCTTCATGGTCTTAAAGATGTCGGGCTTCATCAGTCCCAATTTAAGAATATTACTTGTTGCCCTCAACTGTGAGCCCAGTTTATAGTTGAGAATGTGTTGAACATATCTGGGGAACATTTAATACTCAAAGGAGTCTAAGTTAACAAGAAAATTGGTATACACAAACTGTGAGTTCTTGAACTTGATCCCCTGTACCATTCCATGTACTATGAAGGGAAGATCTTCAGGAATCTGGTCCCATCCCCCATGCTTGTTGGATAAGCTGTGGATGACCACATGAAGAAGATACTTCCACTAGGATGAGACCTTCCCTTTCCTGAAGGTCTTTACAGAAAAAAATCCAACAGAGCAATGGTAAGGGAAGTGAAGTAGTTGGAAAGAGCCAAAAAACGACATACCTCTGAGAAACTAGAATCTTTCTCATAATCCAACAGAGCAACCTGATTGTGTTGCATGTGGAGTTGCATGGAGAAATCAGGGTTGTTTCAACGGTTGAGGTTGGCCATTTGAGAAAGCTTGATGGTGAAGGAAGATAAGAACAAAGGCGGTTTTGGGTGAATTTAGGTTAAGAGGAAGTTACAGATGTAGAAGAAAGTGAAAGAAGGGGGAACCGTTGGGTATATTTATATGAAATGGATATGACACAAAGTTAATGAAAGAGGATAAACTTTGAAATCCGGATGTCGGCCCACCTCTGAAAAAGTGCCTAAAAAGGTAGTTTTCTTGGAAGTCGAAAATCTTCCGAAGGTAGTTTGTCTTCGAAATGTTTGATAAAAAGCTTCCGAAGCCCAACAGCTTCGGAAGAAATTTCAAAGATTATAAGGAATTTTGCTTCGGAAGATATTTAGACTTGGAAATTTTATTTTAAGAGGAATAAAATCTTCCGAGACTTAAATTTGCTTTCGGATGAAAATTGTTCTTCAAAAACATATAAGTACTTATATTCATTTATGCTTCCGAAAGTATTTGAAAATTTTCTTCCGAAGGTAATTTGAAATAAGCAGTTATTTGTTTTGGATGACATAATTTTATTCCGAAGGTAAAGAGATATCTTTTGAAGAAAATTTTTATCAAAATTCTAAATAATTTAAGAGATAAAATTTTAAAAGATTTTTCTTCCAAAGTAAACAAGGGCTTATGAAGGTGATGAAATAGACAACTTAGGACACACATATTTTAGAAATAATATGAATTAAGTTTAAAGAAAATCTACTCAAACTTAATCATCCCAATAGCTTATATAAGATGTTTAAATCTCTGTTCATCAAAAGCTTTGGTGAACAAATCAGCATATTGTTCATTTGTGTTAACTTTGACTAGTTTGATTAACATTTTTCAAAGTTATCTCTAATAAGATGACACCTGATGTTGATGTGTTTTGTCCTTGAGTGCTGCATAGGATTCTCTATGATAGAGATAACATTATTGTTGTCTATATGGATATGAGGGTCTTTAAAGTTGAATCCACAGTCTAACATTTGATTCTAAATCCAAAGCACTTGAGCACAGTAGCTAGCAGCAGCAATGTATTCAGCTTTAGCAGTTGATGCAGACACACAGGATTGTTTCTTGCATTTCCATGAGACAATCCTTCCACCAAGAAATTGACAGCCCCCAGATGTGGACTTTGCAGTCATATTACAGAAACCATAGTCACTATCTATGTATGCATACAAATTGAAGTCGGAATTCTTTTGATACCAAATGCCTAATGTAGCAGCACCTTTGAGATATCTTAAAATCCTCTTGACAGTGATTAGGTGTGACATCTTGGGGTTGGATTGATATCTTGCACGGATACATGTGACAAACATGATATCAGGCCTGCTAGCTGTGAGGTACATAAGAGACCCAATCATAGCCCAGTAGAGATGTTCATCTACACACTCCCCCTCAAGATCAGGTCTAAGGGAGTGGTTTCCGGATATAGGTGTCTTAGCAACCTTATAGTCGGTCATGTTGAATCTTGTAAGTATGTCTTGTACATACTTTGACTGACTTATAAAGATCCCACTGTCAACTTGCTTTACTTGAATTCCTAGAATGAAATTGAGTGCTCCCATTGCACTCATTTCAAATCTATTCTTCATCAGCTTCTCAAAGTCTTTGTAAAGCTTTGGATTGGGTGACCCAAAGATAATGTCATCTACATATACTTGAACTAGCATTAAGTCATTCCCTGTTCCTTTGATGAAGAGAGTTCCATCTATAGTACCTCTTTTGTAACAATGTTGGTAGAGATACTAAGATAGGGCCTCATACTACTTCCTTGGAGCTTGGTGTAGCCCATAAAGAGCTTTATCAAGCTTGCAGACATAATCAGGATGATCAGGATCTGCAAATCCCAGTGGTTGTTTGACATACATCTCTTCCTCAATCACCCCATATAGAAAAGCACAATTGACATCAAACTGGTAGACCTTGAAATTCTTGGATGCAACAAAAGCTAGGAATATTCTTACAGCTTCAAGTCTTGCTACAGGAGCAAAGAAATCTATGTAGTAATTTCTTTCTTCTTGTGTGTACCCTTGGATAACTAGTCTTGCCTTGTTTTTGATGACAAGTCCTCTATCATCCTTCTTGTTCCTGAACACCCATTTGGTTCCTATGGTAGTCTTACTTTGAGGAAGAGGACATAGGTTCCAAACCTTTTGCCTTTTGAATTGAAGCAACTCCTCCTTCATAGCTTCAACCCAACTTCCATCCTTTAAAGCCTCATCAACTTTCTTTGGCTCTATATGGGATAAGAAACAAGAGTGAAGACAAACATTTGCATCATGGGTTTGTCCTCTTGTTTTTACCCCTGTGTCAACATCTCCAATGATGTTTATGGTGGGGTGAGACTTGTGGATCCTAAGTTGAGGGATCACAACAAGTTGCTTTAAGAGATCTAAATTAGAGAGATTTAAATCATGCATTGAAGTTTCTCCCACCACATCAGCACACTTATCAAGGGAGACTTGATCCAATGAGTGTGTGACATCATTTATGTTATATTCAATTGAACGGTTATCAACATCAAGAAACTCTTGATCACTATCACCACCACCATTGCCTTCCATATTTGAAGCTTAAGTGTTGTGCCTCTTAGCTGGAATTTGATGGCACCTCAGATGTATTAGCTGAATATGACATGGTTGTGCTGATAGTAACTCCATCTACATAATTAGTTACAAGTGGAGCTGAAGTAGTATAATTTGATGGTCTTCTCAGCTCAAATATTAGATCAGGATCACCTGCTGATAACATATCTGTGGACCTTGAAACATTCTCACAAGATTTTTTGAAACAGTTGGTAACTAAATCAAGATCAAATAGCCAATCAGGACTAGAACCTTTCACACTGGGAGTGTGCTCATTGAAAGTCACATTGGCTGACTCCTCAACTACTCTAGTTCTGAGATTGTATACTTTATAAGCCTTAGCTTGAGAAGAATAACCAATAAAGTGTCCATCATCTGATATTCAGCAAATTTGGCTATTTGGTCTTTGGTATTCAAGATGGTACAAGGACATCCAAATGACCTGAGAAAACCAATGAAAGGTTTTCTCTTGTGCCTAAGTTCATAAGAAGTCTTACCATGAGTCTTGACTACTAAAACTCTTTTTTGCACATAGCAAGAAGTGTTTACTGCTTCTGCCCAAAAGGTGATAGGCAGTTTAGAGTCAAACAACATAGTTCTTGTAGCTTCAATTAGTGTCTTGTTTCTTCACTTAGCAACACCATTTTGCTGAGGAGTCCTGGGAGCACTATATTGTCTTGAAATACCTATTTTATCACAAAATGTATCAAGGTTTTGGTTCTTGAATTCAATTCCTTGATCACATCTTATGGTCTTGACCTTGTGATCATATTGATTCTCAATCTTTAAGATGAAACTTTCCAAGATCTCAGGAGTCTCATCCTTAGGTCTAAGGAAAAAGACCCAAGTGAACATTGTAAAGTCATCTGTGATCACTAAACAGTATGAGGTCCTTCCTAGACTCATTACACTGGTGGGGACAAAGAGATCCATATGTAATAAGTGTAGGGGAGTAGTGATAGAGTTTCTTTCCTTTGGCTTATGAGATACTTTGTGTTGCTTCCCTTTGAGGCATGCAACACAATGATCATCACTTGTAAACTCTTTCTTTGGCATTCCAATTACCAAATCATTCTTAATTAGTTAATTCATGTTCTAAAAGTTTACATGGCACATTCTTTTATACCATAGTAAAGAATCATCACTATTTGCCTTAGATAGAAATCATGAAACTTCTCCTAAGGGAGATGTTTCTTGCAAATCCATATTGTACATATTCCCTCTCCTGGTGGCTCTGAGTAGGATATGCTCTTGAGGAATAACCATCCCGGGCTTGAGAACAATGCACTCATGCTCAGTGAATAGCATGTTATGTCACTGATCACAAAATTGATATACACTCAGAAGATTGTATCCAAGCTCCTTGACTAAGTTTACCTTTTCAATGCTAAGCTTACCATTTGTCACCCTTCACCTTCTAGTAATGTAACCTCCAGCATCCCCTCCAAAAGCAATTGGCCCTCTATTAATTTTCTTAAAATTCTGGAGAAGTGACCCACTGCCTGTCATATGTCTGGAACAGCCACTATCAATGATCCATATATTCTTGTTTTTCTTGAGCTGTTCTAGCATAAAAGAAATGATTAGTTACATTTGAATACCCAAGCCTTGTTGGTCTTGGGCTTATCAAAAGAAGTTGAAGACAATGCAACAGTAATTGCTCATATTGTCAAATTCGGAGGATCATTTGCTGATGTTGATGAAGAACTTTCAGTCACATGGTCTTTCTTTGTCTTCCACACCACCTTTGGAAGCTTAGACATGACCTTCAATGCTTTAGAAGTTTTGAAAACTTCGGAAGTTTTGGAGACTGGACCTTCAAAAGATCTTGCTACCACTATAGCAGGCTTCAGTACTTCGGAAGTATTCCTTTCTTCCGAGACCAAATTTTCTTCCGAAGGCAAGTTTTCACTTGTCTTCTTCTTCATTTTGGAGCTTCCAAAAGGAAAAGAGTTTCCTTCCGAAGCTTGCTTCTTCTTCAACTTCTTAGAAGTTTCTTTCTTGATCATGTGGATTGTACTTTTAGGATTGTAGAAGCAATCGTTTGCAGAATGAGAAGTACTACCACACATGACACATTCCATTTTCTTCCTTCTGAGAGTCTTCCTTTGGGAACAAAGCTGAACTTGATCACTTTACTTCTCCATCTTCATCTTTGTAGATTTTGTGGCAATTTTTTTAGGGTGCGAACTACCTTTAGAGTTGAATGGTTCAGGTTGTGTAGCAGTGGTACACATCTGATCAACCTTCTTCATGATGTTGGGATGACTTGGACATAAACTAGAACTCCTGGTACTAGAGTTCAAGTTTGAGTCTTCAGTCTTAACCACTTCAGAACCTGTAGAGATAAAAACTTGTTTCTACAAGGAGTTAAATGTGGCCTTGATCTCTTGAGCCTTTTTGGACTTTCTCTTGGCCTCTCTGATCAAGTTCTTTCTTTTAGACTTTGTCATCCTAACTTTCTTACTCTCCTCAGGAGAATAATGACCCTTCTTAGGATGCTCTTTCTTACTCTTCTCAGAGACATCCTTTACTATCTCCTCTTCGTCCTCTTCACTCACAGGGTCTATTAAGGGGAGCTCATCTTCACAAGTTCCACATCTAGGAGATCTTACAGACAAGATTGTGTCTGGAGGAGCTATCTCAATAGATCCCAGTCCCTGCTTATTCTGATAACAAAATTTTGTATGTAGCGATGAGGATATTATGTTCTTGAAGGTCTCTTCTTCAAGAACACATTTTTCTGCCCTGGCTTTGCTGATCACAAGCTCAGCCTGGCATTCAGTTAACTTAATGATCAGATCTTTGATTTGAGTCCTATAATTAGTGTGCTCATGTTTAAGAGTTAAAAAGGTTTTCTCTAGATCTTCTATTGTAAGTTTATAATCATTTTCAGCTATTTTGAAATCAGATTTTAAGATGTTTAAGGACTCAAGATCAGATCTCATCTCTAAGTTATAGGACCTATATATGTTAACTTTAGCAATACATTCAGGTGTACAAAGATGTTCAAATACCTTGGCTTCATCATGGTCACCCATTAGTGCTTGGTTTGGAGATGCATCTTCCACCTGAAAGCTCCAGTCAAAGCCTCCTTCTTTAACAACAACTACAGCTTGCTGCTTTGGTTTTCATTATAGTTTGCTTTGTCAGTGTAGTTTGGTCTGGTTTGTGCTTGGCCTCCATTTGTCCTTGGTTCCTTGCACTCTCTAGGAAAGTGTCCCATTTGGTTAAATTTGTAACATTTCACTTTGATTTTGTCCAGTCCAAACTTTCCACTGGCTGCATTGTTTGGAAACTTTCTCTCTGTCCTCTTGTAGAACTTCTTGGCTTTGTGAGTGAGAAGAGCCATTTGTTGAACTATCACCATGTACTCCAGATCATCTGGATGGATACAGTCAAGATCTTCAAGGGTGAAGAGAAAGTTGCTAGAACTTTCATCAATAGACACAAAAGCTTGTGAAGAGCTTGTCTTTTGGAATGAACCTCCTTGAGTGTATCTCTCCCTTGGTGTCTCCGGGAAGGTGATGAAAGGACCCTTTTGTGAGTTGTCAGGGTAGTTCTCTGCAGACCCTTTCAATCACATGAAGGGCTGAACTCAGTTGATTGCTGGAGTTACCAAATGGATTTTGCATGTTCATCTCCATCTTGTATCCACTAAGAATACCATACAACTCTATAAGAGTAGGAGTCTTAAGGTTCTCAGTTCTCTTGATAACAACACGATAATATGTCCATTGTCTAGGAAGAAAGAACATGAGCTTCCTTACAATGTCTCTGCAGGATCGGGTTTTGTCACTTAACACTTGGTTTTCTCTCAAACTCACTTATACTACACTTGGATCAGATGAAGTAGAATCTCTCCTAAGAGTTGATAATAATATACTAAGTAGCAAAGAACACAAAGAAATAATTTTCAAGGCACTTGTATATATTACTTCTCAACTCAAAGTGTTACAAGACTCTTACAAGCATATTACATGAGTTACAATGAGAAACTATATATACTACTACCTACAGCCGGATATACTTTGATACTAGCTGGAAACCTACGACGAAAGCATATACTACAATGCTAAAGTTAAGGTATCTTAGATAAAGTATTATCTAAGATATGGTCTCATGACATTTCCATGACTTACTTTTTGTCACCAACTAAAGTTGGCAACTATACTAACTGATAAAGGAAAACAGTTTAATAGAGTATGGTCAACTACATGGCTTTTGTGAAAAAAGCCACACAGTGTCTCAGAGGTCTGCAGCGGAGTGTCAGAGAGACCATACTTATGTCCACTGGTTCATAGTAGGTCTTTCGTAGGTTAGTTGTCTTCAGAAGAACAAGTTCTTCCGAAGCCACTTATACTTCGGAAGAAGCTATTATACTTCCGAGGCTTGATGACTTCCTCATATCTTCATACTTCGGAAGTTGACTTCTTATCTTTTCTTCTAAGTCTTGAACTTCGGAAGTGAATACTTTGTCTTCGGAAGTTGGAGTTTTTCTTTGAAAGATGATCTTGCACTTTGTCTTTGGAAGAACTCCATTTCCTTCGGAAGTTCCACACTTAGCTTTGGAAGTCCTTTATTAGTTGTACCCAAAAAAATAGCCTAAGTGATTTGGTTTTGGTTGTACCAGCCTTTCTAGATCCAACAAACTCCCCCTAGGCTGATGCTACCAAAACCTCACTTATTTCTACTTCTCAAAACCTTCAGCACCAGGGACAGAAGATGTTTGTCTGTTTCCTTGTTCTTCCCTGAAGTGGTGCTGAGAAGTTTGTACAAGTCATTAGTGGATAGGAGATCCAGTCTATCACTCTGAATGACATGTACCCTTTGTTGTGCCCCCTGAAGAGAGTTAGTTGAAGGGAGTTATAGTCATACTCCCATCTAACTATGGATTCAAGTTTGGGACCCTCAACCATTTGAAGAAAGGCTTTGCCTTTGGTTGTTGATCTTTTCCTTTTCTCCTCCTCTCTCAGTTTCAACTCTTCTTCAATCTTGGTCCTAGCAGTTAGCTCGGCCAGATGAAGACTGCTCAAGTGATTTCTGATGTGAGTAGCTACTTCAGAGTTGAAGGGGTTGGAGAGTGGCTTCTCTGCTAACGCAGCAATATCAAATCTGCTTAAGTGTAGCAAAGATGAGGCATTTAGCCTGTTTAGCTCTCCACTCTGTCTCTCAACAACAAAGTTTTGAGAAGAGTCTTCGAACCTCCACTGGATAATCTTCTTCCTAGGCACAAGGGGTTGACTTGGTACCTAGTCTCCTTTCTTCGTATCCAGCAGAGTCACCAGCCTTCTCCTTAGCTTCTTTTCTTCCTCATTCAAAGTATCTGAGTTGAGGCCAAGGAGCTTTGCAGCTTGGTCCAATGTTCCTCTGGGCAGATCAAGAAATTGATCTCTAGTGAGGGAACATGAGGATCCATCAACATAAGTCAGTTTGACAGAATCCTCCTCATAAGAGAAGTCGCTCAGGGTTGTACAGTTGATGAGCTTTGTCTTGATTGCCTTGAACTCTTCTAAGGAGAGATGTTTGGACGGCTGAGGGGATGATTTGGGAGGTTGTGGTGTTTGGGTTCTGGCGAGTGTTTAGGGTTGGACGATGGGTAGTTTAGGTGGTTGAGGTGAGGAAGTTGGTAAGGTTGATGGTGTAGGTTCAGGGGTGTAAGGTTCAGTGGTTGGTTTAGTCTTGATGGGGAATTGAAAAGGAATTGGTTCAGGTTGTGGTTGGGTTTGAGGTTGGGGTTTAGTGGTTGGTTTGAAGATCATCCCATGTCCCCTTCTATACATCTCCTTCCTCTTCCCCGAGCGAATGTCAGCCTTTATGTCACTGACATGTCACTGGAGGGTCTTCTCAGACATAGGACCCACCTGCCTGCCGCTCGGAGATAGTCTTTCATCCAAGCCTTTTCACCTATCTTTCTGGCAGCAGCGAGTCCTGCTTCCTCTTCCTTCTTCTTCTTCAACCTCAGCTTTTCCTTAGCAGCTTTCTTTCTCTCCATCTCCATTTGATCTTGCTCTTTGTTGAAGGGTCATAAGATCGTATCGTTGTCATGTGTATATAGTTCTTCTAGAGAGAAACCCCTGGAGGTTAGGAAAGTTATCATTTCTCTCCTAAGCTGCTGATCAGCTTCTCTTTTCTCCCTTTCCCTTTCTTCCTCTAAGGCCAACCTTGCTGCTTCTTCCTTTTGCTAAATTTTCAGCAAAGTTACCTTTTCTAACTCAACTAACTCCTCTAATGGTAGTAGGAGTACATCTTCATTCACAGCTCCTAAATTGACGAGTCTGTCAATGATTTCCACTTTTCTTCTATTGTTGACAGCCTCCTGGTTGGCTGTAGCTGCTTTGCTACTAGCAGCTAGCAACTTTCCAGTTGGAAGTCTACCTTTTCTCTTGAGTTTCTCTAACCTTGTTTCCTCCTGAAGCTCTTCCTCAGTCATCTTCCTCTTTCCTTTGACATCTTCGGAAGTGCTAGACTTTGGGGGTTCTTGGATGGAAGATTCAGGTTGAGTGGTGGTAATGGGAGCTGGAGTTAATGATGATATTTGAGCTAGGGTTTGGGTGAGAAAATCCTCCCTATTAACCTCATATGCAAGTTCTAGGATTGCATCTATGACTATTAGATCATCGGATAAAGAGAATAGTCCTTCCGCAGCTACAATCTCAGCTTTTGAAGATTGAAGTTGTTCTTCCGAGGCTTTGACTTGTGCTTCAGAAGTCTGTGATAATGCACTCTCTGTCCCAACCATCTCAGTTATTGGGCCATCAGTCCTTGTTTCCCCTTTGAAATTAATCTCAGGTTCCACTTGGACCTTAAGTTGACCAACTCCCTCGATAGTAGTAGAAGGTGCATTCAACCTCTGAAGCTCTTGAGCTCCAAAGTAGATCACAGACAAGTCAGTACTTGGATGTTCAATAAAAGATTCCATCAGGAACTTGTTGAAGAACCTGTTGAGATCTTGGAGCATCCTTTGGTCCACTTGAATTACAACTAGAGGAGGCTCAGGAAAAACTGAAGCTTGTTGCATGGGGTATCTTGAACTTAAGGAAGTGAGAGCTTAACTTTACGGTTCCTCTTGTCTTTGGCTTTGTCACTGGACACTCTCCCCCTTTTTGGTAGCATCATCTTGAGAGTTTGATGAGCTAGTGGAAGAGGTCAATGAGACCTAAATTGGTACATGCCTAACAGACCTCTCAATCTGTTTCTCAGCTAGTTTGGCCTTGAGATATTCAATCTCAAGTTGCTAAGTGTCAGATCCTATCCTTTAAAGTTCTAACCTTAGATTCAAGGTTTGAGACTTTAGAAAGTAGGTCTTCAATGGTGAGTTGCAGTCTTCCCTCATCTTATTTTGAAGAAACATAGGGAGATGAGGTACTATACCTAGTATGTTCATCGTCACCACCAGATGTGGTTTCCCTTGCTCAATGATGTCTCTTTCAGAGTCATCAAAGGGCATGGTTGTCGTAAATTCAGTCTTAGTGATGTTAGCACTGTCCTGAAGGTCCATTGAGGCTCCTTTAGTAGTGGCAGCTGAATCTACATGAGTCCCCTCCACATCAGTGGGACTTACCTCAGTAAAGGCTTGCTGATGGGGGCTAGAGATAATAGGACTCTAGGCTCTGTTGATCCTTGAGAGGGTGTTGTGGATCAACTTCATTGCCCTGAAGAGACAATCTCTTCATCAGTTCCTATTAATAGGTCAGTAAAGGATATAGAGGTTAAGCCTAATGACCCGAGACCTAGTCAATGTCTAATGGCATTGATCCTATGGTGGGGCTGTCCCTTTTTGGCTGCTCAGGGGAGTATAAAGACTCACCCTGAGGGTTTACATCTTGGGTTTTGGGCTCATGGGTTTGAGACTGAGGAGACTTAATACCCATATTAAGGTCAATTGTGAAGGATGGTGAGACCTCAGACTGAGTGGGAGCCCATTGTTCCACTCTAGTCTTTTTGGATTAAACAGAAGGAGCTTGTTCAATCAGAGAAGATTCAACAAGGGTTCGTTTGGGGCGTCTTTGATATGTGATAGGGATGGAGTGAGAAGGTAAATTTGCTAATGTGAGGGTAGTTGCTGGTGTGGGTTCATCACCTGTAGGGTTAACAGGGATGTCACCAGGAGCCATTGGCTCAGTCATACCTGGAAGAAGTGCAGTATGTCTTCCGGTGAAATTGGTGGACACTCTCTTCAAAGTCTTGAAGATGGTAGGTCTTATTTGAGGGATAGTCAGAGTAGCTACACAGACAAGCTAACTCTGGTCCAGCTCACAGTTGATTATGTGTTGAAGAAACCTAGGATACATGAAGAATGTGTCCCGTTGGAGGTTTCCTATAAGATTGGTCAGCATAAACCTTGAGTAATTAAAACGGAGGCTCCTCACCAATCCATGAACTAGGCACCCTAGTTCATATGGGATTTGATACCATCCCTCAGATTTGTTGGACAATCAATGAAGAACAACATGCAGCAGAAACTTCCAGTTGTAAGAGAAATTGAACTTGTAGATGGTAGACCTGCTTACATCTCCATCATTTCCCATTTGGATATAGGTGTTGTCCAAATCTGTCTTGGGGAACTCTGTAGGAGCGCCCTCATCATGAAGCTCGAGATGTTCCCTGATGAGTTGTTTGGAAATGACCAACTCCTGGCCACAAATGCTCGATCTTATTACCCGAACCCCATAAAGGGTTTCAATCTGGCCATTGGCCCAAAATTCAGCCATGTGATTTGAGTAAACGGTAGGGTTAACAGGCAGAGCGATGTAATAAGATGATTGGGTAAGAAAGGAGATGATATCAGAGAAGTCAGCATCCCTTGAAGAATCAAGGAGTGCGACTTTGTTGTGCTGAGGGTTAAGTGCCATTGAGAAAGTTGCAAAGAAGATTAGTTTGGAATTTGGTGAATTGGGGACGAAGAAAGCTTTTAGGGCAGTAAATTTGGTAAGAAGATGAAAGTAATTAGTCGAGGTTATTTAAATGGGTGAAATGGCGGTTTAAGGGGTTTGGATAAGGTGACGGGATGTTTCAGTGGATGATGTGACAGGGGCGGTAAGGTTTAGTCCATTTAAATAATCCGACATTATTAACAAAATCTTTACATTTTACAGAGTGGGGCCCAAAAGATTTCCGTTACACAGTAAAGTCTTTCTTCCGAGTATAAAGCATTTCCGAAGGTAATGTTCTTCCGAAGGCAATATTACTTCCGAAGGTAAAGTTCTTATTTCCGAGAGTAAAGATTGCTTTCCGAATGGAGAGTTTTATAAGCTTCGGAAGTAGATCTGATATGTAATCAATCGCTTCTTCCGAGACTAAAAACTCTTCCGATAAGAAAATTATCCTGGGAGGAATTTGCTTCGGAAGATATGTAAAACATCTTCTGAGGGTTAATTCCTCTTCGGAAGAATTTATACTTGGTGAAAAGTTCAGAGAAGGACCTTTTGTAACAGAGCTTAGATTGTTTTGACAGAAGACTTTACACATTAAAAAGGTTTTCAAATGAGATAGACTAATCAATGTTTATCATCCCAATAGCCGTAATGAGATACTTGAATCTTTGTTCATCAAATGCTTTGGTGAACAAGTCAGCATATTGTTCATTTGAGTCAACTTTGATTAGCTTAATTAGATTTTTCTCATGAATATCTCTAATGAAATGGTACCTGATATCAATGTGCTTTGTCTTGGAGTGCTTCACTGGATTTTCAGTAATGGAGATAGCACTATTGTTGTCAATGTGGATAGGAGTGCTCATGAAGTTGAATCCGTAGTCTATCATCTGGTTCTGAATCCACAACAGCTGAGCACAGCAACTAGCAGTAGCAATGTATTCAGCTTCAGTAGTTGATGTTGAGACACAGGATTGCTTCTTGCATTGCCATGAGATGATCCTTCCACCAAGAAATTGACATCCACCTAATGTTGATTTCTTGTTGATATTGCAGCCACCATAGTCACTGTCAGAGTAGCCATAGAGATTGAAAGTGTTGTTCCTTGGATACCAGAGACCTAATTTAGGTGCTCCTTTTAGGTATTTGAGGATTCTCTTGGCAGCAACTAGATGAGACACCTTTGGAGCAGCCTGATATCTTGCACAAATGCAAGTTGCAAACATGATATCAGGTCTACTTGCTGTAAGATACATCAGAGAACTAATAATTGCCCTATACTGATGTTGATCAGTATCCTCCCCCTTATAGTCAGGACAAAGATTATGGTTTCTGGGTATAGGTGTTTTTGTTGGCTTACAATCTTTCATGTCAAATCTTTCTAAGATGTCATTGACATACTTAGATTGACTGATGAAAAACCCTTCCTTCATTTGCTTCACCTGAATTCCAAGGAAAAAGTCCATTTTTCCCATGGAACTCATCTCAAACTTCTTCTTTATAATGCTCTCAAAGTCTTTACACATTTGATAATTTGAGGAACCAAATATGATGTCATCAACATAGACTTGAACGAGCAAGATGTCCTTTCCAGACTTCCTTATGAAAAGAGTCTTATCAATGGTACCTCTAGTGTAACCATTCTTCAGGAGAAACTGAGACAATGTCTCATACCACAGCCTAGGTGCTTGGTGCAGCCCATATAGAGCTATATACAATTTGCACACATAGTTGGGGTGATGTGGGTCTTCAAATCCTAGAGGCTGGCACACATGGACTTCCCTATCTATATCCCCATATAGAAAGGCACACTTGACATCAAGCTGGTAAACAGTAATGCAACATAAGCAAGGAAGATCCTAACTGCCTCAAGTCTTGCAACAGTTGCAAAGACATCAATATAATCAATTCCCTCCTCTTGAGTGTATCCTTGAACCACCAGTCTTGCCTTGTTCCTGATGATCAAGCCTCTATCATTTCTCTTGTTTCTGAAAACCCATTTTGTGCCTGTAGGTACTTGACCAGATGGTAGCGGACATAGGTTCCAAACCTTTTATCTCTTGAATTGAAGCAGCTCCTCTTGCATTGATTCAACCCAGCTACTATCTTTCAAGTCATCTTCTACCTTCTTGGGTTCCATCTGGGATAAAAAGCATGAGTACAAGCAGACATTCCCATTATGAGTTTGTCCTCTTGTTCTCATACCTTCAGAGACTTCCCCTATGATGTTCTCAGCTGGATGAGTGTTGTGAATCCTAAGTCTAGGAATTACCTCCAGTTGCAAAGATAGATCTAGATTGGACATATTTTGCTCAGGAGCTTGAACACTTTGTCCAGCTGTTGTTTCAAACTCATTTAATGAGGACTGATTGAATGATTAAGAAACATCATCATCATTTGTTGGCTGTGAAGCAGCATTAATAGTTGCATGTTCATTCAAGATGCTACTTCCATCAGCTTGGTGTTGTGCAGTGTCACCTGATGAGGTTTGAGGGTCAACAGGTGAATCACTAGTTGAAGCTCCACTATCCCTAGAGATAGTCATACTGTCAGATCTGCCAACAATGGGAGCTTGATTTGCTGCAGCTCTTGGAGAACTTGGAATAGGCTTGGGTAGCTCAAACAGTTGGTCTTAATCAGAATCACTTTGAGCACCTATTCTAGCTGAAACATTCTCACAAGATGGTTTAGAATATTTTGGAAACAATTCTAAATCAATGATATGATCATGGCAATTCCCCCTAACACAAGGAGTGTGCTCATTAACTACAATGTTGAAAGATTCCTCAAATTGTTTATTTTTGATGTTATAAACTCTATAAGCTTTAGAGTTAGAGGAATATCCAACAAAGATAGCATCATCCGACTTTTCAGCAAATTTTGCCAAATTTTCTTTTGTGTTAAGTATGGTACACCTGCTACCAAAAGACCATAGAAAGCCAATGAATGGTGGCCTCTTGTTCCATAGCTCATAAGGGGTTTTTCCATGTGGCTTTACTACAAGAATCATGTTCTGTACATAGCATGCAGTGCTGACCGCCCCTCTGCCCAGAATGTTAAAAGGCAGCTTTGAATCAGCTAACATGGTCTGAGCAGCCTCAATAAGTGTCTTGTTTCTCCTCTCAGCAACACCATTTTGTTGAGGAGCTCTAGGAGCACTATATTGTCTGGCAATCCCTTTTGAGTTACAGAATGAGTCAAGAACGTGGTTCTTAAACTCAGTCCCTTGATCACTTCTAATTATTTAAACCTTGTGATCAATTTGATTTTCTATTTTAAGAATAAAAGATTTTAAAGTTTCAGAAGTTTAATCTTTAGTTCTTAAAAAGAATACCCATGTAAATATTGTAAAATCATCAACAATCATAACGCAATATGATTTCCTTCCAATGCTCATTATACTTATAGGACCAAATAGATCCATGTGCAATAAGTGTAATGGAGTGGTGATGGAGTTAACTTTGGATTTATGAGATGTCCTATGTTGCTTCCCTTTCAAGCATGCAACACAGTTATCTTTGCAGAAAAATTCATTTTTAGGCAAACCATGTACCAAGTTATTCATAGTCTTAAAATTTACATGACATATTCGTTTATGCCATAGTGTTGACTCATCACCATCAGCTTTGGAAAGAAAGCATGACACTCCACCCATTGGGGAAGCATTGTTCATATCAAGCTTGTACGTATCCCCTTTCCTTGGAGATCTAAGAAGCACCAATTTCTGAGGAATTGTCATCCCGGGTTTGAGGATAATGCACTCATGTTCTATGAAGAGCATTTGATTCTTTTGATCACAAAACTGAGAAACACTTAACAGGTTGTGTTCAAGTTGTTTGACAAAGTGAACTTTGTCAACTTTTAATTTTCCATTGGATATACTTCCTCTGCCAGAAATATATCCTCCGGCCTCATCTCCAAACTAGACAGGACCTCCATCATAATGTTGAAATTGTTGCAGGAGAGATATGTTCCCTGTCCTGTGCCTGGAGCATCCACTATCCACAATCCAAACATTGTTATTCTTGTCATATGGATGTCCCTGCACATAAGATGAGATGATTAGTTTTGATTGGAAACCCAAGCCTTGTTGGTCTTGGGTTCTTCCAACGATAGTGACATAATTGAACCAATACTTATGCATGGGGGTTCAATGGATGTCGTTGAAGAAGAGGTTTGGGCTTCAGCATCTTCCTTGATCTTCCATTCCATCCCTTGGTTGATCATAGAGGATGAGCTTGTTGAAGCTTTTGCAGCATGGCTTTCTTTCGAAGTTTCTTTCTTTTCGGAAGAAGCCTTCACCACCTTTTCTTCCAAAGTAGTCTTCTTCTATGATGGTTTCAAAGGGACTCTTTTGTTCTTTTGAGTCTTGACAGCTTTAGCTTCCGAAGCCATTTTCCCTTCGGAAGAAGGACTTTATTCCAAAAGCAAACTTGCTTCAGAAACAAGCTTTCCCTTTTTCATCACTTGAACCATTTGATAAGGTCCAAATGAGAAACCTTCCCTGATGCCTTCTCTTTTAACATTATTTGCATAATGTGTGCTAGCAGAATTGTAATAACAATCTTTGGCCATGTGGTTTTGCAGACCACACATTATGCATGCAATGTTAATCTTCTGGGAACTCGAGGATTGTTGTTTCTTGTTCTTTTTCTCTTCATTAACAACCTTTCCCTTTAACTTCTGATCCTTTGGTAGGATAAGAGTGCTGGTACTACATCCCGTTCCTGAATCAGAGTTACCTACCACCTGGATCCAGCTGAGATGAATACACCCTTTTGTTTTGGATCTATCTTCAGCTTTGTTTCAGCCACTTTCTTGGCAATTTTTCTAGCTGCCATAGCTCTGCTTCTTCTGGCTTTGGTGGTCAGGGGTTGATCATCACCGGTAGGAGTGGGTAAATTTTCCTGGTTCTTCCCTGTGATGGTCTCCATGGTTGCATCACTCTTTAACTCATGAGAAGGTGGGTCAGCAGATAAAACCTCTTGCTCTTTAGTATCACACCTTGGTTGTCTTATAGACTCATAAGAATGTGGTGGGGCAATTTCATTGGTTCCCAACCCACCTTTGTTTTGGTAACAAAGTTTTGAGTGAGAGGATGATGTAAGAATGGCTTGGAAGTTTTGCTCAGAAATAGCATACTTCCTGGCTTGAGCCTCACCTGTGACAAGCTGGGCTTGAGCCTCAGACAATTTGGATATTAAATCCTTTATTTGAGTCGTATAGTGTGTGTGTTCATGTTTTAATAAGGACACAGTTTTCTCTAACTCCTTAATTTTTCTTTGATAGTCAGATTTAGCCCTTTTAAAACCAGATTTTAAAACATTTAGAGACTCAATATCATATTTAATCTCCATATTGTAGTCCTGATACAACTTAACCTTAGCAATACAGGCATGAGTATAGAGATGTTCATATACCTTATTGTCATCTGTTCCAGCCATGAGTGCTTAAGCAGGAGTCACATCCTGTACCATAAAGCTCCAGTCAACTTCTTGAGCCATTGTAGTTGTCTCTGTTGACTTTCCAGTGGGCTTTGGTGTAGAGGGATGTGTGGAGGCCTGTGGGGTTCCCGGATTTGACTCGGGAGCCTTACATTCCCTTGCAAAATGACCAAGTTGGTTATAATTGTAACATTTGGCCTTGGTTTTGTCAAACCCAAATTTGCTGTTGGTTGGGTTCTGGGGAAATTGCCTTCCAGTTCTCTTGAAGAACTTCTTTGCTCTGTAGGTTAAGAGATCTATTTGTTGGACTATGTCCACATATTCCACATCATCTGGGCTGAAGCACTCTAGATCATCAAAGCAATACTGATAGTCACTAGAGTGCCCACTTCCTGAGACAAAGGCATAGCTATCCTGAAAGGAACTTTGCTGAGCCTGTTGAAACCTCTGAGTCTCAGGAAATGTAATGTATGGCCCAGAAGAACAGGATGGCTGCTGGGTGTATGTTAGGTATTGTTGAGGTTGGGTGGGTCCTGAGCCTTCAGCAACCATTAAAGCGTTGTTAGCAGGAAGACTCAAGGGTTTGCTTGTCTGATGGCCTCTCTTGCTCTCCATCTCCAAACAGTATGCATCAAGGATGCCATAAAGTTCAGTCATGGTGAGGGTGTTTAGATTTTATGTCCTCTTGATAGAGACATAGTAGAACGTCCACTCATCAGGGAGTGCACTCATGAACTTTCTTGTGAGGTATCTAAGTTCAAAAGCAATTCCCACAGACTGAAGGGAGGAGATAAGGTCCATATACCTCAAGTATTGCTGGCTAAGGGTCTCTCCAGCAATATAGGTGAAGTTCTCGAACTGCTGCTTCAGTGAGTCCTTCTTGGAGTCATTGGAGCTGGAGTACATATGAGAAAGTGCATCAAACAGTTCTTTGGCTGACTTGCAATGCTCAAACCCCACCATGATGGAGTTGGGTATTGCAGTCATGAGAACAGTCATTCCATTGCTGTCAATGTCCAGCTTCTTCCAGTCTTCATCAGAGTAGTCTTCAACGGCTTTCTCTATCATGGCACCGTTTCCACCTGGTGCTGCCACCTTTGGTTTATACGGGCCATTAACAATAGATTGCCACATCTTACTGTCTTGATACCTGATGAAGCCTTCCATGTGTCTGCTCCATGACCTGCAGTTTTCAGGGGTGATGATGGGTGCTTTAGTCATCGTCCCCATCTCTACTTCAGACATGTTGAGGGGCCATTTTGAGTGTGGTGTAAAGAGGAGTGAAAAACAGGTTGATTACGATGGTAAGATCTCAAAATCAAGAGCCTAAAAAGCTCTGATACCATTTGCAGGATCGGGTTTTGTAATTTAACACTTGGTTTACTCTCAAACTCACTTATACTACACTTGGATCAGATGAAGTAGAATCTCTCCTAAGAGTTGATAATAATATACTAAGTAGCAAAGAACACAAAGAAATAATTTTCAAGGCACTTGTATATATTACTTCTTAACTCAAAGTGTTACAAGACTCTTACAAGCATATTACATGAGTTACAATGAGAAACTATATATACTACTACCTACAGTTGGATATACTTTGATACCAGCTGGAAACCTACGAATAAAGCATATACTACAATACTAAAGTTAAGGTATCTTAGATAAAGTATCATCTAAGATATGGTAGTCATGACATGTCCATGACTTACCTTTTGTCACCAACTAAAGTTGGCAACTGTACTAACTGATAAAGGTAAATAGTGGAATAAAGTATGGTCAACTACATGGCTTTTGAGAAAACGCCATGCATTATCTCAGAGGTCTGCAGCGGAGTGTCAGAGAGACCATACTTATGTCCACTGGTTCATAGTAGTGTCTTCCGAAGGTTAGTTGGCTTCGGAAGAACAAGTTCTTCCGAAGCCACTTATACTTCGGAAGAAGCTACTATACTTCCGAGGCTTGAGGACTTCTTCATATCTTCATACTTCGGAAGTTGACTTCTTATCTTTTCTTCTAAGTCTTGAACTTTGAAAGTGAATACTTTGTCTTTGGAAGTTGGAGTTTTCCTTCGGAAGATGATCTTGCACTTTGTCTTCGGAAGAACTCCATTTCCTTCGGAAGTTCCACACTTATCTTCGGAAGTCCTTTATTAGTTGTACCCAAAAAATAGTCTAAGTGATTTGGTTTTGGTTGCACCATCCTTTCTAGATCTAACAGTCTCTATTTTCAAGAGTTACTCCAACATTCATTAGAGTATCCACAATCTCAACATACCTGAAGTATTGTTGAGTCATGGTTTCACCTGCTTTGAAGGTGAAGTTCTCAAACTGCTGCTTTAAGAGGTCATTCTTGTTCTCCTTTGCTTCAGTGGATCCCTCATACATGAGCTTCAGTGCATCGCATAGTTGCTTAGCAGTTTTGCGCTTCTTGAAGCCCTTTTAGATGGAGTTTGGAAGAGCAGTTTAGAGGGCAGACATGGCTTTCTGATCTATGTCTATTATCTTTCTATCTTCTTTAGAATTGTTAGCCACCTCCTTTGGAATCAAAACACCTCCAGCAGCAGCTGAAGAGGTACTTGGTATGTGAGGCCCAGAGACAACGGATTCCCACATCCAGGAGTCTTGAGACTTGATAAAGCCTTCTATTCTTTGACACCAAGTATCAAAGTCTTCAAGAGTGATCAGTGGGGATTTTGTCATGGTTCCGGTTTCCATATCAGCCTTTGTGAGAGCTACCATTTGAGTTGTTAAGTGTTTTGTGAGACTGAGGGATTTAAGATGGTGAGATCTTACAATCAAGAGCCTGGAATGCTCTGATACCAATTGCAGGATCGTTGAAGGGATAGTCAATACACTTAGTATCACAATGAGAAGAGTATGTAGAATACTTAACATATCAAATAGGGAACCGGGATTTTGTTTATGATACTATGAACACAAGTAAACTAGAGACAAAAACTTAAGAACAACAACAAAAGTGTTTGGTTTTCAATATTGTAGTATATTGCTTCTCAAGTTCTATTACAAGTGTTTATAAAGCATAAGAAATAAGTTACAAGGACTTTAGATACTTTATACTACGTCCTACAGCCAGCCATACTTTGAAGGCCAGCTGGAAACATTGATCTAGACAAAAAATCAATGTATAGTCAAAAGGCAGATCTGCCTTATGACTAATGACCATGACATGCCATAGCTCATATCCTAATATGTTACAAATAAAAGTATATAAAGTAGAAAGTTACAAGCTCAAGACCTCAATGTATAGTTACAAAAAGCATGGACCATTCACCAACTTGTATAAGTTGGTGAGTCTTCAGAGTTGTAGCAGAAAGTTGGTTAGCTTTATGAAAAGTACATCAGAGAAAGCATGTTCTTCAAAGTCTTCAGAAGAAATCTGTCTTCATTTTATTGGCTTCGGAAGACTTTGTCTGTGAAGCTTCGGAAGACTTCACTTTTGGCTTCGGAAGATATTGGTCTTGGCTTCGGAAGATTTTACACTTAGAATATTTCTAATGCATGGTGTAAAACTTCCAAAGCAACTTCTACTTTGCATTGAGTGCATGCATGCAGGTAAGACTTGATTTGTTTTAGGTGCATCAGCCTTTCATTGATCCTTACAGCTACATAGGACAGTTGTGCAAGTGGGTGACAGTAGATCTAATGGATTTCAACCTCTTTGTGGGCGTGATTACGATGTCTTTTGATATAGTATTACTAACTAATGTAAACATCTAATAGTTAGACAAATTTTGTAAATTGTAATCCTAATGATATAATTAATGGAAGTTTATCTTTAGTTAATTGCTACGATTGTATATCATTATAATCAATCTATTTTGAACAGAAAAGTCACACCCAAGCATTTCATGCTTCCGTCGGGATGTGACATCAAAGCAAGAATTTTTCAGGTTTATGATGATTTTCTCAACATATGTTTAGTCCCAAAGACCTTCACATCTTTCCCACCTTTAACATTTGTTGTTGTCATTAAAAAAGAAGGACAAACAATAAAGAGTGTGCCACTTGGTCTAATGGTCAAATGGTCATACAAATAAACTTATGGAAGCATATAAAGAATGATTAAGAATATATATTTCTTAAGGATTTGGGAATAAAGGGCTATAGCAGAACACAATAGGTCTATTGGTTGGCCATAACGGTCAGCTAAAAAAAGGTTCGGGATTAGAATACCATGTCTTATAGTAGACCGCCAATGAATAAGGTAAGGGGCCACAAAGGTGGTCACGGACCGCCATGATTAGGCTTAACGGTCTACGAGGAATATTGTTTGGTAGATGTGAATATTCCATTTAAAAGATGTGAATATTCGTTGGGTAAGTCGGTAGCGGACCACTAAGCTCGGCTTCACGATCCGCCAAGAAGCCCAGTCGGGGCAAAAGTGGTTTAAAAGCCCCAAAAATATGATTTCCCACTTTCCCAATCTCTCTCTCTCTGATCTTGGTTCTCTCTCTCTCTCTACCTAAATATATCCCTCTCTCTCCATGGTTTTAAGGATCTTGATCGCTTGTGGTGATGACCGGAGTACGTTCTCTCCATAAGCCACATATCTCAGTCTTGGCTATATATAAGCGAATATGTGACGTGTGAAACTCTATTATAGCGTTGGATCAATCAGTGGAGGCTCAGTTCTCTCAGGTCCCCAAAGTCTAGGTTAGAGCCTTAAATTTTTTAAGAAACCTAATTCACTAAAACATTTGGCTCTAATACCAATTGTTACACCCCGAGTCCCCAACACAAGGGCCTAGATATTTGTGACTGACTACCAACGTACACAGCGGAAACTATGTATGTATTAACACTAAGCCATTGGTTTATACTAAACCCAGTTAACATTTTAATCCTTAGAATATACATGACTAAGAGATATAGAAATGAATAGTTTTTCTATCTTCATGTCCTTGTTGAATATATCGTCTAAGTTATTAAGTTATTGTATAAATCTTCTAGAGAGTGTCGTTTATTATCATGCAAGCTTATGTCCACATACTAGTCTCTAAGTCTCATCAGCTAAATACCTAAATACATGCTCAAAATACAAGTCAACTATAAAGCCGGTGAGTTTGTAAGTTTGCATAAAGTATTTATAGTTGGTGTATAGGGTTTTTTCTTATGAATATAGTCCTGCAATCAAATCATTCACAACCAAAATTAACATCGTACATAGTCATGGTAGGCATCACTCACAACCATTTGACATCGTTCAGAGTCATGGTAGGCATCGTTCACAGCCATTTGTGCACAATTAGTATTCACATTGTTCACAGACAACATAGGTATCGTTCACAACCTCTAAACACAAAGTTCATAATCACATTGTAGAATGATTGCCACTAAAATACAAAACATACACCAAAAAAGTTCATCATGTATCCACCCAAAAGTATAAGTAAAATGGAGAAAGCATACGAGACTCACCTCAATTGTTGAGTGTTTGTTTTCTAAAGCTTGTCACGAAAACGCTAGAGAATTATTCACCTAGAAGATCTCCTATGTTCATGCAAAAAGTTTATCAATACATCTAGTGTGTGTTTGTGGGTTCAATATTAACGTTGTGCTCGTTTGATTATTAAGTCTAGCGGTTTAAAATGTATCGGTTTGCGTTAATCAGCTTTATTGTGTATTATTTATATGTTTTGTTAGATTTATTACATTTAGGTTTTGGTATATTATAGTTTAAGTTATTTATCATTATTCTAGATCAATAAAGTTTTAAAATATGACAGCTAGAACCCTTTTACTTTTTGTATTCGGGAGTTGTCCATTTTAGCTCATAATTTTTGAAAACTTATCATAACTGACTAAAATATGTTTTAATCTTTATATCACAAGTGATGTTAAGTTAATAAAAGCTATAAATGTTATGTCGGTTTTATTGGTTGCAAGAAATGTAGTATTTTAATCGTATTTTTGGATTTAAATAATCAAAGTATTTATTTAAATAATATTAGGGTTATCATATGTTATATATGATGTGAATATCTTATGAAAAAATATATGTAAAATTTTAAAGTTTTAAAATCTTGTTTGTCCTATTTATTCATTTTATATGTATTAAGTACGTTAAAAATTCATTATTACTTATATTATCTATTTTAAATCATAAAGTATTTTATCTTAATTTATGCTTCTGTAAAGATTATATAGTTTTGTGAATTTGGGTACACGTTGTAATTTTTGTGGATTAATAATTTATTTTCGTTCATTGTAAATACTAGCTAATTATATTTAATCATAGAAAGCTTCAGCAATACTCATATTTTATTTTTAACTATATTTAATTATAATTAGACTTCTTAGGTTGATTTTTTAGTTATATGTTGGTCGTGTCAGTTCGTGTTTTGTACACGTTAACTATGATTTTATTCGGTTTAAATCAAGAAAAATGCCTTTATATTCTTTTTATTTATAAAATATTTTTTTGTATATTTTAAGCTACTGAAGATTTGTCATTTTTATAATTTTTGGGATTTTTAGGTCGGTTAGCTATTTAATGTTATTTTTTTTTGTAATTTATTGACTAATAATTCATATTAATTAGTATAATAGTTCAAAAATTATAATATTTTATGTTTAATACATTTTAATCATATACAAGCTACTAGATTTTAAATTTTTGGGTATTTAGTTGATTTGTCCATTTTTTTATATTTTTAACGTTTACTTTAATTACTAATTTCTGTTTATCGTAAGACCACATTTTATGATGTGTTTCCCCAAACCTATATGTAACATATTTAATCACAATATCTAAATATTTCTAATATTTTTAACACCTTTTGATGTAAATAAATCGTTGCTAACAATTAAAAATGTACATTTACTCAAGATTAATTCTAACATTCTAATATTATTTATTCAGCCTATTTAAGTTATAAAGTTCATATGAAAGTAAAAAATCATATTTTTATGACGTGTGAATATATTTTCTAATTTCCGACTCAAACTAGTTTTCGGTATGAGATTTGTGTTATCAAAAATGTGATTTTAGTTAAAACCACATTTTGTACTTATGTTACATTAAATTTTCTAGAAAGGTATGGTATTAGATTTTCACAAGATATATGAAGTGTTATGTGGTTTAAAAGTGTTTAAAAATATGCGTAAGTGTGTCGTCATGAATTTGGGTGATGATTCTATACCTTGTTATTGGTGTGTGCTTGGAGGGCTTCAAGAAGGGAGTATGAGGATTCAACGGGAAGAGTTAGTTGCCGGACAAAATAGGAAGATTAAGAGTGTGCAGGGTGGATGTATATAGATGAAAATATTAGTTTATATATGTAGAGTTTTAGTTTGTATTCATTAGCTTTAATCTTGTGTGCTTGGGTTGTATATCATGGCACTATGTAAGTCAAACTTTGGGGTATGTGGACATAAAATTTTGATGTTCTTGTGGATGTTTGAGTGATTGAAGAGTGTAAGAACTTAGGGAGAGAGATTTAAAAATATTGAGAAAATTTTGTTGTAAAAATAAAGTTTGGTGTTAAAATGAAATGGAACTGGTGGTGGTACGGGGTGGTCTCGGTTAAGTTTTGGGTACACAAGGTACGTGATGATTAAAAGATGTATGAAATGAAAATAGAAAAACATAAACTATGTTAAGAATGGAAGTTTGAATACCAATTATGCATCTTAAAGTCTCAGGATAGCACAACAGTCCCAGTTTCTACGCAGTCTTGCTTTGAAGCTGGTTTGGAGGTCGAAATCTTGGTAGATTTGAGTGACATCGGTTGAGAAAGTTAGAGGAGAGATTGATAGTGGTTATAGAAAAAGAAGGGAACCATTAGGTGAAGTGTGAGTGAGTTATGCGCTATGAAAGGCCAACTATAAAGAATAAGAAAGAAGAGATATAAAGATATTTATTGGTTAGTGTATTTTTGAATATTGGTTGCTTGATCTTTTATCATGGCTATATTATAAGAATATATAGAGTAGGATAGAGGGGTTTGGTCTAATGAATTAATTTCTTGAATATTATCCAATATATTACTTAGATTTTTAAAAGATTTTATAAATATACGAAATGGTTTAGGCTAGGCGAAGGTCCAATAGGTGTAATTGCTTGTGTTCTTCATAGATATTTGTGAAGATTTTGATGGATTTTACATGATCTTAGGAGATCTTCTAATAAGACAAATACCTATCTTTATAACTTATGGTTGAATAGGTGACTATATATAAGGTGTTTATATATGCTACAAGTATTTATTTACTATTTCTGATCATGGTTGTCATGAGTAGTTTATATTAACATTATATATATACTATTGTATTAATCTTTTTTTTTGTTTTTTTATTTATTTTTTTATTTTTTTATTTATTTTTTTTAAAACGGCTAGTAAGTTTTATTATACTAGTATGATGATCATGTTTTTATTTAAATATTTTCTTACATTTAAGTATGTGTGTTATCATTTCATGTATATATTAGATCATAAAATTATTTAGTGTGTTTTATGTGTGTTTGTGCATATACGGTTGTTAAATACAAATATTAAAGATGTGTTATCATTGTTCCGAGAAATTTACATTTGTGTTCATGCAGGATTGGTGAATGAGGTCAATGCAAAAGTTTCATAAGGTTGGAGAGACTTAGAACACTTAACAGATCAAAAACTAGAGAACTGGCTTAAATTAAAACACAAGTAAAGAATACAACAAGAACACAAGTATTTGATTTTCAAGAATGATGTATATTGCTCTCAAGTTCTTTAAGTGTTACAAATCTTGGTTCTAATGACTTGTACTTGAGATAATTTATACTACATCTTACAGCCGGACTTTTCACCAACTTGTATAAGTTGGCGAGTCTTCCGAGATGGCAGAGAAAAGTGGTTTAGCTTTTATCAAAAGCATGTCAAAGAAGGCATGTCTTCTCTGTATTCAGAAGAAATTAGCCTCTTAGCTTCGAAAGACTTTGTCTTTAAGATTCAGAAGACTTCATCTTTGGCTTCGAAAGAATTGGTCTTTTGCATTCAGAAGATTTGATGCTTGGTGAATTTCATTAAGTTTTGTCAAATATTCCGAATTAACTTTCCTTGTACTTCACATGTGCATGTTGAGAGCTTTTTTATTGCATCAGCCTCTAATTATAACTCTTACAAACTCTTCCTAGGTTGATGCTACCAAAACTAAAGAATGACTTTAATTCTTGATTTATCTGTTGACAGTCCTCATCAGAATCAAGATCATTCCCTTTATCATCAGTTGATCGGGATCCTCACACTCACAAAGTATCTTTCCTTGTCATAAAGATCATGCAGAGGAAGGTCAAGTATGTTTTTCCAGAAATACACATCTTAACCCCCTTGATCTCTAGTGACATACCATCTGTCTGGGTTAGTAGCAAACAACCAAGACAGGATGGATCTCTCAGCAGCAAGAGGTTATACATTAAGTGGAGTTAGTTAAGAATCATCTTCTTAATCACCCTCAAGATGTTTTGACTCATCCTGAGATGCAGAAGTGGATGCCTTGGACTTCTTCTTCTTTTTCTTGTCCCTTTTGATGGCCATCCTTTTCCTCTTTCTATACTTTAATTGAGAAGGCTGGTCTTGAGTACTAGATGTTCCTTCTTTGTCCTTCTTTGTTGGGTTCATTTCCTTTACAGGTTCAGAAGGGGAAGGATCAAGACCTATTTGTGGGTCAGAAGATGAAGCTTTTTGAGATGCAGCACTAGGTCTAGGTTGAGTTGTCTCTTGTGGTTCTATTGGACCAAGTCTCCTTCCGGAGAACCCATACAGCTTCAAGAAGCTCAACATCTTTAGTCTGTTACCAGACTTCTTCTGATTGGCTCGGATGGTGGCTCTTGACTTAGTAGCCTCTTTGCTCATGTTCCTCTTAGCAACTTTTTGTACTTTTAGCACTTATTGCTCAAGCTGCTTGAAGTATTCAAATTCTATATACTCATATGACAAGGGAAGTAGGTCTGCTTCTTAATAGAGGCCTATGGCACTTAGATAGGTTATCATGTTTTGTCTGTCTTGTTGCCGACCTACCTGAGTTTCTAGTTCAGCAGCCACAACCTTTGCTTCAGGTCATTATTGAACTGGAGAGAGGGTAGGAGCTTTGTAAAGTCTTTTTCTTCTTCTTTATTCCTTAATTTGAGAAGCAACTATGTATCCTCAGCTTCCTTCCTCTCTTTAGACACTTTAATGTCAGCCAGTTCATTAAGTTCATCTAAGGGAAAAGAGATGATTTCATCTTTGTTGTAGTTCCTAGACCCCAAATAGTTCAATTTGGCTTCCCTTAACTCATCCTCATGAGTGTTTGGCATTAGGCAGCCCTGATTTTAGCTTGCATAAAGCTAGGGTCTTACTTGAACTCTCTCCCCTTACCTTCCTTTTCCTCTCTCTTTTATCCCCCTTAATCCCCTTAGAGGTTATAATACTCTTCCCTTTGCAAGTCATTGGCATGTGTGACTCAGTGTGGATAGATCTTTGGCCTTCATCACTTGGTGTAGTACTTAAGCTCTTGCCGGAGAGAGGCTGTGAGACACCTTCACCAACTAGTGCCTCACTAAGGGTATTTGGTGTTGAGCAGTTCCTTTAAATTTCAGAAGTTTTATTAGAAGGATGAATATAGCTTCCGAGACTTAATTGTTTTTGGAAGAAATTTGTCCTTTAAAACATATAAGTACTTAGAAGCACATTTAAGCTTCGGAAGATATATCAGAATTTTTTCTGAAGGTAAATTTTTTAGTAAATAATTATTAGTTTTGAAGACATAATTTTCTTCCGAAGTCAACTTAATGTCTTCTGAAAGAAAATATATCTTAAATTCTAGAAATTCTAAGGAATATCAAAAAACAATTCTCCCAATGTAAACTGGGCTTATATGAGTGATGATATAGACAACTTAATACACATATTTAAAAAATAATCTTAAAATTAATTTTAAAAAATCTATTCAAGGTTAATCATCCCAATAGATAATACAAGATACTTAAATCTTTGTTCATCAAAAGCTTTTGTGAACAAATCAGTATACTGTTCATTTGTGTTAACTTTGACTAGTTATATCAATCTCTTTTCAAAATTATCTCTTATCAAATGATACCTTTTGTTGATGTGCTTTGTCTTTGAGTGCTACACAGGATTCTCTATAATGGAGATAGCACTATTGTTGTCTATGTGGATGTGAGTCTTTTGAAGTTTAATCCATAGTCCAACATCTGATTCTGAATCCAAAGCACTTGAGCACAGCAGCTTGTAGTAGCAATGTATTTAGCTTCAACAGTTGATGTATAGACAAAGTATTGTTTCTTGCATTGCCTTGAGACTATCCTTCCACGAAGGAATTGACATCTTCCTGATGTAGACTTTGCATTCATGTTACAACCATCATAGTCATTATCTGGATAAGCATATAATTAAAGTCAAAATTCTTTTGACACCAAAGTCCCAACTTAGGAGCCCCTTTGAGGTATCTAAGAATCCTCTTGATAGCAACTAGATGTGTCATCTTAAGGTTGTTATTGGCTGTGAGGTACATAAGAGACCTGATCATGGCCCTGTATAGATGTTTAGCAACCCACTCCCTCTCATGATCAGGGCCTAGAGAGTGGTTTCTTGCTATGGATGTCTTAGCAACCTTGCACTCAGACAGATAAAATCCAGTAAGTATGTCTTGCACCTACTTTGACTGGTTTATGAAGATGCCAATTTAAAGGTGCTTCACTTGAATTCTTCTTAAAGAAATTGAATTCCCCCATGGCACTCATTTCAAATCTATTCTTCATCAGATTCTCAAAGTCTTTGAAGAGCTTTGGATTAGTTTACCCAAAGATGATGTCATCTACATAAACTTGAACCAGCATCAAGTCATTCCCTGTTCCTTTGATGAAGAGTGTGTTGTCAATAGTACCCTTCTTGTAGCCATGCTGAACAAGATACTATGACAGCGACTCATACCACTTCCTTAGAGCTTGATGCAACCCATATAGATCTTTGTCAAGCTTGCAGGCATAATAAGGATGATCTGGGTCTGTAAAGCCAGGTGGTTGCTTGACATACACTTCATCATCTATCACTCTATATAAAAAGGCACACTTGACATCTAGTTGGTAGACCTTGAAATCGTTGGATGCAGCAAAAGCAAAGAATATTCTAACAGCTTTAAGTCTTGCCACAGGAGCAAAAACATCTGTGTAGTCAATCTATTTTCTTAAGTGTATCCTTGAACAACTAGTCTTGTCTTGTTCTTGATAAGAAGTCCTCTATCATCTTTCTTCATTCCTTAAAACCCATTTGGTACCTATTGGTGTCTTCCCATGAGGAAGATCGCATAGGTTCCAAACCTTTTGTCTCTTGAATCAATGCAACTCCTACTACATTGCTTCAACCCAACTTCCATCCGTTAAATCTTCATCAACTTTATTTGGCTCAATCTGGGACAAGGAGCAAGAGTATAGACCAAAAAATTTATCATGGGTTTGTCCTCTTATTCTCACCCTAGTCTCAACATCTTCAATGATGTTTGTGATGGGATGGGACCTGTGCATTCTCAGTTGAGGAATCATATCAAGTTGGTTTGATAGATCTAAATTTATGAAATTTAGATCTGGTGATTGAGTAGCACCTACCACATCAGCACACTTTTCTTGATCCAATGAGTGTGTGACATTATTGATGTTGTCTTTAGTGGAGAGGTTGTCAGCATCATGAAATTCTTGATCACCTTCACCATCTCCATATCCTTCTATATTGGAAATCCCTTCATTTGAATTTCGTGTCTCTGTGCTAGAATTTATAGGCACCTCGGATGTATCAGCTGAAAAGTTTGTCGTTGTTATGCTGATAAGATTTCCAAGCGCAGGGCTTGTTACCACTAGAGCTTAAGGAATTTTATCACTTGGTCTTCTCAGCTCAAATCTTGGGTTAGGATCTCCTGTTGATATATTACCTGTAGATCCTGAAACATTTCCACAAGATTTTTTAAAATAGTTGGTACTAAATCAAGATTAAATAGCTAATTAGGACTAGAACCTTTCACACTGGGTGTGTTCTCATTGAAGGTCATATTGGTTGACTCATCAACTACTCTAGTTCTGATATTGTATACTCTATAAACCTTGGCTTGGGAAGAGTATCCAATAAAGTGCCCATCATCTGATTTCTCGGAAAATTTAGATATCTAATCTTTTGTATTCAAGATGGTGCATAGACATCCATATGATTTGAGAAAACCCATAAAAGGTCTCCTTTTATGTCACAGTTCATAAGGAGTCTTGCCATGAGTTTTGACAACTAAAACTCTATTTTGCACATAGCAGGTAGTGTTGACTGCCTCTGCCCAGGTGATGGGCAGTTTAGAGTCAGAGAGCATGTCCTTGTAGCCTCAATAAGTATCATGTTTCTACTCTCAACAATACCATTTTGCTGAGGAGTCCTGGGAGCACTATATTGTCTTGTAGTACCTTTTTCATCATAAAATGTATCAAGGATTTGGTTTTTGAATTTAGTTGCTTGATCATATCTTATGATTTTGACCTTGTGATCACATTGATTCTCAATTTTGAAAATGAAGTTCTTCAAGATTTTAAGGGTCTCATCCTTAGTTCAAAGAAAGAAGACCCAAATATATCTTGTGAAGTCATCTGTGATCATAAGACAATATGAAGCCATTCCTAAACTCATTACACTAGTGGGGCCAAAGAGATCCATATGTAATAAGTGTAAGGGAGTAGTGATGGAGTTCTTTTCCTTTGGTTTGTGAGACATTTTGTGTTATTTACCTTTCACACAGCAACACAATGGTCATCGCTTGTAAACTCTTTCTATGGCATTCCAGTTACCAAATCATTCTTAATCAGTTTATTCATGTTCTTAAAGTTTACATGGCGCATTCTTTTATGGTAGAGGAAAGACTCATCACTATTGGCTTTTGATAGAAAGCAAGAAACTTCTCCTAATGGGGATGTTTCCTACAAATCCATCTTGTGTTCCCTTTCCTAAGGGCTCTAAGCAGTATATTCTCTTAAGGAATGACCACACTGGGCTTGAGAACAATGCACTCATGCTCAGTAAAGCATGTTATGTCTCTGGTCATAAAATTGAGATACACTTAAGAGATTGTACCCAAGCTCCCTAACATAGTTTACCTTCTAAATGTTGAGCTTACCATTTATGACCATGCCCCTTCTAGTAATGTAACCACCTAATTATCCAAGAAAAGCAACTGGACCTCCTTCAATTCCTTCAAAGTTCTGAAGCAAAGAGTCATTGTCTGTCATGTTCTTGAAACAACCACTATCAATGATCCATATATTTTCCTTGGTCTTCAACTATTCCATCTTGTATATATTCCCTATCCTAGGGGCTCTAACCAGTATATGCTCTTAAGGAATGATCACACTGGGCTTGAGAACAATGCACTCATGCTCAGTAAAGAGCATGTTATGTCTCTGGTCATAAAATAAAGATACACTCAAGAGATTGTACCCAATATCTCTAACATAGTTTACCTTCTCAATGTTGAGCTTACCATTTATGACCATGCCCCTTCCAGTAATGTAACCACCTAATTGTCCAAGAAAAGCAACTGGCCCTCCATCAATTCCTTCAAACTTCTGAAGCAAAGAGTCATTGTCTGTCATGTTCTTGTAACAACCACTATCAATGATCCATACATTTCCCTTGGTCTTCAGCTATTCCTAAACAAAAAGAGATGGTTAGTTACATTTGGAAACCCAAGCCTTATTGGTCTTGGGCTCGTCAAGATTAACTGAAGATAGTTCAACAGTTATTGATCCTATATTCAAGCAATGAGGATCTTTGGCTGTTATTAATGAAGAAACTTTAGTCACATGGTCTTCCTTCATCTTCCACACCATCTTTGGAAGACTAGACTTGACCTTCAAGACTTCGGAAAATTTAACAACTTTAGAAGTTTTAGAGACTAAACCTTCAGAAGCTTTTGCATCCACTGTAGTAGACTTCAGATCTTCGAAAGCATTCCTTTCTTTCGGACCAAATTTTCTTCCAAAGGCAATTTTCAACCTATCTTCTTCTTTGTCACCTTAGAGCTTTCGAAGGAAAGTGATTTTCCTTCTAAGGTTATCTTCTTCTTCTTTTCCACAGAAGTCTTATTTTTGTTCATGTGGATGGTAATTATGGGATTGTAGATGCAATCCTTAGAAAAAATGAATAGCACCACCACACATGATACATTCAACTGGCCTACTTCTAAGGGTCTTCTTTTGAGGAGAAGGTTGAGCTTGATCTCTTTCCACTTCCTTCTTCATCTTCATATATGATGCAGCATGCTTCTGAAAGTGAAGCTTGCTCTTGGAACTGGATGGTTCAGGCTATGTTGTAGTGGTCCATATTTGATCAACCTTCTTCTTTTGAACAGCATGGTTTGAACTTGAACTAGGACCCTTGGTAGTAGAGTCCATTTTTGAGTCTTCAGTCCTTACCAGTTCAAATCTAGCAAAAATAAAGACTTATTTTTTAGAGTTAAAAGTGGCCTTGATCTCTTAGGCTTTCTTTGATTTTCTTATGGCTGCCCTGATCAAGTTCTTCCTAGCTGACTTGGCCATCCTTGATTCTTTCTTCTCTCAAGGAGCATAGTGACCCTTCTTAGGATGATCATTCTCACTCATTAAAAATTCATCCTTCATTATCTACTCTTCATCTTCATCCTCTTCTTGGATATGGTCTATGAGGGGCAGCTCATCTTGACTAGTTTCACACCTTGGAGATCTTACAGATAGTAATGTGTGTGGAGGAGCTATCTCACTTGAACCCAATCCCTGCCTGTTCTGAAAAAATCTTTATATGCATGGATGAAGATATGATGTTCTTGTACGTTTCCTCTTCAAGAACATAGTTTTTTGCCCTAGCTTTGCTGATCACAAGCTCAACCTGGCATTCAGTTAACTTGGTAATGAGATCTTTGATTTGAATCCTGTAATTTGTGTGCTCATGCTTAAGAGTTGAAATTGTTTTCTCAAAATCTTCTATTTTAAGTGTATAGTCCAGCTCTTTTGAAATCAGCTTTTAAAATATTCAAAAACTCAAGGTCAAATCTCACTTCCAGGCTATATGACCTATATATGTTTACTTTAGCAATGCATTCATGTGTACAAAGATGTTCTAATACCTTGGCTTCTTTATGATCAGCCATCAGAGCTTGGTTGGGAGAAACATCCTCTACCTGAAGCTCCAGTCAAAGCCTCCCTCTTCAAAGCAACAACAGCTTGTTGTTTTGGTTGGCTTGGCTTCTCAGATCTGGGAGCGGCATCAGTGTAGTTACGCCTAGATTGTGCTTGGCCATCATTAGTCCTTGGTGCCTTGCACTCTCTAGCAAAGTGTACCATCTGGTTACATTTGTAACACTTAACTTTACTTTTATCCAGTCCAAACTTTCCACTGGTTACATTGCTGGGAAACTTTCTTTTGGTTCTATTGTAGAACCTATTTGCTCTATGAGTGAGAAGAGCTATTTGCTAGACTAACTCCATATACTCCAGGTCATCTGGATGGACAGAATCCAAGTCGTTTAGAGTGAAGAGAAAGTTGCCATAACTTTCATCAGCAATCATAAAGACTTGAGATGAGCTTGTCTTTTGGAATAGGCTTCCTTGGATGTAGCTCTGCCTTGGTGTCTTAGGAAAGGTGTTGAAAGGGCCATTTTATGAGTTTTTAGGGTAGCTATTAAGATGATGTTATGTTTCTCTCCTATCCCTTTTAACCACATAGAGGGCTGAACTCTATTGATTGCTAGAAGAGCTGCTTGATGGATTCTGCAAATTCATCTCCATCTGGTAGCCACTAAGAATATCATATAGCTCTATGAGAGTAAGGGTGGAGAGGTTTTCAGTTCTCTTAATTGACACACAATAGTGAGTCCATTGTTTGCGAAGAGATAACATGAATTTCCTCACAATGTCCCTTTTCTCAAGCTTAACACCATCACCCATAAAAGTATCTACAATCTCAACATACCTAAAGTATTGTTGAGTCATAGTCTCACCTGACTTGTAGGTGAAGTTCTCACATTATTGCTTCATGAGGTTCTTCTTGTTTTCTTTAGATTCATTAGACCCCTCATACATAAGCTTAAGGGCATCCTAGAGTTTCTTATAGCTTTGCACTTCTTGAAGCCTCTGTAAATAGAGTATGAAAGAGCATTTCGGAGAGCAGTCATGGCCTTCTGATATATGTCACTTTTGTCCAATCTTTCTCAGAATAGTCAGCCACTTCCTTTAGAATCATCACACCTCTAGCAGTGGCTGAAGAGGTGCTTGGGATGTGAGGTCCTTCGACAATAGATCTCCACATCCTGCTATCTTGAGACTTGATGAACCATTCCATACGTTGTCACCAAGTATCAAAGTCATCAGGAGTGATCATTGGATATTTTTTTTCATGGTATTGGTTTCCATAATAGCTTTTGTGAGAGTTGCCACTTGAGCTGGTAAGTGTTTTGTGAAACTAAAGAGATTAAAGATGGTGAGATCTTACAATCAAGAGCCTAAAATGCTCGGATACCAATTGCAGGACTGGTGAATGGAGTCAATGCAACAGTTTCACAAGGTCGCAGAGATTTAGAACACTTAACATATAAAAGAGGGAACCGGCTTTAAGTGAAACAATGAACACATGTAAAGAACATAACAAGAACACAAGTATTTGGTTTTCAAGAATAATTTATATTGCTCTCAAGTTCTTTTACAAAGAGTTACAAAGCTTGGTTCTAATGACTAGTACTTGAGATACTTTATATTACATTCTATAACCGGCCATACTTTGAAGGCCAGCTAGACCACTAATCTAGACAATAAGATCAATGTAAAGTCAAAAGAAATATTGCCTTTTGACTAGTGACTATGGCATGCCATAGCTTACATCCTTATCTATTACAAAAAGGATAAAAGTACGAAGGTAAAAAGTTACAAACTCTAAGACTTTAATATACAGTTGATAAAAGTATGGATTTTTTGCCAACTTGTGTAAGTTGGTGAGTCTTCAGAGATGGCAGCCAAAAGTGGTTCAGCTTTTGTCAAAAGCATGTCAAAGAATGCATGTCTTCTCTATATTTGGAAGAAATCAGTCTCTGTTAGGACCATTTTCGTACGGAGTACTAACGGATTCTATGTGAGACCAGATCCAATAGTGTGGAATCCTATTTGATTGGCGATCCAATCAGTGAGAACGACAACCTGATCGATCTAACGATGAAACAAACGTTAAGAATTGATTAGAAATCGATCAGGAACGAACTATGAAGTTGGATAGGCTGTTTTGAACGCTCTGGACGGCTAGGGTTTGTAAATATTCGAAGTCTCTCTCAAGTCTCGAATTATGAGGTATTTATAGGTTTTTAGTTTTCATTCGTACAACTAAACCATTAGCATGGTTCAGTCGTGCGACTGACTCATGCGGTTGATTCATACGTACGACTGAAGGTTCAGTCGTGCGACTGATCAATCTTATGTCTCAGTCATACGACTGATCCAGTCTCCTGGTTTAGTCATGCGACTGATCCATAAGTATGATTCATTCGTGCGTATGGTCCGTAAGTATGGTTCATTAGCATGAATAACCACCAATAATATGAAATTTTTAAAGACAAATAAACATCAAGAAGCATATCATATTACATTAAGAATTCACATTACATATGTGTAAGAAACGAAAGACTTTTACATTAAGAACATAAACTAGGAACATGATGTATCAACAAACTCCCCCTTGGACCTACTTTAGCCTACTTTCTAACATTCTTCACATGCTCTTGAAATTTCTTATACTTCTCTTCTCTAGTAACTCCTGCGTGTATCTCGAAGGTAAAGCAGAGTCGTATAACATGTTGGAACTGTAGAGCTTGTACAATATCTTGTGTGTCATAGAACAGTGGCCACTTGTATAAAGTGTAGACATCTTCAGCAGACAAGTTGGTAAGCCATATTGGGTCAAATACCCTGATAGTCTCTATCTTCCCTTCTCGGTTCAGAACTATGACCGCTTCCCCCGTCCTCCAGTCATAATACCACCATTTGAAGTGTGGAGTGAAGTCCTGAGGCATCTCCCATAAAGGAATCTTAAACATTGTGCGTGCGGGACTCCACTTCAACACCACCTTAGGTCTTCCAGATATAGGATCACCTTCAGTCTTATGAATGAACCGTTTAGGTTGTTGAGGCCTAAAGTTGACCCATCTGGTGTGGTATTCTTTCTTCAGTGTTGTCTCAAACCATACTGACATCTTCCTTGGGTTGGCATACAAAAAGTCTAAACTAGCCAATCTGTTTAGCTCAAAACCGGGAAGAGTCTTCAGATCATATGGATATCTGAAGTACTCAATCCCCTTCTCTCTCTTAACAGCATAGACATCCAAATCTTCAAAATAGGCCCACGCGATAATCTTGCCTGACACTTTCTGATGTCTCTTGACTCGGTAAAGTCTTGTGTAGGCATTAAGCTTTGGAGGTGCGCGTTGGGCTTTCATTTTTGCAAAACAAGCTGCCCATTCAGCCTTCTTAAGATCAACATTAGCATCTGTAGCTTGTGCTTTACTCTCATCTTTCGCTTTCTCTTTCTCAATCTCATCAAGCTTGACAAAAGTATCACTGCCAAAAGTTTCCCCCAAGTTGGGGATAACGTTGCGCTCAGGGTCAGTGTACTGTGGATAGTAATCAGATGTGTCATCTTCAATCTCAATCTCATCCACTCCTTGTAGCTCCTCATCACTCAAAACATCAACTTCTGGAGCATCTTTAACAAGCTCATCTGGATTCAGTCTAAACATCTCAGCGAGCTGCTCGTCAGTCAGATCATGTATGATTTCTCCTTCTTTTGGAGTGTAGCTCAATGACCTTCTGACAATCCCTTGCAAGTCAAGAATCATAGTTAGTTGACTTGACTTGCTGAAGGGGAAGAGCATCATAATCATCAGCTTGTAGAGCTTTGCCTTTGCCCTGATCATGTGTCTACTCAGCTGGAGCTGTGGAGGACGTGACTTTTTTGGAGCGCCTCTCCTGAGCTGCTTGAGTTGAGGCTGATGCAGATGCATCACCTTCTTGATCATCATCATCATCCTTATCATCTCCCTTACCCTTTCCACTTGGTCCCGCTTCCTCGTCATCATCATCTTCTTCTGAGTCATCATCTATAAGCTCATCATCATCATCTCCATCATCATCACCATCATCTTTAATCTTTAGGGCCTCACCCTTAGATCCTTTCAACCTCAGCATCAGTTTTTTGTTCTTCTTCTCCAACCCCTCAATCCTCTTGACAGAAGCCATACAAGCTCATTTTGAGCCGTTAGTGCATGGTGAGCTCGAACTAACGCTCTCTCGTAAGCAGCGTTCTTCTCGGTCAGCTGAGCAATCTGCTTGCCTTGGGCGGTATTGACCGCTACCAGCTGGTTCATCTGGTTGGCTCTCAGCTCAGCTGTGGCTAGCAGCTTTAGCACCAGTCTGTTGAGGCTCGCCAGCTGTTCCTCTAACCCGAGAGTGGGTAGAGTAGAGCCCGGTGTATGTGGGAATTGGGTGGATGTGCCGGCTTGGTAAGTAGTGGGTGTAGTGGTGGATGTGGTGAAGATGGGAGTAGGAATGGAAGTGGGTTGTGGTGGAGCTGTGTTGGGTATTGTGGGTGAGGTGGATGTGAATGTATGAGTGGTGGTGGGAGTGTTAGTGGCTGTGGTAGTGGCTATGGTAGTGGTGGTGGTTGTGGTAGTGGAAGAACTGATCAAGTTGATCCTCTGTCTCTTACTCTTCTTGCCATAGGGATGGGCCATCCTCTTCTTCCTGGACCCCTTGGCTAAAGGGGCTCCCCCTGAGCTGATCGGTTGGTCGGGTGTGTATGTTGGATCTGTGACATCAGTATCACCACCCTTAGACCCAGCTTGGCGTCCACCAACCGCCTCTTTCCCCTTCTCGGTAGCCACAACCCGGCTACCGATTCTCCTAGTGAGAGCCTCATCATCAGACCCTTCTTCTTCATCTAACAAGAAATCCTGGTGGAAAGCAGCCTGCTCAGATCCACCAGGTGCAGCTGAAGTACTGTGTGGAGGTGGTGGAGATATAGTAGACGAGTCAGTGGCCCGTAAATGACTGGGGCCAGCATCTCCACCACCTTGACCGTCATCATGGTCATCATCATCGTAGTCATCTTCTTCAGTGGGAACCACTATGGGCTCAACATCAGAATCACTGTCATCGTGACGCCACTTCTTGCGAGAGGGCGCCACGTAAGCCTCATGGGCCAGATGGCCAAACAGCCTCCTGACCGGTGGCTTCACCTGCTTCCCCCGGTACACCTTCATCCTCCCCAGTGTGGTGTCATCCATCACCTCTAATACAACAGCATCATCCTTCTCCTTAGGCAGCAGAGGAAGCTTCTCGTCTATAATCATCTGCAAGTAACGTGGATACATACAGAAGCCTTCCTTGCCCTTGGCCTCAATGTTCTCGATCAAGTAAGAGAATAGCATGCGGGAGAAACTGAACGGGTGGTTCAGCACTAGTGCAACGTATGCATTCTGGATTTGGTCAGACATCTCATCAACGCCTCCACGCCTGGAGGCTATGCACTTGAGGATCACATGTGCCAAGTACTTGAACTGGGGGCACATGTTGCTCTTGTTCAGCACGCCGGCATTGATGTCCCCAGCGTACTTGATCCTCGGAAAACATCCCCAAACAGTTAGGGGATGCAGCTTGGTTGGGTAGGCTCCATCCTCACCCAGATCCAAGACCCTCCTCAGGTCGTCTTCAGTGATCTCAATTCCTGTCCGAATATAGTGCTACGAATACAGTGGGGCTCAACGAACCGATCAACTACAGCGTTGTCCCAGAAAGTCTATTGTATAGATCTATACGGTGTGCATGGTGTAGAAATAGCCTTGTAGATACTCGATCTACGTAGGAAGGCTATGATCTCAGTGAACTCAGAAGCGTTCCGGGATGTAGCATCCAGATGAGCACAGATGTTGTGCTTAGTGCTCATAGTCCATCTCTCAGCCATATTGCTGCAACACAAGAAACATATACATTAGATTTGTGCATAAGAGATAACAGTTGTATTTTAGTTGATTTTGATCAACTGGTTCAATCGTGTGATTGAACCATACGACTGAGTTCAGTCGTACGATTGAGCTTGTGACTGAGTTCAGTCGTACGATTGAGCCTGCGACTGAACTTAGTCGTAAGCTATGCCATGCGGTTGAGTCAGTCGTGCGACTGAGTCATCGAATGATTCACTCGTGCGATTTAATCATGCGTCTGGCTCAATCGTGCGACTGAGGTTCATATGGAATGTCTATTCGCATCTTGCTCTGTTCGACACTCTAACTCAGAATCTTTGTCAAAACGTTATATTACACTTCGTGTTTAGATCCATTAGGTTCGCAGGGACTCGAAATAGCACTTATTATCATTTAAATCAACATTTTGTGTTCATTTAAGTGGTTTATTTTTAGAGTAAAGTCTCGGTTCTTTGAGTTTAACACTTTCGTTCATTCTATGTCCGATTAATCCAATCATTTGTACCGATTTCAGTTGCTAAATACCTGAAGATGAATGGGAAATCAATCAGTATAACTTTCGAAGAGTAATCACGACAATTAGAAATTTGGCAGAGTGTATATGTAATAGGCGATTTTTGAGAGTTTTTGAAGGGTGGTTGGGTAAACGACCGACTGACCCCCTTTTTATACTGTTTTAAGTTTCAGTCGTGCGACTGGACCCATACGCATGATTCATTCGTGCGACTGGGGTTCGGTCGTGCGACTGACTCAGACTGCTTCATCCAGTCGTACGATTGGTTCATTCTTGTGATCCAATCGCATAGTTGACCCATACTCATGGTCCAATCGTGTGATTGGCTCATACTTATGGTTCAATCATGCGATTGACTCATACTTATGATTCAATCGCGCGATTGGCTCATACTTATGATTCAATCGTGCGATTGGCTCATATTTATGAGTTTGACCTCAAATATACTCAAAATCTAACTTTTGATTTATGACATTATGACCAATGATCATCTCAGACATGACCCTTTTAACAGATTATCATTTGATCACCTCAGACGTGATCCTTTTAATTTAGAACCGATTGGTCACCTTAGACGTGACCCTTTTAATTTGTGATTCACAGAGTTCATCTAGTTATATATGTGAATCCAAGGATCGTCGACAGGAATTATCAGTGAGAATTGATTTCAAGTCAACGTTAGCGGAATTAACGTTGATTTGGTTTAATTGTATTTAAACAACATTCAATGTTAATGAAATATCAAGAACACACGACACAAAACACAATTAAAGATTAATTAATGTTTTATTATAATGTATTGAAGATTACAAAAGAATGAAACAATGAATGCTATGATGTTCTGTATGTTATGATGATCGAAAGACTTTTGATGATTGCTGTAATGCTGTTGCTGTTCTCAATCAATCAATCGTCTGTTTTTCAATCGTACTTGAATCGAAACCTAGGATCCATATTTATAGACAGATGTTTCAGTTATAGGAAACACCGGATCTCTTGGGATTTGATTTGTTTCTGATAAGGAATCAACGGATTTCTCGGGATTCGTATAACCGCCTTGTTGACTTGTTGACTTGTTGACTTGTACCACTTGTATAACACAAGTGTTTGGTCTCCGCAGGGATATTGTCTTCAGTAGTAATTTTGTTCTTCCGTAGATAATGTTCTTCCGAAGGTATCTTGTTCTTCCGAAGGTAACTTGTTCTTCCGAAGGTTACTTGTTCTTCCAAAGGTATTGTTATTCATCCGCAGATGATCTTCGGATGTATTGTTACTTGTAAGATATACATCTACGGAAGACTAATATGTTCATCCGTAGATGTTTCTTACACTTGGGTCAATTTCAAAATTGATCAAGTATTATGTTTGTACCTGCAGCCATACATACATCAACACATATATAAATGGGTTAACCTATATATTTAATGCATACATAATAATGAATTACAAAAGTTCATTACAAATATTGATTCAAGTACTAAGCCTATACATAATTACTAGATCTACAGATTCTAGACCTAACAATATAGTCCGACATCGATGCAAAAAAGATAACGAAAACAGAAAACAACTTGAATTAAAACAAAACAAGACATATTTTTGTGTTTTTGGTTTGAGGTGGATTGAAACCTTTTAGACATCATCTAACCAATTTTTCCTTCTGAGCAGAACAGCTTCAATTTAATTTTATCATATCTGGAAAGATTCATATGGAATCCTACAGGTATATCATAATCCTTTGGGACCCTTTTATATGTACTTTGATACTAGATTCTCATTTGTCTGAGAGCCAATAGCACTTTCAGGAAATCATACTAGAGCTATAAGATGCACATAATGATTTTGACCGTCAAGAGTTGCAGCCACGATGATTGTCAGTATATTTCTCCACTTAAATCCATACACAGATTTTCGACTCACATTGGTGATTTGTTAGATTATATTATTTCAACAAGCATTTGTGGATCCCACACTTATATGGTAATCAACATTCCTCAGGAGATTTTTGAGCGGTCTACGGGTATTTGACAAGAAGAAACTATTCTAAGAGCTTTCAAAGAGATGCCAAGCCTCAGGTCAGTGCCATCGCACAGCAAAGAGGCGCAAACAACAATGAATTCTAGAATATTTAGGTTATGCTTATCCTCAGGTCAGTGTCATCGCACAGCAGAGAGGCACACAACCTATCTTCTTGTTAGCGCATTTTTTTTCTTTTTTGCACATAACGCACCAACAACATTAGTCATTAGCTTGATTGCGCTTAACATTTTTCCATGTGCTTTGCTCATTTTTATGGTCATCCGCACACATTTGTGGCGTTTATTTTGCTCATCACCCCTTATTGGAAATGCGTTGATTGTGTTAACCAGTGATAAGATTAAAACCCACAGCAAGTTGAACAAATTTGTTTTAATTTGATTCACCAATGAAGTCTACTCATCTATTGTGTTGAATCTACCGACACATCATATGATGAACTACCAACCCCTAGGCCTACTTTCTCTATGTTACCTCAGTAGCAGACTAGTTTACTATCATATTTCCTTTATTTTGCTTAGACTTCTCAGACTTATAATCTGAATATAGCATTTTGATCATTTAAATCCTTTTGATGTCCCAAACAATTAGTTCCCTGTGTACTATCATTTTTCATAATTGTTGAATCAATCTCACAGATTTGATTTCTTTACTTTCAGCTAATCTGCCCGCCCCCATTTATTTTTTTTATTTTTTTTATTTTTTTAAGTAATTAAATACTGAAACTAAATAAATACTGAAACTAAACTATTCTCCTCCTAAAATTCTAAAACCGAAAATATTTTTGTGTTTTTTTTTGGATTTTTAAAGACAGGAAAATAAAATTAAAAAAATAAGAAAATTTGTCGGACTAAGAACTCGATTCTTCTGGAATCACATCACTTTTCTTTTTCACGCCATTGACCTCCAAAAGATAGAAAAAGCGAGGTTTGTCAAAAGCTTTTGTGTAGAGGTCGGCGCGTTGAAAATCCGTATTAATTTTAACAACATCTATTAATTGCTTTTCAAAACAGTCACGTATAAAGTGATATTTAATACCGATGTGTTTAGTTTTTGGGTTGGACCGGATTTTTGGTGATAGCTATTGCAGTAGAATTATCAACAAAGATAGGGGTGTTAGAAAATTTCAAACCGTAGTCTCGCATTTGCTGTTGAATGCAAATGATTTGTGAACAGCAACTTGCAACAGCAACATATTCAGCTTCACATGTTGACAGAGCAACAGATGCCTGCTTCTTACACTGCCAGGTGACTAAGCGTCTTCTAAAGAACTGACATCCCGCTGATGTTGACTTGTAATTCATCTTGCAACCATCATAGTCCGAGTCACTATACGTTGTAAGCTCAAAGTCATCATCATGAGTAGTCATGGGCAAAAAAAACCGGTTCGGCCAAAAAAACCGGAACCGGTTTCAAAGAAAAACCGGTTTGGCCCAAACCGGTCCCAAACCGACCCGAACCGCCGGCTTGTATGCCGGTTTGGTAACCCCACCCTCAAAACCGGTTTATAAACCGGTTTAAATAGTTAAAAACCGGTTAAACCGGTTTATTAAAAAAACCGATTTCAAACCGGTCCGAATCGGTTTGACAGGTTCGAGTATCCGGTGAGCCAAACCGGTTTGTAACCTGAACCGGTTTGAACAAAAACTGGTTTGACTCCATGACCAAAAAAGCGGTTTGGTTTTGAACCGGAACCGGTTTGACCCCACGAATCGGTTTGTACACCTCTAATCATGAGGATACCATAACTCGAGTGTTGGAATACCATTCAGATAACGAAAGATCCTTTTTACCCTAATTAGTTGATTCACTTTTGGTTTAGCCTGATATTTGGAACAAAGACACGTGGCGTACATAATATCAGGACGAGAGGCAGTGAGGTACATCAGAGATCCGGTCATTCCTCAGTACATAGTGGCATCTACTAGATTCACCATTTTCGTCGGGTGCTACATCGTGGTTCGTGGCAAGTGGAGTCCTAGCAACCGTTGCATTCTCCATGTCAAACCGACTAAGGATATCTCCTACATATTTGGACTGATAAAGGAAGATTCCATTTGGTGTCTGATCCACCTATAACCCAAGAAAGAACTTCATCTCTCCCATGGCACTCATCTCAAACTCAGCTTTCATCACTAATTCAAATTCTTTACACAATGCTTCATTTTTGGAACCGAAGATTATGTCATCCACATATATTTTTACCAGTAGTAAATCATCATCTTTCTCTTTGATGAACAACGTACAGTCAATAACCCCTCTACGAAAACCATGTTTCAGCAGATGAGTAGAGAGTTTCTCATACCAGGCGCGAGGGGCTTGATGAAGCCCATAAAGAGCCTTGTCTAGTTTGTAAACTCTATCCCGATGATAAGGATCCTTAAATCCTTCGGGTTAACTGACGTACACCGTTTTATGGATTTCACCATGAAGGAATGCACTTTTCACATCCAATTGATAAACTTTGATCTTCATGTAGGATGCATAGTCTAAGAAGATACAAATTGCTTCCATCCTTGCCATAGGTGCAAACACTTCATTGTAGTCAATGCCTTCACCTTGCCTAAACCCTTGAACTACAAGTCGAGCCTTGTTTCTGATTATAACCCCTTGGTCATCTTTCTTACACTTAAGAACCCATTTAGTGCCAATCACCTTTGCCCCTTTTGGTCTGTCCACAAGAATCCATACTCTTAACTTCTTGAACTGAAGGAGTTCTTCTTGCATAGCAATAACCCATGCCTCATCGTTTAAAGCTTCACTTACATATTTTGGCTCAAATTGAGACAAAAAACATCGATAGGCTCCATCGTGTAGATATCCTTTTTCCATGACTGCGGCATAATCAGCTGAGTATAGCTGATTTCGTGTCTGAACTCCTGATAGAATATCCCCAATGATGTTGTCCAGGGGATGATGCACATTAACTCGAGTTCCGGGAGTGGTGGGAACAGCTACCTCATTATCCAGATTTTGAATTCCAGGTTCAGTTTCTGTGGCTGTTAGAGAATGGGGTTCAGAAGTTTCAGATGCATCAAGATCAGATGATTGTGTACTTTCGGTAGTAGGAACCTGTTCCTCCTGGTCCACATTTGCAGTCTCAACTGCTTCATCATCAGAGGAAGACTCACTTACTTCAAGCTCTCCCAGGGCTAGAAGTATCGTCTAATGGAACCGATGATGTTGGGTCTAGTGGAGGAGTATTCAGAACATCGTACATCATTCGAGCTGTTTACTCATCATCAGGATGAGAAGGATGTAGATTGAAGGACTTGAAGAATCCATCATAGTCAAAGAAGAAGGAAGGTCCTTTGCCACCAGGGGGTGGTGTATCTTTGGACATCAACATTGCACCACACTTCTACCTGACCCGTTAAGTTGTTATAAACTCTCTTGTCTGGTATACTATACCCGAGAAAGATACCTTCTTCTACCTTCTCACAAAACTTCCCAGTCTGAGTTTTCTTTAACCGCATGCACGGTGCTCCAAATGGTTGTTAATACTCCAAGTTGGGTTTACGTCGCTGGAGCAATTTATAACATGTTTTTCCATGACGTTTGACCACTAAGACTCGATTGAGAGTGTAGCATGCATTAGCCACTGCCTCGTTCCAGAATTAAATGGGCAGCTTAGAGTCGGCTAACATTATCCTTGCTATCTCTATCAAGCTCTGATTCTTTCTTTTAGCAACCACATTCATCTGTGGAGTGTAAGCAGAAGTAAATTGATGAACAATTCCTTTCTCTCGACAGAATGCCTCCATCCACTGATTCTTGAACTCTGTTCCGTTGTCTGATGGAATCTTTTCTTACTTTCAGGTTGTAGAGTGATTCCAATGTAGTGACTAGATGCTTGAATGATTCAAATGTCTCTGACTTTGCTTTCAGAAACATCACCCAAGAGAATCTTGAGTAATCATCAGTTACTACAAAGCAATACCAATCACCAGCAATGCTCTTTATACTGACTGGGCCAAACAGATCCATGTGTAGAAGCTCGAGAGGAATGTCGATAGAATTGACTTTTTTTGCTTTGTGAGACTTCTTGGTCTGTTTCCCTTTCTTACATGCTACGCAGAAATCTGGGAGTTGGAAATTCTTGACTGTAACTCCATTCACCAAATCATTCTGAACCAGATGATTCATCTTCCTGGGATTAATGTGTCCTATTCTCCTATGCCAGGAGACTGAATCCTCTTTGTTGCCTTTGACAAGAAGCACTGGGCAGTAGACTCAGTTATGGAGGCTTTTAATAGATCCAAGACATACAGATCGTTATATCTTGAAGCTGACATTAGAATTTTATCCTCCACGACAACATACTCCTTCAACATGTAGCACTTCTTGTTGTCAAACACAACTTTGAATCCCTTATCACAGATTTGGGAGACAGAAAGCAAGTTGTTTTGTAGTTGTTGAACGTTGACCTTTTCAAACTTCACTTTCTTATTTCCCACTTCGCCTTGAGCGGTGATGTAACCTCATTTATTTCCAGCGAACGATGTGTGTCCCCCTTTAATTTGCTTGACGTTGAAAAGGAGAGATAAATTCCCGGTCATGTGCCTGGAAGCCCCACTATCAATGATCCAGGTATTAGTGATAGCGCTGTAGCGGACACCCTGCACATACAAAGAAATTGATTAGTTCAGGTTTGGGACCGAAGCCTTAACTGGCTTGGGTGTCCCAGAGGTATCACACATCATGAACTCAACCCACTGTCCTTCAAAGGATGAGGGCACATCTTTCTTCTTCTTATTCTCACTATCAGACACATTAAATGTTTTGATCTTCTATAAACCAGTTTTGTGTAAGGCCTGTTTGTGGTAAACAGACGACTGGCTTATGGTTTGAACTTTAGGTTCACTAATAATCTTAGGTGTAACCTTAGGTGACATATTAGATCTAATTTCAGAAAATCTTGGTTTTTCATCAAAAAGTTCAATTTTCTTTTTAGGTGTCTGATAATAAGGACAATTTGGAGAGATATGTCCTCGTTTTCCACAACTGTAGCAGGATCTCCCTTCGACAGTTTGAGGAAAGTGTTGACGTGGGGTTGAGTTTTGTCGGGGTTTTGATGAAGACTCTTCCTTTTTAGATGTTTCACCTTCTTTAACAAACTTAATTGTTTTGATATTTTGAACATTTTTCACTTTCATTTTATTAGGTTTTGATGATTAACACGTTTAAGGTTCATTGGATTAGACCGTTTAGGTTCTGAAATAGACGTTTGTGAACCTGACTCTAATTTAACCTTTTCAATTTTATTACCCAAATCCTCAACAGGTATCTTATCTTTCGATCCCAAAGTAGAATCCTTCTGTTTAGTGACAGGTTTACCCATAGAATCTGGATCACTGACCAGAGGAGTAGACACCACATGATCCTTTACTGGGTTATTATTAATTGGTCTATATTTAGTGTTCAAAAGGATTTCATGTGGTGGAGGTACTACCTTATAACCCAGACCTTCCCCTTCATTTTGTTCTTTCACTAGATTCTGAACAATGTGAGAAGAACTTGCCAAACTGTGCAGTTTTTGTTTTAATGAATCAACTTCGACTTGCAAAACTGCTTTTTCCTTTTTAGTTTCCTCCAAAGAATTTAAATAAAACTTGATGTCATTTGATTGATTTAAGGCAACAACCTCAGTTTCCCTTAGTTGTTTCCCCAACAATTCTATTTTTTCTTTAAAGCTGCACTCATTTTGTTTTAAAACATGATTTGCTTCAGTGCAGAGTTGTAAATCATTTACTAGATTATCATTATGTTCTAATAACCTAGCAAATTTTAAATCAATGCTTTCCCTAAATATATCACATTCAGTACATGCATGTTTTTCAAATAATTCTTCTTTAGAACATACCTGTGTAGAACTAGACGAATCAGCCATCAAAGTAGTGTCAGACTCTTTGAGATTCTGAGTTTGTGGCACTTAGCTCTTCTTCAACCAAATGATCAACGACATTCATAGCTTCTTCGATATCCGAAAGTGAATGCTCAGCTATGATGTCTCCTTCACTTGCAGATCCATCATCCAATGTATCAACTAAAGCAATGTTAGATTCACCCTGAGACACGAATCGAAAGGACCAGTCTTGTCCTTCATCACCTTGAGCAGCCAAAGCCTTAGCCTCTTGACTTGAAGATAAAGCTCCAATCTTATCCTTGTCTTGTCGGTTGAATGTAGGAAAAGGATTTCCATTTCCAGTCTTCTTTGGCTTTACGCACTCACGTTTGAAGTGCCCCTTTTCACCACAATTGAAACACGTGACTTTGGTTTTGTCAAATCCAAATGTCGTATCTTTAGTGGCAACCAAATTTTCCCCCGTCTTTTTAACAAACTTCTTAGCTCTTCTAACAGCAGTAGCCAAAGCCCACATAATATCCATGCGTTCTAGCTCAGTTTCATCAACTTGCTCGTAGTCCTCATCAGCAAGATGACAGTTTCCAATCTTACCAGCAACCAATCCATCATAATATTGAACAACAGCAGCATGAAGGTCCATCTGCTCTTTAGCAACTTCCACGGTGACATTTTTGAGATTCTCGGTCTTCATCTTTGTAGTATTTTCCTCAGGAACTATGTATTGGGTTCCAGATGACCCTGACATTACGGTTCCTGATGCACTGCTTTGGGAAGGTGCAGAAGAGCTAGACACAAACGCCGTTTGTAGTGGTGCACCTGAAGCAGCCGGAGTTGGAACTGAATTGTATAATGCAGGATTCTGAACATAGGATCATTCTTTGACTTGTATTTCATACGTAGTTCTTCCTCCCTTAACTTCAAAATGAAATCATATATGTCTAAAGTAGCAAGAGTGTCATTTTATCTCAGATTAGACACAAATGGATCCCATTTGTCTGGCAGACCATCAGCAAAACTAGAGACTTTATCTTCCATGGATGTGGTCACGCCATGAGTGTGCAACTCACTCATCAGATGATAGAATCGATCAATGATATCATTCAAGCTCTCATTCCAAATCGGAGAGAAATTGTCAAATTCCTTCTTAAGACCTTTTGCCTTCAGTGCTTTTAACGCTGTATTTCCTTCGTATCTCCTTTCCAAGGCATCCTATAATTTCTTAGACTGCTTGTTCTCAGAGAACTGATGAAATATGTCCTTAGGTATAGACTGAGTCAACAAGGCATATGCTTTCTTTTTAGCATTATACAGAGTCTTCTGGGATTTACTCATTCCTCCCAAAGTCAATTTAACTCCATTAGCACTGACTGGTACCGTGTAACCGGTCTTAATGGATGTCCAAAGGTTTGGGTCAACTCCATTCAAGTATATTTCAAACCGATGTTTCCACTGTGGGTATTCATCCAAAGTTAACAGCTTTGGTGGTTTGTTGTGGTTTCCAATCTCATTCTCCAGAAGTAGAAGGTTCTGGATACGTGAGTCCTTTCCATCAATGAAAGCAGCAAACTGGTCTTCCGTTGCTTTTAACTTGGTAAACTTAGAACAGGACAGATTCACTCGTGCGAATGAGCTATGCGAATGGGTCACTCGTGCGAATGAAAGATGAAAATGAATTCAATAGTGTGATTGGATTCAGTCGTAAGCAGGACGATTGAAATCAACCGACTGGATCTGCTTAACCGTACGAATGAGAGATACGACTGAGTTCAGTCGTACGAATGAGAGTATACGAATGGGTTAGTCGTACGAATGGTCCAATCTTGCGACTGAAGGCTGCTGTGTTTGAAAAATCGAATATTTTGAACACTTTGACACAAAATACAAATTTTCCAAAAACCCTAATCTTCCGTTTGATGAACAATCGAAACTTTAACACATGCAAACGTCAAAAACACTTTTTGAAGAAAAAAGGTGACTCTTTTGATTGAAAACGTTAGTTTTAACACCAAAACCTATTGGATCCACACAAAATCAAGAGCCAAGGCTCTGATACCACTTGTTAGAACCATTTTCGTACGGAGTACTAACGGATTCTGCGTGAGACCATATCACATAGTGTGGAATCCTATTTGATTGGCGATCCAATCAGTGAGAACGACAACCTGATCGATCTAACGATGAAACAAACGTTAAGCATTGATTAGAAATCAATCAGGAATGAACTATGAAGTTGGATAGGCTGTTTTGGACGCTCTGGACGGCTAGGGTTTGTAAATATTCAAAGTCTCTCTTAAGTCTCGAATTATGAGGTATTTATAGGTTTTTAGTTTTCACGACTGAACCATTAGCATGGTTCAGTCGTGCGACTGACTCATGCGGTTGATTCATACGCACGACTGAAGGTTCAGTCGTGCGACTGAATCAATCTTATGTCTCAGTCATACGACTGATCCAGTCTCCTGGTTTAGTCGTGCGACTGATCCATAAGTATGATTCATTCGTGCGTATGGTCCATAAGTATGGTCCATTAGCATGAATAACCATCATTAATATGAAATATATAAAGACAAATAAACATCAAGAAGCATATCATATTTCATTAAGAATTCACATTACATATGTGTAAGAAATGAAAGACTTTTACATTAAGAACAATAACTAGGAATATGATGTATCAACAGTCTCTTAGTTTAGAAAGACTTTGTCTTGAAGCTTCGGAAGACTTCATCTTTGACTTTAGAAGAATTGGTCTTTTGACTTTGGAAGATTTGAGGCTTAGTGAATTTCATTGAGTTGTACAAATCTTCAGAAGTAACTTTCCTTGTACTTCACATGTGCTTGTTGAGAGCTCTTTGGTTGCATCATCCTCTAAGTATAACTCTTAAAGTTCATGTATTAGGTTATGTATCTATTAAATTCGTAATTACTTTCATAATTCGTTGTTAATTAGATTGTTTTGCACTACCATTATTATTGTATGTACATATATTTATGTACGCTAGTTAGCTAGTGATGAACTAATTAGGATTCTTTTTAGGTTTTGTGAACTGGGTCAAACCCAAGGACGTGTGGTAGGGCCAAGCCCATTATACCATCATATTGCATATCAGATTCTATATTCCGATCATAGTTCGTCTTTTAACTATGGTTTAAGTCAATATATACGTATTGATCACGTAATAAGAAAAAAAACCAGGTCTAAATTAGGATTGTTACACTTGACATGAAGGTTAATGTCTTACACGATTGTAAAACGTTTATGGAACTCTCTCGAGCGGTGTATGGATACCATAGGATAGCTTATCGTTGTGAGAATAACTTTCCTTTTTTCTTAATTGCTTTTGGGGTTGCATCCAAGCTGATTAAACAGATGATGAAATGTTTTGATGTGTGTGTAGTAGTAAGTTAAATTGTCTCTTGTGGATTAGCGTACCATGGCTATGTGTGTCTTGTGTGGGTCCATGTTAGTTATAGACAAATCATTAGGGTAAGTGCAAAGTGTGCGTGTGGAGCAACACCGTGCACAATGGTAGGTCGTCACCTACAGTGACAAATGCTTTTACCTCGGGACATATGTGTGCTTTGTTTGATCCATCTAGGTAGGAGGGCCACATTCTTAGGTTTGGTGTGAGGATAAACTCTGGATTGAGTTATCGATCACTAGATTGCAATCCTTTCGTATTAGTTAGAGTGTAGGGTCCATAGGGGATGCAAGTTACTCGAATGTTAACGCGTTAGGATTTAGTTGATCGAATCACCTTTAAGCAATCCACCATCATGTTTGTAAAACCAGGAATAATGTAGGTGAGACTTGATTTTACTAACAATTTACTTGCTTATATGGTTATATTGTTTAACTGTTTTAGAGTCGTTAGTTATGCAACTTTGTTGTTGACGTGTTTTAGATTGTGATTTAGGAGCAGGAGGCGTTGGAAGGCATTAGCTAGGTCGTAAAGACTTAACGATTATGATTAAAGTCTTCTTGTAGAAGATAGTGACCGAGTTAAGACTGCCTAGGAAGTGTGTGTAGTTTTATTTTATACTAGTGAACACAACGATTGTGTGGATTATGTAAGCACTATTAAAATTTTAATTCGGTATAGTTTTTGTGATCTTGATTGTAAGTCTTTAGCTGTATTTGGTTGGTATTGCGATACAACTAGTCGCGCCCATGGTTTAGGGTGTGACAAATAGAACCAAATTTATTTCAAAGAAGCATTTGAAAAGGTAGAAAGCCTACTTGAGTTTGAAAAAAGTTATTTATAAATCTAATCAAATGGGAAATAAAAACCTTGGGAGGTGTCATCAGGAAGTCAACCGCTACACTGAACATAGTTTCACACGTCACCCCCGTTACCCTAGAAAAAGTTGCTACCGACCCTTGATGTGACACCAAGGACACCACATGTCCTTCTTTGGTGAACACAGAAGGACAGCATTAAATGCCCATAATTAATGAGAAAAGAGAACACAACACCAATAATAAACACTAAAACTTATATCTATAAAGTTCGACACATTCTTAACTAGAAAATCGATATTGAACTTGATTGGTAGACTTGAAGATGCATAGTAAACTCTAAAGACGGGTTTAGATCAAGGCTTTGATTATAAAATAGAATATCCCACCCGTAGAAGTAGGGATTGAAGCAAAAAGTAACAACTCTCATATAGAAGGGTTCAGCCAATATGAGAAGAGGTGTCAACATTAATAGCATACCTTAGGATTTGTGACATTCTCACTGTATACATTAGTGAGGTCATGCAAAAAAGGAAAACGAGAGAATTATTGTAATTGACAATCTTGTATTCGACTAAAGATGATCCAAGAATTCAAAAGTTTGATAAATGATCTCTTATTCGACAAATAATTATACTTTCTTGCTTCTACAAGTTTTATTTGCATTTTTCAGTATAATATTATAACAATAAAACATATATATTATATACTTAAACTTTGTTTGGTTCATAGAATTCTTTGAACTAGAATTAGAATTGGAAATTAAATTGAAAAATTTTCATACAAAATCATGTTTGATTAGTCACTAGATGTAATTAAAATTAGAAAATTTTCTCACACTCAGTAGAATTTAATTTTTTTACTCTTACAAATGAAATGTTTAACAATTCAATAAAATCTTTAAAATGATCATTGAATTTTATTTAAATATTTACCAACCAAACACCTTATCAATATTAGCAAACTTTATTTTGATTCTAATTTCATTTCCATTTCCTTTATAACACAATTTGCGCACCAAAAGGCCCCTTAATTTCACATCGAAATGTCAACCCAACCTGACCCAACCGTGATAAAATTAAGGTTCTCTACTTGGTACACCATTGATGTGACCAGATGATACAAATGGTCATTTAGAAGCTAGCAAACGGTCGTTTAGGGCCCTGTAAACGGTTGTTTACAGCCCTGACAAACGGTCGTTTACTTTATGTTGTTTTTTAGAGTTTTGCTTTTCAGAGTTTTATTTTTTGTTGCTTTTTAGATTTTGGAATATCAAGGGGTGAAGCAAACAGTTGTTTTTTGAAGCCTTCTTCCCATTTATACCAGAACCACCGTTCACCACATCCACCACATCTATATCTTGGAGGTTGTTACAGGATGTTGTGGAATTTATCTGTGCTCGTAACATGATGAACCGAGCCATGGAGAAGATTTTTTGCCATTAGTGGCCCGCAGTATAAAGAGCTTTGTTTGAAGTTTTTCTTCACGTTTAATTTCGACTCGAACAACCATAATTATAAGTATACTAATCTAATTGGATTATATATATATTATATATATATATATTTAACAGTGATAATAGTGCTATTAGTTTTGTGCTCGGGGGGGGGGGGGGTGCCATGTAATTATTATGTGGTCCAGTTTGGTGTTTTGATAAGTTTAAATACTATTCAAGAGACCCATCAATCTAAATTTTTGAACAGTCTTACATAATCTCCTGAAGATTATAATGATGAAATATTTTGGCAAGAAATTGGTAATGGTCAATATGTGCCTAATAATAAAACGAAAGCTACAAGAATGAACGATCCGTTGTATAGATATCTTCATCATGTTATTGGTCATAGTATAGCTGGACGTAGGATAACCAATGGTGGGGTGACTAAAAAGGATTTGTTTTTTTATTTTGTTTGAATAAAGGAGGCCTTGTAACCTGGCATATATGTTTGCTAATTATTTTACTACTAGCACGAGTATAAAGAAAAGCGGACATATTTGTGGTGGTATATATAGTACTCGACTCGCTGAGACTTTACACATTCTCACCCTTGAGAATGTGGCAAGGTTAAATGGACCGGTTCTTATGTTTGGATTTGTTGATCATGAAATGTTATACGGATGGACATGATTGCAGATTATCCACAAGTTAGGCGGATGTTTAAAAATAATAATAAAATATGGGTACCTTCATATCAAGACCCTCCCGAAATTCCGTATCAATAGAAATGTATTTTATAATGTAATTTTGTTTTCATTTCTATAATAATATAATTTTTTTAGTTATATAAAGTTATAATTTAGTTTTTCTTTGTATATGAAATAAAAATATATAAAAAATTTTAAAAAATAAACGATAACAATAATTGTAGACAAGAAAGAATGACAGATTGCAGATAAAAAAGATAAAAGAAAAATATATTAAAAAATTAAAAAATATTAAAAAATAAATGATGACAATAATTGTAGACATGAAATAATGGCAGCTTGAATATAATAAAGAATGGTTGATTTGATATAAAGTGACCATGAATATGTCTATAAAATCACAACAATCATAACGATTGGGTTTACCAAACAAAAGAGTAGTTGATGGATTGGGTGCAAAACACTACACGCATCCTTGGATACGTTATTGTCACACAACAAATGAAGAAGACTGTATACGGCTTCGTCAACAAGGCATTTCTTATGTGCGATCGTGGTGGTGTATACAAGTCAACATCATATTCAACCACGCATTTAGGCAAAAAGAAGACAGGATATCCATTTCAACTTATAGCAAAATATCATGAAGAAGATGGAGGTTGGAAAATACATGTTGTGTGTGACAAACATACCCATGAACCTTCTAAATTTTTAGATGGTCATGCTTATGTAAAACGATTGTCTAAAGAGGAGTACACATTGTTGGAAGATTTTACAATAAAAAATATAGCCACGTGATATTCTTACGACTTTAAAAGAAAATAATGATAAAAAATGTATCCATAATTGAAACTGTGTATGTTGCACGGACAAGGGTACAAAAGTTTGATAAAGTTGTAAGCATCCCAATGCAAGCACTTCTCCAATCTTTGCAGATGGGTGGATACATCTATGATTTTACTACAGATGACAACTCAGATCAATTAAATGATTTATATTTTGTCAATCCCACTTCATTAAAAATATGGTGTGCGTTCCCGCATGTGATTATTTTATATGGCACGTACAAGACGAATGGTGTCACCTCCCTTTTCTTTAAATTGTTGGCTTAACTTCAACATACAAGACATTTTGTATTGCTTTCACGTCCATACGAAATGAGAAAAAGATAACTTCAAGTGGGCTTTAAATTGTCTGAGAAAGACACTAGATGGCTATATGTTACTATGTGTCATAGTCACGGATAGAGAGTTAGCTCTAATGGATGCATACCAAGTAATTTTCCCAGAAGCAACCCGATTACTTTGTAGATATCATATACAGGAAAACATCAGAAAGTATTGCAGATCCTCTTTCAAGTCTCAGACTGAGTGAGATAAATTTATGTATTACTGGAGATTGATGCTTCAATCTCCAACAATTGAGGCTTACTATGAAAATCAAACGCAATTGCAGAAAAAGTTGATGAACAAGCATCGAAGTATTTTTCCTGATCTATTCAATCTATTGCTTTATTTTATATATTGAAACTAACATATTTGATTTAACTTTGCAGTTGTATTTAATTATTTGGATGTCAACTGGTTGCAAAATTATAAAGATATGTTCGTGTCTGCATTGATTGATCAACATCTAAATTTTAGAGAACGAACAACAAATAGAGTAGAGAACCAACATACTTTGTTAAAAACATTTAAATTCCGACAAGTCAAATTTAGATAAATTTATAGAAATTTTACATAACATAATACGTTTACAGGAAACACAAATAAAAACAAGCTTCGAGAAAAGTCGGATTAAAATAAAACATCAACATAAAAATAATTTATTTGTTTTATTGATATCTAATGTTTCTAATAATGTTCAATATATATTAGTTGGGGAGCTGAGGAGAGTCAATGAAATTCAAAACCAATCACAAAGTTGTGGCTGTCATATTCGTAGTAGTTGTGGTTTACCATGTGCTTGTGAAATCTCACAGTATTTTTATGTAGGTGAATCGATTTCACTACATTCGGTAGATATATTTTGGAGGAGGCTTGACTTTTCACCAGTATCGTTGAACCAGGTAGAAGAAGATATTCAATGTAATGACGAACTTGAGAGGATCAAAGAAGCTTATTTTAAACAAAAAAACCCATGGTGAAAAGGAATTGGTTAGAAAGGATAAAAGGCATAAAGGATTCTATCAGCATAAATCTTAATAAGCCTACGGTGTAAAACAAATACTCGTGGAAGGCCAACACTCAAATCTCAAAAACAAAACAGACCAGACCCTTCACCTGTTGAACCTACCATAGGTCATAACTACACGACGGATGATTTTGTTAGTTATGATTTTATGGATTTGAGCCCCCTAGACTTAGTTCATACGTAGATGACACAACTCAATCGTCTCTATATCACCATCCTTTATTAACACAGATCCCAAAACTTTTCCATCAAATATAACACATATAGAGAATGTAAACAATGCTGGTAACTATAGGTTTGGTGCAACTTCCTTTTCCTTGGGATTCGATGAAGAGTATTGGTTGAATATAAGGTATAAGCTTTTAAATGAGTTACATAAGAATTCTAATTTATACAAAAATCTTTTCTCTAGCTCATATGATGAGACAGAACGTATTTTATCATGGCTACAACCAGGTCCGGCTCCTAATCAACACTAGATGATAATGCCTTACACAAGATATTGATCGCCAACATATTTAATGTGATTCTATAATTCATATCTCCCACTGAAAGTGCTACTTATTTTCCGTTATAGACATGTCCGCATGAACTCATGTACCACAAATTCATTACTATTGCACATGTATATTGATGCCACTACGTCTCTGTGCGCTTAGAGTGTGAATATCATTTGCCTTTCATAACGTCGTTATGGAATTTTCACAAAAGTAATAATGCGGCTGCCTGGGAAAGAATGTATGATGAGAGACTTCAATGATATAATCAATATATATTTTAAACTAAAGCTGTTACTGTTTCAATATAGATTAGATTAGTATTATTTGTAATTTTTAGTATTCATATTATAAAGTTTTAAAATTATTCATTCATTTATTTATTTTTATTTCTAATATAAATCAAATATTTTAAATTATATAGTTATATACATATATAAATTGTTTTTAATTATATTAAAAATAGGAACTATATAAGTTTTATTGGTATTTTTAAGTGTTCATATTATAAAGTTCAAAAATTAGAGAAAAAAAATATGAAAACTATATAAATTATATGAACTATATAAAGTTAAAATATTTTAAAATTATATATAATCTTTATCTTATATATATATATATATATATATATATATATATATATATATATATATATATATATATATATATATATGTATTTATATATATATAGGGAGGGTTCCAATGAAAATCATATTATAATTAAAAACTATAAAAATCACTTTATAGCCTTTGATTTAATTGATGAATGGTTTAGATCAATTAGTGGCATGATTGTAATTAAATGAATAATTAAGTATGCATTATTAGTAATTAAGGGTAAAATAGGAAAGCCATGTTGTTTTAAATTTGAAAACCAACTGTCAAACTATTCATCAAACACAAACTTATTTATAAAAATAACACTAAACTGATTTTTTATTTTATAACAGAAAAAAGAACTTATAGTTTCAATATGTAACGTTATATATGTTACGTAGATGTATCAGTGTGTCATGTATATGAAAACAATGTTACGTATGCGTAACACAATCAAACTTCAAATGTTATCAGCAAATCGACTTTCAAATCCTCTTATCATCTAAATACGTATTGAAGAATCATGTTACATAATACATATATACAGTCTTTTCAAGTTACGTATATGTAAGTATGACACATATAACAAGTACAAAGCATTTTGTCGAACTAAAAAATTCACACATATATAGACATGGTTACGTATATATAAAAAATTACGCAAATCAAGTTATAAAGTAAAATATCACCAAAACATTAAGAGACATTTAATAAAATTATTTCGTATATGTAGTAACAATGTATGTCACCAAACATAAGAAAAAATTAAATAAACAAACAATGTTCGGTCTATGTATAACAGTAGTGTTTCGTATATGTAACGGTAGTGTTACGAGTTCATTATAATCATCATTATCATCCTCATTATCATCATCTTCAAGCTCGTACCAAAATTGTAATTTGTATAAATACAATAGCACTGATACGTAAGTAGCAAAAGTATAACAGTAACAAAATTTCCTAAAATTCTTATTTATGATTCTTAGTACATATATGTAACAATAGCAAAATTATATTTGTATAAATACAATAGCAGTGATACGTATACGTAAGGAATTACTCCAGATATGTTTTGATTTAGAATACACAAAGCATACACATAATAATAGGTAATCAATCATCTAAATTAAGCATTGGTATAATAAGCATACCGATAAGTATACGTATATGTAATAACGTGCTATGTATATAAATCATTGTGTTACGTATACGTAAACAAAATTTGAAAAGAAATAACTAAGATGAAAAGATCAGAAAGAAAAATTAAGAGCTCATATGTGACAACAGTGAAAAAATTTTGCTTAGATATACGTATGAGTTACATATACTAAGAACTAAGAAAGAAAAGACCGAGAAAAAGAACTAATGGCTCGTATATGTTTACATATACGTAAGGCCGATGTGTTCTTCATGTTCTTGCTCATGCTCTTTGTCTTCGATCTCCATCATCTTCCAAGATTTTTGTATGTAACATAACTTACATGACACATGTTCATCATCTTCCTCCCGGTTGTTGTTTTCTTGAATGATCAGTAGGTTTGATCAAACTATTGAGGGTGGTTATGGCGGTGAGTAAAGGCGACTGGTGGTGTTTGAAGGTGGTGTTCGTAGTGCATGAACCATTGATGGAAGAAAAAGGTGGTGTTGGCGGTGTTCAAATGTGGTTGGCAATGGTAGACGAAACATGATTTTATACGGTGGTGAACGAAGATGAAAAAAAGTGATGGTTTGCGGTGTAGTGATGGTATGCGACAGAGGTGATGGTATGCGATGGTGGTGATGATATTAAACCCTAATTAAAATCTCTGATGGTTGAATTCTTCATAGATGAGAGAAAGTTGGAAATTTAAATTTTTTAATATAGAGTTAATAAAGGAATTCAAAAGAATAAAAAATTACCAAAATTAAAGGGTGTCAAAATTACCTTATTAAGCTTTTAAATAAAAAAAAATTAAAAGGAAAAAAATTGATTGGTTGAGAGTGGTTTTCTTGGTTTTCAATTATAAATGAGGTTTTCATTTGATCTCTCCTCTATATATATATATATATGTATGTATGTAAAAAGGTAATAATAAGTATAATATAACTATATATAGAAAAAATAATATAATATATAAAATAAAATAAAAATATAAACGGTCATTTATATGGCCATAAGTGACCGTTTACCTTTACTGCAAACTATCGTTTACCTTCATACAAACTGTCATTTACAGTTTGACACTGTTGTTTACAGTTTGACAAACAGTCATTTGTCTTGTGTGGTGTAACATGCTCGGCCGGTTGCGCGTGAAACAACATACCAATAAAATTTAAAACAAAAACCCTGCTAGTTTATGTTGATGAAATCACAATGATAACAAAATACATAACCTTTCAAATTTCAATCTACAAACACCATATGTTATAAGAGACAAAAAGCCCTCATTCAAAACCTGCACAAAATTCATCTTCACACTCAAAAATGGCGACAAAGCTTCTTCATCCTCCAATCTCAACTTCCCACGTGCTTCCTTCCCCACCAACACTAAGAAAGTTCACCAAAACTCACCCTCAAAAGTTGAACAAACATAGCATTCATTCCAGATCCAATTTCGCCATTAAACTTGCAGAACAAAGCTCCAGCTTAATCGGCGACAACAAAGACGAACATTCAACCACTAATCACTCAACCATTTCTCAAATCAAAGCTGACATTAACAACACGCTGCAAGGTAAGCAATCACATTGAACAATTTCGCTAAACAATTATTTATATCCAAATTAGGGTTTTCTGAATTCGAATAACAGGAATCAATCGAGGCATTTTTGGGATCCCGAGCGAGAAGAAATCTGAAATTGAGGAAATGGTGAAGGTGCTGGAGTCTCTGAATCCGAATCCACACCCAACTCTTGACCTTGATAAGGTCAGATTTATGAGAAATTGTTGAATTTAGAGTTCATCAAAATTACTCAACTTTATGAGAAATTGTTCAAATTTATGCAAAATTGTTAGTTGGGTGGATGCTGGAAGCTGATTTACAGTACGATTACGATATTGGGATCGAAAAGAACGAAATTGGGGTTGAGGGATTTCATCAATTTGGGGGATTTCTTGCAGGTTATTGATGTTGCTAAGGTACTTCCTGTGATCTTGATTTTGGTTATTTACAACCTCTTGTTTGTTTGTGTTATCTTGTTTGCTTTTTGATTTTGTATTTTTTTAATCTCTGCTTTTGGGTGGATATTCTAAGAAGTTCTATTTAAGAGAATAATACTTACAATAGTGATAAAAGAAATATTTTTGATATGATAATGAAGGTTTTATGGATGTATTGATGTTTTAAGGAACTATGGAATATACTTTGAAAGGAGTAAAGTATAAGTTTTATATTACTTTAAGAGTTAGTTTAGTAATTGTTTAATATTTAATACCTCTTTAATATAATATTAGTATGTGCTTCTCATAAGTGGAGCGTTGTTTACATACTCATTTTTTTTATTTAAGAAATTTGTACCTATTTACATATATTTTCCATTTTTTAATATGAAAGGAATGAATAAGAATGTAATTTTATCTATCTTTTATTATTGTTTGAATATCCAAAAGGTTGAAATATTTCTTTGAAGTTTTAAAGTTAGAAAAAAACTTAATTGTTCGCACTAGGTTAGAAACCCATGTATTAAATTGGTAGAAAAAATTCAACATACTAAAATCATTAGGCTTTATTATATAGCGGAAATTGAACGCCAGAATCTCATCTTTCAGAGGAAGTGGAGGTGAAGTAAGACTTTGTTACATGTCATTAGCCCATTAATAAAATAATAAATAATTAAAATTTAAGAAATTAATAATAACAAATAATAAAAATCAAGAACTATTAAATTATATTTTAAGATAATATATAATTAAGATCTTATAATTTAGTATGTTTTAATAATTTTATTAGTATAAAAAGATTTATATTTTGGATATTAATTATTTAGTTTACTTATTTATAATAATTGTCATTTAATAGGAGAGAGAGGTGGGAGACAAAAGCTTAAACTCACGTGTCCCTAAAAGTTTTTTTTTATTATATAGTATAGACAGTTATTTAAAAAACTTGGTTCTATATATCTAGCCCCTTGGAGATTATTTTAGTTTATATTTTAAAAAATAAAATTTTTGATATCTAAAAACTAATAAGAAAACATGTATCAACGTTTCCAACTCTAAAAAAAACTAAATATTGCAAAATAAATGGACATTTTATAAATATTGAAAAGACTAATAAGAATAACTCTTGTTGATGAGATAAACTAATAAACTTTTATTAAGTGTAAGTTATGTTTTTTTATGTCCCTGATGTTTAATCACTTCAATCATTTAAGTCCAAAAATAATCCTTTTAACATATAAAGGCGCTCTTGTTTCAATTTTTAGCATTTTTTACTTGACACTAACTTAGTAAAGAATTTTGTAGTTAAATTGGATGGTCACTAAGTACTTTTACACTTAAGGGACTATTTATGTAAATTACTAAGATTATATAATAATATTTAATAATTAGGGGTTTTTTTGTAAATTTTACTTGGAATAACAAAAAAAAAAAAACTATAAAAATATATACATCCCCTCAACCCCCTGTTTCTTCCCCCACTCATCTCTAACAAGCACCTTTAGCATTCGAGTCGTTGAAGCAACTTTTGACAACGCATGGAGCGTTGATGTTGGATTGGGAACCATAATCATACAGGTTGGTGATGTTTCATTTATTAGGCGTCGGATGAACCTTCATGGTTGTTCAAATTGGAGACAAAGTAAATACTAGCCAGGAACTTCGATTTTTGTTTACAAATCTTGAACTGGATCATAAAAAAGAGGGATGAAAAGCAGTAACAAATTAAGTGTTCATTAGCTATGCATACGGATATAGTGTATCTAAACATTACAGTCAATTTTCATTCATTCATTCCAAACTAAAGTAACACTAATGTTTAGGTACATCATATATCTAAGCATAGCTTATGAACACTCAATTTGTTCCTGGTTATAATCCCCTTTTTTTTATTGGGTTCAAGATCTGTAACAAAAATTTGATGTTTTTAGCTATGGTTTACTTTTTCTTTGATTTGAACAACTATGATGGTTCACCTTGCGCCAGATAAGCAAAACATCATCGTCGTATATGATTTTGGATCCTAATCAAACGCCTGTGTTGCCATTTGTCGTCGAAAGAAGCTCCGACGACTTGAAGATACTAAGGTACTCATAGAGTTGGACGGGAAAGAAATAGGGACTGGGCTCCTAGAATGAACAACAAATGGGATTTGAGGGATAGGAAGATTTATATATTCCTTTTGTTATCCTATGTAAATTTTACAAATAACACCTAATTATTAAATAATCTTAAAAATTGACATAAATAGTCCTATAAAAGGACTTCAATTCCTTCCATTTAATAGAAAAATCTAACTGTTTAAGTGTCAAGGATGAAAAGGTTAAAAAAATTAAAGCACGGGGGTTTTAATGTCAAAAGATTTCTTTATGGACTTAAATGGTTAGACCGGTCAAACCTTAGTGAAGAAAAACGTAATTTACTTTAAAGTTAATCGTTAAATGTAAGTATTTATAATGTGGTTCAGAGGCACTAGTAGACTTGAGTGATCCAAGACAAAACCGTAGACATTTTTAATTTTTAATTTTTTCGAAAAGCAACCATAAACTCAATCCCAAATGAAAGATTTCTCATGACTCTTATCTATACTTGCTTTTCAAATAACTTACAAACTTGTTTGAAGCTCACAACTCGTATGAATTTTAAGTTTGTTTGGGTCGTATAAATTTCAATCCTCCTTTGGCTCGCTCATTTGGCTTGATTAATTAACCCATTTAATATAATTATAGGCAAATAAAAAAAACAACCAACCTTTTAAAGATAAAAACCCTCATGAAGAATCAAGCTATATCTATCTATGCATGTGATATTATTTTTTGTTATGCATCCATCCATATATGCCAAAAAATACATAATTTAAAAGATATATGAGCTGGCTTGATCTTTATCCAATCCAAGTTCGAGCTCAAATTTTAGTCGTTAAGAGTTTTTGAGCCAAGCTGAGCTGTTGAGCTCGAGCCCAAGGTGAAGCTGGCTCAACCTGGCCAGGTTTGCTCATTAAACAGCCTATATACAAGCTGCACAACAAACTCGAAGGACCCATACCAACATGAAAACTATGACTACAAAAATAAAAAAGAAACACCCACCAGAGGGCAGAGACCCGGATACACCTCAACAACAAACCTAATCAACATACGCAAATGAAAAGAATCACCAGTCCTCTACAATACCGAGAAGGTAGTAGTAGCCCATAACACACACTCAACCTGTAAGGACATTCAATGGAGGTCGTATATGATATCACCACAACTCTACTAGTCCTCATTGAGCCAAACAGGTTACTGCTCTAATGCCAACACCCTCGCTCCAATTCCCTTACTCTCATTCTCTTTGTTTGCTATAAAACACCTGGTGCTGTGCTAGGAGCTTCACTTGTCGAATCTGCCTGTTTTAAAATACTCATAGGGGCATGAGGTTACTGGGATGGAAGCTGCCTAGTCAGCCCATGTGTCATGAAGATGATGGACCAACATTCTAGTGAATATTGAAATGTGGCATAGACCATATGTGATTCATGTGCGTGAGACTACCTATAAAGGTGACACCCTCTTCTCTGTTTTGTTACTGTCTACCATAGCTTATTTGACTTCCCTCTTAGAGAGTTTGCATTGATCAGTTTCTCTTTGGCTATTTCTTATTTGTTTTAGAGCTCTCAGCTTGCTTTCTTCCTGGTTTTCATGCACAACTTTAACAGAGGTGTGCCCCTTTATCTTTTTATCTTCTCACGATGTCTCGTTTAAGTCATGGCAAAAGCAAACCGTTTAGTTTGTTCTTTCAGTAATGTCAGAGTGACTTGAATGCTACAGGATTGACTGTTCTTAAAACTCTGTTCAACGGTTTATGTTGCTATGTCTGTCAACCCACTTCCACACGCTTCTGTTTGGCCTACATCACGGAAAAAAAAGGTTAAAGACATATAAGCCTAAATTGTTTAGTGTTGATAACCAAATCCGAGAGCTAGAAACGTAGGTGACTTCCTTGACGGAGAGGGACGCGATACATAATAAGTAATAGAGGAGCTTTAAAAGCATTTAAAGGGGAAGAATGCTGTAAGCAAAGTTACTGAAGCAAAGAGGAGCACCTGAAGTCCATTGACACACCAAATACGAAGCTTCTTTTTTCTTAATTGGAGTTCAACCAACGTTCTAAGAAGGTTTAAGAGTTGGATATAAAAGTAAATTATCTAAGAAATGTTCTTATGACGAAAGAAGAGAATTACGTGTTACAAAGGGCCTGAAGGTCGGTTATGAGTACATTTAGTGCTTGCTATGACTATCTCCAGGGTATTCAGAATGCTGTATCTCTAGGTCCCGGTAGTGTATAGATCTCGTACGTGCAGACACAATAGTTGACCTTCACTCTCCTTTCTAACTGAAATTCTAAGCTGATCAATCATAATCGATGTTATAGATCATTTTGTTCATCTCACAAAAATTATAAAAAAAATTGAAAATAGACCGAGTTCAACTTATTTATGTGGTCTAGCTGCATGCCAATTTCACCTGTCGTTTTTTATTGAGTTATATATTTGATCTTTGTTACTGAATGATTGATTGTTATATTTTTTCAATTCTTTTACAACAAAGATATTGAAATTTTTTCATGGTTAAAATGGAGGGGAAAGCAGTAAATGTGATCATGTTCAATGTGAGAGGGCTCAACTTATTCAGTGGCAAGCTTATAATTGAGGCCTCCTTCACCATATCTTCCAAATCAGTTAAGTGTCCATAACTCTCTTACTCTTTTTTGTTTGAAGACATATATTTCGAAACTGATAACCATTATAAGAAATCAAGCAAATTTTATAAAACTGATACCGTTTCTCACTTAAAAGATTCTTTCAACAAAATGTTGAACACAACTGTTATTCTGTTAGATTATCTTCACTGTGACGCAATGATTGTATCGTAAAGGAGTTATTTTGTGAATGTATTTATGTTGGCTATTGTGTTTCGCAGAGAGTCGACATTCAGTACAACAGCTCGACAATTGTCCCTGATCAGGTATCATATATGCATACCAAGTCTATCTTTTAAACATGACACCATTTTGAATGTGCTGGAAATACGCAATTGCGTCACTTGTGACCATACCCGATTCCTGAATGTGTCACTACTAGAAATTTAACTGTCACTGATGGCTAGGAACCCTAGGTAATCACCAGAGTATTACGAAAGTAGAAAATCCCTAAAACATATCAAAAGTAAATTTTATTAGTATCCGTCGGCTATCATCAACAGATTAGCGCAGGTCTAGAATTTTTTAAAAAACATCCGTTGGTCATTATTAGCGGGTAATGATGGTTTTATAGTCACTAGGAACTGCGTTGCTTGCTACCTTGGGTTGGCACAATCTGAGTTCCTAGGGACATCAGTTTACCAATAGAGTACCAACACCACTATTTTTGTCGGTAATTTGTTGATGAATTTACTATGGTTGTCATGCCATTATAAAGGTCAGCAATCTGTAGATGATGTTGTTGCTAGTGATCCCTTGGTAAAATTTGTCAGTGACCCATCTATGAATTCTTTACCCATGCCATGTTTCATGATGGGCTATCACCCATGTGCTTTTACCAAGAGATTTCTGGTAGGTGTGTTCATCACTGAAATTTCCTCTGTTTTGTATTGTATTCTTTTGATGTGACATTTATGTACTGACAGCTGATGAATATGTTTCGCAAAAACTATGACGTTCTCCTAAGTATATTCAACCCGGATGGTTGGTTAGAGATAACGTATCCTTTTTAACCTCTAGCTAGTGTTTTAGCTCACATTTGACGAATCTATATATCTTGAATTTTTTACAACATTAACACGTTTGCCACCTCCTTTTTACTTGGAAATGGTGGGTCTACAACCATTGTTGTAACCTTGATTTCTTGTCAAAAGATATGTGGATGAAACCCTAAGAATAGGCCGGGATGATAAAGGCAACATCTTCATACTCGAGAGATCAAACGAAACCGACCCATGAGCCTTAGTTTGGTTTCTTTTGATGGTTTCATTTTCTTGAGGATGTATAGATAACATTCGGTATTGTGTAATTTTTGAGAAATCTTAGCCATAACATGTTTATTTGATTTACGAGTATGTTAGCTTTTACATCGAGGAAGTTCGAATTTGTATAGGGCTCCATGCTTGTTAATGGTTGTTTTATCTCGGGTGACATTTGTAAAAAGGAAAACAACGAATTAGCAGGAACCTATGGGTGTTAACAAAGGTACCTAGTGAAAATATTCAAGAATGTATATGTACATATATTATGTGCAAAACTGTTCACAAATGGGTTAGGTAGGTAAATATGATTTAACAAATAAAAATGACGTGATATGTTTCATCACTAGACACTAATAAGATTTCTATCAAAAGGATCTAAAAACAATATTTGATAATGATAACATGATATTGTGTAATCTTCTACCTAGGGATGAGCATTTGGTACCTAGTACCCGTATCGGTGCCCATACCGTACCGGTGCCGGTACTTAATTGGTACCGAAAATATGTATAAGGTACCGGTATCGGTACTTGATTTTCTTATATTTCGGGACTGGTACTGACCGGTACCAGTACCGGTACTTTACCCAAAAGTCCCATATAGTCCCGCTAGTACCCGAATACAAATATGTTATTTTGGAATTTGTATTTTGTTTTGTAATATCTTTTTCACCCCCATCAACTTGTATTTTGTTTTGACTTTTGAGGCCATTAATTATTATTTTTTAATATTATTCTTCTTACTACACCAGAATGTTAAGAGATATACTACTTATGCTTTTAATAGAAATGAATGGTGGACAAGTGTGTGTACTGAGTTAGCAGAAAATGAGAAAAGTAAAGAAAGTATTATTTTATGTGGATGCTTTTTTTATATTTTATTTTTTTTAATTATTATAAACTTTTAGAGGTATCGGGTACCAAACATGTACTGGGTAACAAGTGCAAAAACAGATACTGTGTACCGTAACCAAACATGCACCATGTAGCAAGCCTTAAAAATAATATTGTTGATGTAAGGAGTACCAAAGAGGTACTAGGTACCGAAATACCGGTACCTGTACCCATATATCAAATTCGGTACTGGTATCGGTACTCGTTTTTTATAAAATTCAGGACCGGGTACTTTCGGTAACGGTACCGGTTCGGTACAGGTACGGTACCGAGCTCATCCCTACTTCTACCCCAATTATATAGTTTACTTTGTAAGAAAAGAAGTTAGAGAACCATTTTATATAATAACTACTTTATCATTGTCATATATGCTTGTCAAAATTCTATCATACGCAATAATTTTATCGTATTTAAGGTAAAAACATATTGTAGCGTTTTACTTCTTGAATACACCAGTGAATATCTATATTTTGTAACAATATAATCACCTATACATATATATGTTTTCATACAGTTGAATGTTTGCTTTTTTTACGTTAACTATAAAAATGTATTGTGTTTATATGGTGTATTCAAGGCTAATATGGTGATGCTTGTGGTTACCCATGAATACACTATGTTTTTGTATTACTACAAAATTTTCAAAGGCGATAACATGAGAAATGCATCATGCACTGTCTTTTTTTTTAAGATCGTGTCATGGTCCGAAACAACCACCTTACTAGCAATGCATACGTTGAGGCACTCTCGTTACAGTAAACACATTTAGGTTGTGAGCGACTGGGCGGGCTTAATTCTAGCAGGTTTAATCATAATGTAAGACAAACATCCAAAGTGCTGCAGAAATCATTAAACAAATATGACAATAACCCTTTGTATATATGTCAAAAATATTCAAGGCTGATGGAACATTAAGGGCATGAAGTTGGTCCTTCACCAATTTTTACCAAACAAAATGAATGTTAATCTCAATATATATCGTGCATTGGTTAGTGGGCAGACAGATGGCAGTAACATTTAACTATAGACCACAGAGATATGAAGTAAAGACATTGAACCTCAAGTAGTATATTACATATATAACATGCCTTGCCAACAAAATTTGCAACTTAGTGTTATTCAACCTCAACACCGGAGAAAGAGACATCAATTTCACGTCTTGAAAACCAAGATAACAAGTTATCACCCAAAAACATATAAAACTCAGAAGTTGATCGTCGGGTATCCAGACAACCTCCCCACACAGGGTCAGAATAAGCTATGAAACCAGAATTGCATGACGCAAATAGTTTATAGTTGACCGATGATGTAAGGTGCCACTAATGTAACAAAGAACAAGAACATGCTTGAGAGCATTATATTGTTACTTGTGAAGATCATAAATTTGTACATATGAGATGAGTGATCAAGTACTATGAAACACCAAGACTTCAGTATGATGAGGGGTCTTCAACAAGGACCTAGTAAGACTATATTTAGCGTTAGTGTCAGCATCACGTCAGTAGAAGTCAATTTACAATTAGAGATATTGACACAATCTAAAGATAAGTTGTATCATAGTCATGTCAATATATAAATAACCAAGAGTAAGAACAACTATTTTGAACGCCGATAGTACCCATGTAGGCTTCAACTGTTGGTACTATGCACGAGGAGCCTATTTTTAAGGCCGTATAAAGAATTCTAAAGTCAAAATATATGACCCTAGTGATTGGATTCCACAAACCTGGAAGTTGGTGCATATATGTTGTCTCATGAATTGAGCGATGAACAAAAGCGTTCTTCACTTGTAACTGATGTGTGTGACAAAAGCAAGATACTGCTAAGATAAGGACATTATGGACGGTGACTAGATAATTACCCTAAATGTCTCACCACAATCAATACCTAATCATCAACTCTTTTCAGTAGTAACCAACCAAGCAAAAGACCCATCAACATTAAGATTGCACTTATATAACCCTGTTAGTATACTCACATTGCTGAGAAAAAGGATCGAAGTCTCAAATTTAATAAGAGCACTATATTAATCTTGCATGGCAACGTACCGATGTGGATCTTGTAAGGTAAGGGACCGAAGGGTAGGGGATGAGATGACATAAAGGTTAAGTTTGTTGATTAGCTTGGTAATGCCTAGTAAGGCTCAAGTGACCATAGGATGAGATGGTGACATGGATGGCGGAGGTAGGTTTTGATCAGATACTAAAAACTGGTTTCTGAAGACAATGGTGGTGGTGGTGGCGTTGACTAACTTGACTCGTAGGCACATAGATCCAACAAAGAAGATATGTAAAGGCTTTAGAGTGTGTGTGCGCGCAAGCTGATGGAGGTTGCCTCCAACAATAAGAAACAGACAGGAGAAGGTTTAAAGAGAAGCGGTATGAATCCTTGTTAGCTCTTATACCATGAATGATTCTACATTTCTATTGGTCTTTGTAAAGTAAAAAGAAAAACTAACAGTAATATAAAACCTTGATGGGTTGACCCTGATGTAAAATTTTGAAAAGTGAGTGTCTAAACAAAGGACAGTATCCTCTTGCCCAAAAATAATCTCCACCAGAGAAGGTAACATTTTATATCTAGACCTCAGAAGAACAAAAGTTTACCCCATAGATTTGAATAGAGTAAATGGGATAGTCATTTACCAATCCCAAAGAAGTTATAACAAAATGATTTTAGAAACTTAATTAAACATTTTGGATTACAAAAGATCAGAAATGAAATTTTATACACAAAATAATAATAATAATAATAATAAGCAGATATTATCACTAACAATAATGATAATAGATGCAATCTGGCATTTAAATCTATTGATGAAAAAATGTAACTCACTCGTAAAATAGAATAAAAACAAGGCTAGATTTTGACAAGCGGGAAAATCATCGATTGTGCCGGCCATGAAAGTTGCCTTTATTCTTGGCAATGAAACCATTCCTGGGCTTTGGTATCTCATGAATGTCCATCACTTGTATTGTCCTTTGCTTTTTGGCTTCAAAAAAAAATAAGTAAGCATGGGGGTCAGTAAAAACATATCCCAGAAACCAAAAACATTAATTCATTCCTTCTTACCATTTTGGGCTTCTTGGTAGTTCTCGTGAAGCCGCTTCCTCGCTGAAGCCAGTCTGTCGAGGTCAATGCTTTGCTCCTTGTTTGCTCGCTGCAAAAATCTTCAAGTTATTAGGAATTCAACTCGCACAAATCAAAATTATTTTTAGTAAGGTACTAAGGTTCAAGTCAGGTTGGGTTCACCTGATATACCTTTTCTCAAAAATTTTAATAAGTAACTAGTGTGTATAATTGATTACAGAAACTATATTACTCTGATAAAAATCTAATATGTTGATTAAAACTAATTAGGAGGTTCTAGCATTAGAGGAATTTAAGGCAGACCCAATGGTTGACAAAACAAGTAAGGATTTGGGATTCTTCAAAGAAGGACCCAAATTCAAACCATTAATCGTAACTCTTTGGAACCACCCATGGAAGGTGGCCCATGGGTTGCAGCGGAGTCCACGGCATACCAAATGTGGCTCTAAGGTACCAAAACGTAAATTTGGCAACTTTCAGAAAAGTTCAACTCGTTTTACTACTTTTGAGCTAACTTTTTGTGTTATTCGTTTGACCATTAAAGATAAAAACATAACCCAAATCAACTCAATGATAAGTCAATTTGTTGAAACTGCCATGTATAACTAGAAAGAAAATCATGTTTGCCACAGAATATGCAAATAATTTGTATAGAGAATGTACGTTTGAAGGAGCAGAGGCAGAGGCAGAAGAAGAAGCAACCATTGCAGGGCGGGACTGGGGTGCTGGTCTTGAAGGTGCTGCTTTTTTAGATACAACTGGTTTCGCCCTCTGCTGCTCTGGTTCAGAATTATTCCTTTCAGAACCAGAACTCCCATCTACAGTTCCATTTGGCGTATAGTTCATTAAAAATCACTCTAGAACAATGTATGGAAAAAAAGTCAAAGACTTTAATCAAACTCAATACTTAACTGTGAGGGTTAGGAGAGTATCCGAAATCCGGCACCTGAGAAACAGGATTTCAGATCTCAAAAGAGCTTAGAAATATTTCAAAAGTCATCATCAAAGACGAACTTTTCAAACAGGTTACGTTCACTATCTTACCTGTTGATGACTATTTTGGGCACTCCTTGATACATTCTGCATCAGAGGCGAATCCCCATCTACAAAAACAAGCAATCATAATCAAAAGCTTACATCTTGATCAATCAATACAAGTCTACAAACGCGTATAATAATGTAAAGATAAACCATTACCAGTGAGACTAGCTGGTGCACGACCACCGTTGTTCGACCCAACCCATTCATCCACCAAATCCTTCCATTTTCTATAACAATTAAAACATATACAACAACATCAACAACAATCTACACTACAACAATAAACTTTCCACTTCTCCACAACTATTAACTTCCAAAACTCTCCAAATTTGACAGACCTCACCAAGTGCTTCACCAATCTTCTTACTTCACCCGACGGATGCTTTCGAAGCTGATTAACATGCCTTCCTATATCAGTTTCCTGAATCAACCATCACAAATTACTACACCTTCACCATAAAATTCAAACAACACAGATAATTATCATCTACCTTAAGGCCTGCGAAAGTCAAATCCATATCAGCAAGTGTTTGAAGCAACTCAACAACAGCATCATCACTCTAAACCACAACATAACATCATCACTCAACTAACAATATAAATTAAATTCAACTCAATCACAATTTACAACTTATACCTGGTGTGGATCTTCAAGCTGTTCTTTGATTCTCAAAACTTTCGTCTGCTCATCATCAAACAACCCTCCGTACGGATCCGGATCATCATCTTCATCCTCCCGATGAACCGACTGCGGAGTCAACGGCGAATCACGACAATCATCGTTATCGTTCACCTCCTTCGGCAGCTCTTCAATCACATTCACATCGCAATTGCTGCACTGATTCGCGTACAATCGCTCCACAATTCCGTCTCTCCGACGCTTCAGCTCTCCGGCGTAATCCGTTGAAGCTAGGGTTACGGCCGCATCGATGAATTCCCAAACATCAACCCTAGAATTTGACAAAATCGATCTGAATTCATCTAAATCCATCAGATAATGACTCAAAACACTAATTGAACGTCGATCTCAGCGTGAAACGATGAGATCTATGAATGAATCGAACGCGTGAACGTCATATCATCACTCCAGTATAACCACTGGATGAAATTAGGTAGATGATGATGATGATGATGAACAGATGGATGTATGTGTGTGTAAATTGCTAGAGGATTGAATTTGAGTGTGTGATTTGGTTAAAGTAATAATAATAATTTTGTGTTTTGTGTGGGTTCATCATGTTTGATGGGGAAGATGGAGTGATAATACTAACTGATTTGAAGAAGTTGTTACTTGTTAGTGGGTGTTTGGGAAAGTTGTTAGCGGGTGTTTGGGAGTGTTTTTTTTCTTTATTTATTAATTTATTAACTTTTAAAAAGTTAAAAAGTCATTTTATAGTGTTTGGCAATATAATGATTGTGAGTGAAATAAGTTAATAAGTCACTTCATACTAACTTATTAAAAAAGTCAATAAGTCAATAAATTATTTTAATAAGCAAACCCATGTGCTCATGTTAATATGTTATTGTTATCACCATTCATGTGGCATTTAATTCATGAGGGATTTACTTAAATTAGGAATATTTATGCTTATTCTTTGGTTCATGTTGGTGATATCTTTGGGTTAAGGTTAAGTTGAATGTACTTATTTGTGATATTTTCTTTGTTTATTTAACTATTTGAGTATCAAACTCGAATAATGTATATATTCTTATTCCTTTCGCAAACATCATTGAAAATTACAACTATGAGACTACTCATATACTGACTTTTATTTTAGATTGGTAGTGAGAAGTATTTGAAAAAAAATAGAAAATACATAATTTCAGTACAACATAATCGATGATGAAACAACTCAGTTTGTGACCACCAACAATACCACATGTCTGCTAACTATTGGTTTCTATTTCATTTTCTTTTTTCTTTGTAACGATTAATTTCACCCATAATTTATTTTTTTGGTAATTTATAATATTTGACTTTTAATAAAAGTCTAAACACACAGTCTTCCTTAGCTTTTTTTACATAAAAATACCGATATAAATTTTATTGAAAACAAAGCTATTTCAAATAAGCAAAAAAAAAATTTTAATTCGTTTTTTTTAATTTAAGTATGCATGATGAATATTAAATAGTCATATACCATACTTATTTATTAAAATTTAGGTTATGTTAGGGTTGTAAATATGTGAGAAAATTGAGTTAGTTTGATTGTTTAGGTAAAAGAAAAATTATTTTTTAATGAAAGTTTGGAATGAGCGGGAGCATCACTATAGGTAGTCGAATAAAACAACTTTAAGGAGCGAAATTACTACTATAGTGAAAAGGATATTTAATTTAAGATAAGAATTATGTGCTTGACATTGTTCTTCAAATACATCAAATCATTATATCTAATACGGCATGTCGTTGTGTAAAATAACAGGTTATTGTGTCAAATATTTTTCATAATTAGTTATATGTATTCATCAATATGTTTTACATTTTGGATCATTTCATGCTAATTTTATCATTTTTTTATATATTATAAGCATTTGGTGTTATTTCATCATTGTGAGTTATAATAAAATTACATGATGATGTTATTTATCAATGTTTTTTTTTCAAACGTATAGTGTTCAAGAAAACAAAATGACAAGCAAAAGAAACACAATGGGAAATTTTATTATTGTTATTTTATATCATTTTGTGTTATTTTGTCATTGTTATTAATCTACTAATTTAATTAACTGTTATTTTATCACTATGTTTACATACTAAGTCTAGAAGTACAACAATGTTATTCATCATTATATACTTTTTTAAATTCATCATCTTAGAAAAACATAAAAAGTGTTCATGAAAAGAAAAACAATAACAAACAAAAAGACATAATGAATTAAACTAAACACACAATTCTTAGCATAAATCATATGAGCCGAAAACATTAAAAATATATTTTTATATAACGATATGATACTCGTATTAAAAACAAAAAGTTATGTGTTCAATATTTGAATCAGATTTAAAAAACTCAAAATTTGAGTCGAAAATTACCGATTTGAAATTAGGTTTGAATTTTTTTATTTCAAATTTGTTTCGATTTGAAGTCTAATTATTGAACCGAATTGTGAATTTGTGATATTTGATTCGATTCGATTCAAAATTCGAACTAGAAATACACACTTACATAGTTACATTTATATATATTATATATGAATTTAGAAATATGTATGTGAGAAATTAAGAATTAAAAAGTCAAAAAATATATAATTTAAATTTTAAAATCCTAACTAGTAACTTTTAACTTTGAAACTTAGAATACTTTGTATTTATTATGCTTGTCTTTTTTTATTTTGATCATTTGAAATTAGATCTTTCAATTGAATTTTGATCATATTACTCAATTAAATGTCGTTTCCTGAGGTTGATTCAAATGTAAATCTTGTTTGAAAATTTCGAATTCGATTAGATTCAAATTGGATTATATTTTCGACTTCTAATCGAACTATAATTTTGTTTGGAAGTTTCAAAAGTGACTTATTCGATTCAGTTAAGTTGAATTCAACCAAAAAGTTGATGAACTTAACTATATGCTCCCAATTTTCTGCTCCTCCACACCTCCATCGACCCCTTGGTTTTACTACACCAAACGTTCGCTATTACAGCTTGCTGTCGTCCGCAACTACATTGGTTTCCAAACTCCCCAATGTCAACCATTAATAGTCTATTGCCCTTTGACATCATAATTTTAGTGATACAACTTTTTTATTTTTCTTTCACTTTCTTCTAAAAAACTATGAAACAAAATTATTAATTTTTCATTCTGCTTTACTTTTCTTCTTTCCTTAAAAGAACTCAAGAACACATCATTAAACAAAACCAAATTAAGCCCTTCAAGACCGGTCTCCAAAACTAAAACCACATTCTGGGGAGCGTTAGTTATGATTGCTTAACCATGAGTCTTTTAAGTTCTCTATTTGTGTTGGATCTCCTAGTCTTTTGGCAAGACTATAGATCATCAACAAAAATTATAATTTACTCACTGGAATTTATTGTATATAAAATTTTTAAATAAATAATTTCATACAAAATATGTTTTTAATTATTACACAATAGATTTTGAAATAAAGAGATTAACTAACAACGTATTTCTGACTTCATTTAATGATAGAAGAGAAGCGAAGTGAAAGAAAAAAAGAAAAATTTTTTGTGTTTCAGATATTTTTTTTGAAGGAAGTGAAAGAAAAGTAAGAAGGTTGTGTTCACAAGTTCACTTGAGGAAGAAGAGAAGGAGAGGGAAGTCAGAGGCTAAAATCAATCATTTCAAGTTATAAGGTGGAGAGAAGAGAAGAGAAGAGAAAGAAAGAGTATGAAAAAAATGAAAAGAAATTATTTATTTTCTCTTCTCTTTTTAAGTAAACTCAGGAACACTGCCTAAGATGATATTGCATGGTTTTATCAATATCAAATGGTTTATAGATAAATATCTTGCTAGTAAAAGATTGAGGTTCTCTACGTTGCAATGTTTGGTATCGACTATTATAGTTAGTGTGTGTGTGTGTGTGTGTGTATATATATATATATATATATATATATATATATATATATATATATATATATATATATATATATATATATATATATATATATATATATATATCATTATTGGCCTTGTGTTTAAATTATACATATCTTATGTTAGTTAAATAGATGGATGGATGATGAATCATTGCTTTAAATTCCTAGTTTTACCATTTAGAGTACTGTTATGGGTGAATTTTATGTTCCGGTATCCCGGATATCGACTAAATTTGGTATCCTGGATTCTATTGTCACTAAATGATTGTTGTTGTTTTTTTGCTTTGACTTGTTCTCGCATGTGACTCAGTATTACCCTGTCAATCCTGAATAATCGTTCTTTAGCTGTTGAAAATGCGTAGAAGAAGACCTCTAACAGTCAAGAGTGAATACTGTTCCATCCTGAGAATCTTGGGAGTGAGTTAGGTCATTTTTAGTATTAATAGAGGTTAAGTGATCAATATAGAATACACTACTCACACTCATAGCTCTCACTGTAACACCTAGAATCGATCGGCTATAGCTCTTGAGTTGTACTTTTATCGCAATCAATAAGAAGAACAAGAGGCAGGGATGGTTAGTCGCTTCCCGATGTTTTATGACAGTGATCTTCAAGGATCAAGAGCTTTCCTCGTAAACGATTATGTCATTTCTTTATTCCTTTCATTATATTTATTTTATAAACATACAAGCATACTACCTCAAGTACTAATTTGATTACAAAATCATTGTAACATCCGCCTTTTTTTTTCTAAATTATAAACCCAAATCCGAATTCATTTTAAACATTCATATGATATAGAAATTTTTTTTTACTCTAGTGAATCATATAGATTGTAAATGTAAGCCACAAGAAATTGTTGTTTTATTTAAAAACATTTAAACAATATATAATAATTTTATAATTTATAAAGTAAAGCTTTATAGGTTTATAAAGACTTAATTATTATTTATGGGTCTAATTTAAAAGGAATAATTATATTTTTTTAAAGTTCCTACAAAACTTATAAAGTATATAAGTTATAAATAATTTGGGTTATTTTAAATTAGGGTCTTAAAAGATTAAGGGTTTAAATTGTAGATTTTAAAACATAAATTAAAAGGTTTTACATAAAATGTTAAACATTAAAACTAAAGGGACCGGAAGTGTAAATTCTTTAAAACCCAGCCTAGACCCCCGTCGGCTCTCTGGTCTCCGGCCATTCTTCCCGGCCAAACTCCGGTGAGTGTCAAACACTCAAATCTGTCGATTAGAACATGCTTCCACAGCCGTAAACCGTTCGTGAACCTCATTCGAACCCGTAACTACATGCAATTCGTTGAACAAGAAACTGAATGAATTGAACACTTAAACTTGAGGGTAAACACTCCAATAGATCCCTTCAAACCTTCTGTAACATCAATTTCATGTACAGAACACATAAACCACTGATTCGATCTGTATCTTCATCGCGAGCTTACAACATAGTCGCACACTATCCTCTAAACATCTTCGCTTTCAATTAATCAAGGGTTTTGGAACATCATCAACGTTAGAAGCTTTTCAAGTCATTAATTCGGATTATAATCATCATCTTCTTTTGAATCGATCTTATATCCAGTCGCGGTGTTCCTTGTTCTTATTTCTATCGAATCTAAACCAATCCAGGTAAATCTACACACATACCTACTCGTTTACATCCAAGGAACAAAAGCCCTATGATGATTTCTATCAAAAACATCGAATTGGTGTTCAATTGGATTCAATCCGATTTCTAGGGTTCTTGAGTTTCCTGGGTTACTTGATTAATGTTTTTAAGAATTAAAAACCATTAACTGGACAGGCATAGGCGCCCAGCCTAATGGTAAACGCACACTTTGTCAACCCTGAGGTCCCGGGTTCGAACCCGGGCACCTCCATTTAATTTTTTAAGCTGTTTTAATTACAAATTTAATTACAGAAAAATTATAATTAATATAAAAATCATTTTTGATAATTAATATAATGATTTTTAGACACTAAAATATTTTCTGCAATTTTTCTAATTTAAATATATTCATAAATATATATATATATATATATATATATATATATATATATATATATATATAGTTATTCCTTATAAAATGGATTTAAAATGACGGTTCTAATTAATAAATTATCATTGATCCAAATGTTACTTTTAAAATCATGATTGTTTTTTTTTTAAAAAAAATATGTATTTATTAAATTTTTATATTTAAACTTTATTAGTTGTTACAAAAGGTTTTCTTTTAAATTAATTAAATATTTGTTTATATATGGTTGGACTTAAAAATATTTATGAACACTTAATTCTTTAAAGAATTAAATTCATAATTGTAGTAATTATATATAATTACTTAAAATATTTAAGAATATTATTATAAAACATATTATAGCTAATTAATATTTTGTTATTAATCAAAATGCTATTTTCTTATTATTCTTACATAATTAAAAAGACTTAATTGTTTATTGAACCTCATCATTATTATAATTAATTTTATTTTTCAAAATACATAAATACATATATAAATCTTCTAATGGGTTTAAAATGAGAATAATTATTCTATAAATTTAGTTACTTGTCAAAACTCCTTAAAACTATCAAAACCCTAATCATTAATAGAACGTTATTCTTATTATTAACTTTAATCTTTACCTTGCAATATATATGTTAGGTGCCTTGTAATAGTTACGTTGGATTATCTTTTAATCTTTTATATCATCTTGAAATGCATATATCAATGTGAGTATTTCCATACCCCTTTTTCTTATTTTCACACTTTGGGGTGAAACATGTTAACTTATACTATTGCACTTGTAAACTTATTTGAGACTTGTAAACCTATGGCAATTCATCTTGTAAAGTTGTGGTTAGTTGAACTTTTATGGTTACCATGTTATGGCGTTATATGTACAATCATTAACTATTGCTAGCCTAGCGAAGTCATAGATCTATGGGCAAGACAAGCCTACTTTGGTTGATCCAAGTACACTTAGCTGATCGTATAATCTTGTAAACGTTTGAGACTTGTAAAACTTTGTCGAGGTTTGATTGTTGCATTGTTCATAACATCCCTAGTCACTTTATTCACTAACTTATGACTTGAATTGCCATCTTTTATATACTTATGTATTGGAAACTATGGAATGCTCACCAACATTTTTATGTTGACCTTTTTATTTTTAACATGTTTCAGGGATACCTCAAGTATGTGTTCTACTCTTTGAAGCTTATCACATCTAGGAATGGACCTAGAGATAAAATGGATGATCATGTTATTTGTTGCATTTGCACATGATGTATTCTTTGTTGAAACTGTTTCTTGTAATGTTACAATTGAATCTTATGATTAATATATTTGGATTTAATAAATAGCGTTATGTGGCTGTGAACAATCGTAACCCTCACATCTCGACGTTTCCGCCGTCAAGGTTGGGGTGTGACAGATTGGTATCAGAGCCCATAACTATAGGGATTTAGGTTATTAGAAATGGTGACCTAGACTATAGTTGCATGAACCTCATAGAAAGATCCTTATATCTTTGTGTTTACATGTTGTTTGCATGCTACATAATGCTATGCCTTTTGTGCAACTTGATGCCTTAGCATAGGATTGCTTTATGTATGCTTAAACTTAGTTACTTGTCTCCCTAAACTTAACTTTGACTCTTTGACCCTCCCCGACAAATGAACTTCTTAAACTTATTCTCAACGACATGTGGAATTTACACTTATCGTTGTGGGTTCAATTCCTTAGACTCTATGTCTAATCTATGAAAATCTCATCAAGGTTTTGATTTCATAAACCAAAGAAATTTGTGTGACACGTAGACACCTGTATTCTGGATTTCCTGGCAAAAGGCCTTCGGGCTAAGGCAAGCATATCGTATAAATCTCATTGTGAGACCAGTTATGCTTACCTGGGGATTTCTGGGATGAGTGATAAACTATGGTCAACATACACAAGTCTCTATGGCAAATGGGTCAATTTACCTTGACGTGTCAACGATTCCAAATGGTAATGCGTTACCAAATGGAACCATCCTCTTCGTGTCTTAAAAATCTTTGATTTCTTGAACTGGTATCTCTTCATTCTTATCATACATAATGTCCCTGTTAATATTGAACCTAACCTACATTACAACTCTTACGATTACACACCGTTACACGTTGAGCGTTTCATGTAACTATTTCTATATATTAACCAACGTGAACATGGATCTTAATATACCCAAAGATATTAGAAATCTAAACCGAATGGTCATCAAAAACTTTAAACCGTTACTTATGGTTCTCAAGTCTTTTTAAGGATGTGTCCCATAACTAAGAACATGCAATGCTATAGGTGGAATTCCTATGTCTCGAGATACTTTGTCTAGGCAAAGTGTAAATGGTGATTTGACTCGATCATTGAATCCATTTACTTGACTCGGAACCCTTGAGATGAGTGATCACTTATAAGTACGCGTGTCTTCAATAAGGCTATGGTTGACCTCATATCTTGAGAAGTCCATGTATTCCTTTCGATTGTGAATCGAATGTTCACATCGCATTGTGGTGTTGAATAATTTCCTGCCCTTGATTTCGTCTTCCCGATTGAAACTATCAAGATTTGAACACCACAACAACTTCTGTTATCTTGAACTTTGATCTTAAGCTTGTAAGCATGATTTTTCCTTTTGTTACATTGATGTAACTTGAAATTTTCCGAATTTCTAATTGATATTATTTTCCTTTCGCCGTTAAGTCAAACTTCGTACCGTCTGCACCGTGAGAGATGCAAGTGTTTGCAAGTTAACCTATGACTAAGAACACCCGTATTTCCTAAATGATTCTAACTCATCAAAACAGGGGTGATTCCCTTACTTTGATGATTCTCTATACGTTTTGATAAATGGTTTCCAATTGTGATTTATAAAATTTCATCCTCTGGATCGGGGTGATTTCCTTATCCCGAGGATTGACTTCAATTATTTTCTTTGGAATGGCATTTCACAAATGACATGATCTCACCAAAATAGGATTGAAACCCGTACTTTGGTGACAAATGTCAATCTTCGATTGTTTTCTTGCTATTATGAAATTCACTCATCAAGATAGGCGTGAATTCCATACCTTGATGATAATATCATCTTTATGAATTGTATTTGTTCAAATGAGACGACTTCATCAAAGTAGGAGTGAATTCTGGATTTTGATGAAGAAGTTCATCTTGTTATATTTTGTTTTTGTAAAACTTCGCCGTTAAGATAGGAGTGATTTCCCTTACCTTAATGGTGAGTTACCTCGTCTTATTTTTGTGGATCCTCAACAAGGAGTTGGGATCGAACTTTTTGATTGGTAAGTTAGTGGTCATACTTTGGGAATACCCCATCAAGTTAGGAGTGAAAACCACACCTTGATGACTATTCTCATTTCTTGATCTCCAACTTACCAAGGTTTTAATCATGTGATAAGAAACATGTAGTAACTTGAAGGGTGAACCAATGTTAGTGTTTGGACCTATCAAGCCAAAGCATGGTTTCTGAACTTGAAAGGAGACTCGACACTCTAGGTTGATTTTGATTCCGAGCTTGGAGCATTTGAATTCTTAAATCGATTTCTCTCCCTTTATCTTCATGTTTTGACTCGATTTAGCTACATCGAACCATTTATTTCTTACTTATCAACTTTCATTTTGAGTTATCATCAACATATGATTGTGTGATGGTAGCCTTCTTAAACAATCTTTCGACAAAATAAGGGCATCATCAACTTGTGTTCATGTCTTTCTAGACACATAAATGTTCTCAGCTGTGCTTATGGGTATAATGAACCGCGTGTGCAAGCCGTACTTAGAAAACTATTTGCCGTTGCCTTTGTCGTTGATATTCTGAATTGTTTAAATTCCAATCCGATCATGAACGACGTTTTTGTTTAACTCTTTACCCATAATTAAAAATACAATTCCCATTATTTTGGATAACTTTGAACTCATAATTTTGAAAATCTCTAAATCTCTATCTTGTTTACGACTCACGAGACTTGTTATTCATTCCGATGTGGACAAAGATGATCATGAATTTTCGTGATTGGTATTCATGGTTTGGCATAAAGGAATTGTTGACGTAGCTTGGTATATGTTCAAATTGCCTTGAACTTCTTGATGTCCTTTGGTGCATTATTGACCTATGGGCTTGATTCTTCATTGATTTTGTCCTCCTAAATCTTAAACTGATTATCCCAAATCTCCTAACGACCCTTAATAATCTGTTCCGAATGCCTTCCCCTCAAAACCGCGCTTATCCTGGAAACCTATTGCAATGATGCCCTCATTCTAAACTGAATCCTTAATCATAACAAACACGATCCTTGTATCAACTTTAAGCTAATAAAACTTTGAAACCTCAAAGACATAAGTAAACAAGAAACGATCATCTAGAAACTCCGTTAAAGTTATTTGCTTGAGAAGCTTCTATAAATTCCATATTCCATCCAAAAGCAACTTGAACTTATTTCTTATGTTCGTTAAGCCGCGTCCCGTGTCGATCTAATGTTTGGTATTTCACCCATGACAACACCTTCATAATCATCTTGAACCGTTTAAAATACAAACTTATCAATAAAGATCCCAAATTTATAATCTTATACCCTGTGACAAGAAGCACATAAAATCATGAATTATGAAATTTAATAAATTTAACAAATTCAGGCATGAGAAACGCATCATAATTAAACTCATTAAATTTAAACGTTCCAAGTGACACTTGCGAATGTGGCATGGAATCCAAGTCTCCTCATATCTTTGAAATTAGTCTACTTGTGATTAAATTTCGGGACGAAATTTCTTAAAGTAGAGGAGACTGTAACATCCGCCGTTTTTTTTCTAAATTATAAACCCAAATCCGAATTCATTTTAAACATTCATATGATATAGAAATTTTTTTACTCTAGTGAATCATATAGATTGAAAATGTAAGCCACAAAGAAATTGGTGTTTTATTTAAAAACATTTAAACAATATATAATAATTTTATAATTTATAAAGTAAAGCTTTATAGGTTTATAAAGACTTAATTATTATTTATGGGTCTAATTTAAAAGGAATAATTATATTTTTTTAAAGGTCCTACAAAACTTATAAAGTACATAAGTTATAAATAATTTGAGTTTTAAATTAGGGCCTTAAAAGATTAAGGGTTTAAATTGTAGATTTTAAAACATAAATTAAAAGGTTTTACATAAAATGTTAAACATTAAAACTAAAGGGACCGGAAGTGTAAATTCTTTAAAACACAGCCTAAACCCCCTCGGCCTCTGGTCTCCGGCCATTCTTCCCGGCCAAACTCCGGTGAGTGTCAAACACTCAAATCTGTCGATTAGAACATGCTTCCACAGCCGTAAACCGTTCGTGAACCTCATTCGAACCCGTAACTACATGCAATTCGAACCATCCTAACGTCTATCTCGAAACCGATTGTACATTCAAAACTAAATCGGTTTCATCTCGATTAGTAATTGTATAACATAATTGTGTGATCAGAAGCGTTTAGGAAGTAATTTCAGATTTAAATCATCAAATAATTAGCATTAACATCTGTTAGTTACAAGCAAATTATATCCGAAACCCCCGAATCAAAATTGAATCCGTTGAACAAGAAACTGAATGAATTGAACACTTAAACTTGAGGGTAAACACTCCAATAGATCCCTTCAAACCTTCTGTAACATCAATTTCATGTACAGAACACATAAACCACTGATTCGATCTGTATCTTCATCGCGAGCTTACAACATAGTCGCACACTATCCTCTAAACATCTTAGCTTTCAATTAATCAAGGGTTTTGGAACATCATCAACGTTAGAAGCTTTTCAAGTCATTAATTCGGATTATAATCATCATCTTCTTTTGAATCGATCTTATATCCAGTCGCGGTGTTCCTTGTTCTTATTTCTATCGAATCTAAACCAATCCAGGTAAATCTACACACATACCTACTCGTTTACATCCAAGGAACAAAAGCCCTATGATGATTTCTATCAAAAACATCGAATTGGTGTTCAGTTGGATTCAATCCGATTTCTAGGGTTCTTGAGTTTCCTAGGTTACTTGATTAACGTTTTTAAGAATTAAAAACCATTAACTGGACAGGCATAGGCGTCCAGCCTAATGGTAAACGCACACTTTGTCAACCCTGAGGTCCCGGGTTCGAACCCGGGCACCTCCATTTAATTTTTTAAGCTGTTTTAATTACAAATTTAATTACAGAAAAATTATAATTAATATAAAAATCATTTTTGATAATTAATATAATGATATTTAGACACTAAAATATTTTCTGCAATTTTTCTAATTTAAATATATTCATATATATATATATATATATATATATATATATATATATATATATATATATATATATATATATATATATATATATATTTAGTTATTCTTTATAAAATGGATTTAAAATGACGGTTCTAATTAATAAATTATCATTGATCCAAATGTTACTTTTAAAATCATGATTGTTTTTTTCTTTAAAAAAATATGTATTTATTTAAATTTTTATATTTAAACTTTATAAGTTGTTAAAAAAGGTTTTCTTTTAAATTAATTAAATATTTGTTTATATATGGTTGGACTTAGAAATATTTATGAACACTTAATTCTTTAAAGAATTAAATTCATAATTGTAGTAATTATATATAATTACTTAAAATATTTAAGAATATTATTATAAAACATATTATAGCTAATTAATATTTTGTTATTAATCAAAATGCTATTTTCTTATTATTCTTACATAATTAAAAAGACTTAATTGTATATTGAACCTCATCATTATTATAATTAATTTCATTTTTAAAATACTTAAATATATATATAAATCTTCTAATGGGTTTAAAATGAGAATAATTATTCTATAAATTTAGTTACTTGTCAAAACTCCTTAAAACTATCAAAACCCTAATCATTAATAGAACGTTAATCTTATTATTAACTTTAATCTTTACCTTGCAATATATATGTTAGGTGCCTTGTAATGGATACGTTGGATTATCTTTTAATCTTTTATATCATCTTGAAATGCATATATCAATGTGAGTATTTCCATACCCCTTTTTCTTATTTTCACACTTTGGGGTGAAACATGTTAACTTATACTATTGCACTTGTAAACTTATTTGAGACTTGTAAACCTATGGCAATTCATCTTGTAAAGTTGTGGTTAGTTGAACTTTTGTGGTTACCATGTTATGGCGTTATATGTACAATCATTAACTATTGCTAGCCCAGCGAAGTCATAGATCTATGGGCAAGACAAGCCTACTTTGGTTGATCCAAGTACACTTAGCTGATCGTATAATCTTGTAAACGTTTGAGACTTGTAAAACTTTGTCGAGGTTTGATTGTTGCATTGTTCATAACATCCCTAATCACTTTACTCACTAACTTATGACTTGAATTGCCATCTTTTATATACTTATGTATTGGAAACTATGGAATGCTCACCAACATTTTTATGTTGACCCTTTTATTTTTAACATGTTTCAGGGATACCTCAAGTATGTGTTCTACTCTTTGAAGCTTATCATATCTAGGAATGGACCTAGAGATAAAATGGATGATCATGTTATTTATTGCATTTGCACATGATGTATTCTTTGTTGAAACTGTTGCTTGTAATGTTATAATTGAATCTTATGATTAATATATTTGGATTTAATAAATAGCGTTATGTGGCTGTGAACAATCGTAACCCTCACATCTCGACGTTTCCGCCGTCAAGGTTAGGGTGTGACAATCATACTTGATAATTTTTAGTTAAAACAAGTATAGATCAAGCTTAAACATATTAGGATTAAAGTAGATGTGGTTGTAAACTTACTTGAGCTATGTATTCTAAAATAAGCTTAGAGATCTCTTCAACTTATAAGAAATATTCACTTTGTGCTCCTTAAGTACCTTCATCATCAAATGGTCCTTGATTCAATTATGACAGTTATGTAAGTCAAGAACTTGTAGTCTTTCTAAACGTACATATAGACACAACTACCAGGATGGATTTAGAAGGTAAAGTCTACTCGATGAAAAATAGTTTGGGAGAGAAAATCATGTTCTAGTGTTGTAACCTCCACACAAACCTAAAACTAAAATATTTCATTATTGAAAACCCTTTTGAACCATGAAGGATTTTCAAAGATAAAGCTGATTACCAGATATTGGAGGTTAGCCGTTGGTCTTGCTCTTCCTCCTAAAAGCTAGATACGAATTTTCTTTACTTTCTACTGCAAGGTTTTATGACAGTTACCGATATAACTTCACTCTTTGCAAAATACATCATTAAACTAAATTGTCAGAATAGATGTTTTTCATGCTTCTATATCAGTACTAAGAACGTGATCTCAGAGAATACTTGGAACTCGTCTTGTCGCAAAGCATTAACAAGATGCTACGTGAAATCCACATAGTACAATCGATCGATGCTAACTCATTCCTTTAAGCAAATGTAATATAAAACAGACAGGGAAGAGAAACACGATTCAACCCAGTAGTGGTTGTACATGTTGGTGGAACTAACATATAAAGGAGGGATGTTCATAAATAATTACTTGAGATAAGTGCTTCAAGCCAACAAAACACGACACCCATTGGGAGGGAGGTTATTTTCAAGGTGAAAGAAAACATATGCTACATATACTAAAAGATAACTATGGCCAAATGGCACTCCTAAGAAACAAAAATTATTGTTTGTAATTTTTATTTACTTTCCTATATACCATCTTTGGTATCAAAGAAAAGGTTTTCTTATAAATCTAAAAGACTGAGACAAGCTCCATATTTCTATAGGCTTATTATTGCCAAATTAAACCTTTGGAGAACTCTCTCAGGTAAAGATTATGAGAAAAATAATTTGCTTTGGTAACAAACTGGAACGAGGTTTCACTTAATGTATTATATAACTAATAATATATGAAGTGTAAGAAAATCTTAAGAAAAAACTAAGGATAAAATTTGGAAGCTAAGAGTGTAAATTCATTAATCATAGAGCTCAATCAAACCCCTTCACCAAATAAAAGTTTTGAATTTTTAAATCTAGAATTCTCGGAAAAACCAAGTCCTAGAAATATTAATACAAAAAATTATAGTCTTACTTGTAGAATTAAAGATAATTTGAAGAATAGTTTACATACAGAAAATCCACATTTAAACGCGTTAACAGATCTAGTTTTATATCTAGACATCAATCTCCAAAAAGACTCAATAACTAATAAACAGTTGATAGAAAAATTTTCAGCATACATAGAGGAAATTAAAAAGTATATAAAGAATTTAGACTATATAAAAGATCAAAATAATCAAATTATAAGAGAAATTAGAAATATAAGTCTAGGAAAATATCCCAAAAGCACACAAAACAATAATATACATATAGAGGTAGACACAATAACAGACGCAATAAATAAACTAAACATTGACGACATAAAAATATCCAAAAAACCAGCACCCTATAAACACTGGCAACCACGAAAATGAAAAATAATTTTCCAAGTAATAGAACAATGCAAGAAGCTAGAAATTGCATGTTGGACTTGTGACGTGCTCCTACTGGCAACCAGAGTTAACGACTTGAGAATAGCATACTAAAAGAGTCAACACAATGGTTGGTGAGTTCAAGAGTTTGCGTATAACATAATCAGTAATAGTTGTAAAACAGAAGAAGTGCATTGAAATAAATAACTAGTCTATATTTATAAGTAATAACCATAGTGATTTTGCGATCGAAGCTGATTGTGTTACGTTTGTTGCCTCCCGTCACGACTTACCAGGCATTGACAAGGTTTGTATTTAGGACAAAACTGCACCCGTTGATCTCGAGTCACACAGGTGGGGCTCGTCAGACCCAGTAGTACTACCTAAAATTTCCCGCTAATTACCAATATTAACGATCCGAAAGTGTGTGGATTTCCAAGGTATGTCACACTATGTTACACTATACACAACTCATAATAATAATAAAGTGTTTGTAAATAAGTATGTTATCTCCCCCAAAAGAGGGTGTATAAATAATAGGGCATGAACTCACCTGATGCGTAAACGAACAATGATAAAACCTAACAACGGATGGAAAGACAACCCTTTAAAGGTTACCTAGAACACGCAAGTACATAAGTACGTGTACATAGAAAGCTTAACAACCCTAGGTGCTCAATAAACATTGACCCAAGGTTTTGGAAAACAAGACTCATTTGACCTAGTTGAACCGTTTGACCCGTTGGTGACATGTTAATTGAAATCTTGTTAATCAAGCATAGAAACTCAACACACATAGTTATCATTACAAGTTATTCACGTATGTCACATCATCAACCTCTTGTTCTACCAAGATCATCGTACCATCTTAGTTTATCATACAACCCATGTGAATCTCAAGTAATCAACATGCTAAACACAATTATAATTTCATCACAACTAGTAAATCATACATGAAGTCTACTCATGCACTACATGCCATGTGAAGCCACTCACGATTTCACACCCTAAACCCTACCAATCCTACTAAGTAGGGTCCTTGGATTCGCACGCATGTATGACGATCATCGTCATATTATTCAACAAGATTCATGCCAACCAACATACCCAACAATGATCCATTACAATCCCAAACATGATTACATAATCTCCTAACATAATCCATCATCATGTATAGTCAATAAAACCTAAATTTCCTAAATGATCAACCAATCATCCATACAACTCAATTAACACATTCCACCACATTAGACATCATCAACAAGCATCCTAACATGATCCTAACATCATGAACATGACCAGTTCACCATATCCAATGTTCTACATAAATAAAGTTTCCCTTTTGGGATAGTAACACCCAAACTCAACCTAACACCCAATTCATACATGAATTCATCAGCACCATACCTAATCAAGCCCATAACTATCATCTAGACATGACCAACATCATCAAATCATCATAATGCACAAACCTCATATCCAAAAGTTTCTACTTATAGCAAGGTATGAACAACCACATGATTTCATGATTTTTCTTGCACAATCCATGTAAACTAACATCAAAGCAATACAACTAACATCATACAATCATCAAATCATGAATTCCAAGAAGAAAAAGTTTTCACTTTAGGCAATGTATGAACTATATGATCAAATCATGGATTTCTTGCAAAATCATCGTAACCCAACATTCATACAACCTAACTAACAACATATCATCACAAACAATCATCAATTCCAACTTTTTATACATAATTTCGAATTACGGTTCATCAAGAATCAAAAACCACGAAAAACTACTCAAAATCTAACCTTTAAACGCGTAATGATCGACACTTGCACTTGCTAACACGTTGTAGCACTTGGAACTAATCAAAATCGAATGAATTATGCTTGTTCTTGCTCAAAAATCGCAAAAAAGGATGGGGTTGAGGGAGGTTACGTCCAAAATGGGGTGTGGGGGCTAGGGTTACATTTTTTTTTGTTTAAATATGGTAACTAATTCCCTTTTAACCCCTTTCAACTTTTATAAATTGTAAAACTAACTTTTTAACACTTTTAAATCATTTTTCATATTTTATTATTAAAACTTAATAAACCAACTAATAACATGCAAGACAAATTATAATCACCATCCATAAGCATTTTATAATCCACATAGTCACATGCTAAGGTGTAACTTGTAATTTAAAAGAACAACACTTAACACATTGATTCACATAATCATATAATAATTATCATAATTATTATTATTCAAGTTAACATTAGTTAAACCAATATTAATTATTTTTTAGGTCACCAACATTCAAGGACAACTAGTGTGTGCTCATGACACGTGTATGCAAGAATTAACAAAACTAACGGAGTTTGGTAACGGAAAATTACCGGATGTCACATTACTAGATGATGAAGATGAAGAGATAACATGATTTAAAACTGAAAAATTTAATAAAACAATAGAACAAATAATAAATAGTAAAGTTACAGAACTAAATATACAAGAAGAGGTAGATGATATGATTATAGAATGTATAACAAAATTAGGGATGACATACGGACAAAGTTATAATAAATTACGAGAATACTACAATTTACATTTAGTAGAAAATATTTTACAAGAGAAAACCATGTTATCAGAATTTTATAAACAAGAACAAGTCTTTATGGATGTAGATGAACAAATGAGAAATAGACATGTTAGACCAAGAGTAGAATGGAGCGGGGATACAGGTGAAGTAATATCACATGAAACTCTAGATAGGGAACCATGGGCAACACCCTCTATAAACTATAATCAAGAATCAATAACAAGAGGAAAAGGTAACAGATTACCCATAGGACAAATATATAGTGGTAGTATGTTACTATTAGAACAACAAAAACCCTAATTATGGATTGATGAAGTATTAACATGGGAACAGATAGTAGTAAGAATGTGGGAAACAAATAAAAAAGATAGTATGAACATGTTCTCATACTTAGAAACTACACTAGGACTAATAGCTCTAGGAATATGGCAAAGCGAAAAGGCACAAAACTCTACAGAGATAAAAAATTTAAAAGCATTAGAAGATAATCCCTATAATTTTACATCACAAATAAGGACCCTTATACTAGGCGTTGATCCTGCTAAAAATAATAGTTTAATACAAGATACAGCTATAAGGAATCTAAAACAATTAAGTATAGTTGTCATGAAATATATAAATGAGTTTACATTAGATTTAATAAGGTTATTATCACAAACACGGAAAGCAATGGATGACAATCTATACGATAAATATTTCATAAAATTACCAGGAGATCCAGGAAAAAGTATACATGAATCATGGAAAACAAAATACGAAGAACAACACAATCTAGTAATAGGACCAAGAATAACATGTACATTTGGTATACTAGAAGATAAATGTAAAGAGGTAGCTCTACAAGAACAGTTAAAAAAATACATATGTGTAAGGCCCCGTTCCCGAAAACCTCACAGTTGGTCAATCACAGCAGTTAAAACATTAATCATTATAATTATACAAACTTAAGCAGCGGAAATAATTTATCAAAAACCATTCATTTCATTTAAAACACTGTTGTTGAGCAATACATCATCGTTTAACTGATTACAAAAGAATTGTTTTACTGCATTACAAAACAACATCACATAAGATACGAATGGATGTCAGTCTTTTCCTGCCGAGTAGCTTCACCCTTGTGCCATCCTCAGCAATAATTACCTGCCAACTGAAAATGTATAAAATTCAACGTTGCTGAGTGAGTTCTAGTTTTATAGGTAATAAAATACTTTCTGTATGTTGTATATGAAAATACTCTTTTCTGTAAAATACAACTCTTTACTGTATATGCGAGCACGCATTAACTATATGAACAAATATTGTTCGTTCTCTTTACTGTATGCCTTGTTTACTCTTCTTTCTTTTATCTTTATCTTTCACTGTTTGTATGGACCAATGAGCAATACCCCAACTATATGTGCGATGGAAAACGGGTGGTGGGCCATCTATATCCCTCGAAAGGGTCAACTATATCCCTCGAAAGGGTCAACTATATCCCTCGAAAGGGTCAACTGTATCCCTCGAAAGGGTGCTGTGTACTGTATACAAGGCCAACCCAATCACCCACGGTACGCTACAAAGGTCCTGCCAATCTCCAAGACTGGCCCTGTGTGCATAATAGGGTAGCTAACCCGCAGCACAGTTGAGCTAACGACAACACGGTCGTGTACCTCCTATAAGCTTGCAAGACTTGTTAACATTTTATTAATGTTCCTCTTCTTTTCTTTATTGCTCTTTCTCTTTATTATTACAATATACTTTACGTTACGATAATAAACATACCACGTAAAGTCACATTCTATAGGTAATAATAATAATAGCAATAATAATAATAAAGAACAATCATAAGACAATCATAAGCAATCATAATCATGCATGAAACCCCATCATTTATAAGCCCTAGTCAACACTCGATCAAAACTTTAAAGGCACAGACTCCCAAACATTTTGTAATAAATTCTAAGGGTTTAGGCGCCTAACACTATTTGGGCGCATGGGCCCTGTTTAGGCGTATGGGTACTTAGGCGCATGGATTACTCCAGACGCATGGAAAACTTAGGCGCATGGATTACTCCAGACGCATGGAAAACTTAGGCGCATGGACAATTCAGGCGCATGGGCACTATTCGGGCGTATGAACACTTAGGCGTATGGATCACTTGGGCACATGGGCCACTTGGGCGCCTGGGCCACTTTGGGCGCATGGGCCACTTTGGGCGCATGGGCCACTTTAGGCGCATGGGCCACTTGGGCGCATGGACTATACTTAAAACATTTCTAAGGCAATTTCAGACGTATGGGCTACTGTTCAGATGTATGGATTACACTTAATTCCTTCTAAGGCATTTTTAGGCGCATGAGCCTTATCTAGGCGCATGGACATTCTGTGCAACATGTTTCTATCATGATTTTGAATTCGATCATCAATCCAAACTGTTCTATGCTTAACATGGCTATTCTAAACATGAACAACCTATAAGCATTCAAGAACCAACATTTAACATACATAATACATACGGGTAAACATACATAAACTTGTAAAACCATTTTAATACATTTTCAGCCCCAAAGATGTTTAAAACAAGTAGAAACCGAGGTCTAGAAACTCACCTGGTGCAACTTGGGTGTTTCTTCCTTTCTAACCCGCTTGCAAAAGAGTTCAAACACCTTGAATTCGTTCACTTCTTCTTCTTTATCTTCAAAACCGAGAGTGTTTTCTGTTCTCTTCCTTTCTCTCTCTAAAACCGATATGAAAAGATGATATGAAAAGAGGGTGGGCGGCCATGCCCACCTTTACACCAACTTTTCAAAGATTTTGTCCTTTTGGATACTTTTTGTCCCTCTACTTGGACTTTATTGCTTTTCTTTCTTTTATTCTTCATTTCTCGTTCTTTCCTTTCTTTTTAAGAAATAACCAGGTGTTACAAGTCCACCCCCCTTATATAGGTTTCGTCCCCGAAACCTGTTATTCCTCAAACAGACGAGGGTAGTGCTGCCTCATCTCCTCCTTAGTCTCCCATGTAGATTCGGATCTGATAGGATCGGATCTAGATTGATCAATTAGATTGGAATTTGCAGCGGAATATAACAGAAATTAGATCAAATTTAAGCAAGACAAGTATGAATATGCAATCACACTATGACGATTATAGAGAGAGAAATTTTCTGTTAATGGAAGATTTTCATTCACGCAAATGCTTCGATTACAAAACAATTAGGTCAATATTCCTTTTATAAAGGAATGTGACGTCAGCTGATGTCACTTGATAGTGACATCTAACTGATTTAACAAACTATTGAAAGTAACTAATCTACTGAAGATGTCCATAACAACTGAGGACACCTTCACAAGAAGCTAAGTGTAAACTAGAATTATAACTACTGAAACTATAACATCTGAAGTGTAAGAACTTTAGACGTTTACAATAATAAAACTACTGAAAGAAAACTACTGAAAAGTAAAACATTACAACTACTGAAAAGGAAACACTTCAGCTGTTTGAGACAACTTCTGAGAACTTGGTCTTCAGACTTTGTCTTCAACATATGTCTTCAGACTTTGTCTTCAGCTATTGTCTTCAGACTTTTATCTTCAGACTTTGTTTTCAGACTTTGTCTTTAGCAGATGTAGATCTCTTCAGTTGTTGTGATGTCTGTGGGACTTAAAGGTTTTTCTGATCTGGCTCATTGGTTCTTTTGGTCCAACAAACTCCCCCTAAACCAATGCAGCCACAACCTTTAAGCTTATTAAAGTCCCACTTATTGGCAGACATATTTTCTGGATCAGCTCAGAAATCACCAAATTAAGCTCAGGCCAGGAAGAGGTTTCAAAAAGTTTGATTGGCAAAAGATGAATGGGAACTCTGTCTTGGGGAATTTGGACACAGAGCTGTTACCCCAATCATTAAACCTACTTCCCAATGATGAGTCTGTAAGACTCTTTGACATAGGCCTCAAGAAGAACAACTTTATTTTCTATTGTGAGTTCTTCAGCTTCACTCTCAAAGAAGAACTCAGGCCCATAATACTCAGACAAGTATCTAACAATCTTTCCATTCTTCAGCTCCACAGTTGTTATTTCTCTGTATGCAAACTCATCAGGATGAGTACCTTCAAGTAACAACTGGAGCTCATTTCTTCTAATTTCTTCAAGCTTCTTGTAAATTAACCCCTTCTTCACCATTTTGTTTTCCAACAAGGTTTGTGGAGTCATCTTAGTCTTGTAAGCTCGTTTGAAATCATCAAGGATTTCCCAGGGTGACACTACAATGGCCAGCATTATTACAGCATCCATAGTCTTTCTCACTTGGCCATTGTATCTACTTGGAACATTTTTCCTATGAATTCTGTCACTAACTTTGGGGTCAGGCCAAATCCTTACTCTCTCTTTCTGATACTGAAATGTAAATCTGAGAGCATACAACCTCTGAGCATGTTTCTTCATAGCTTGTATGGATGAAGACTTAGGAAATTCCTTATCAACCATCCTTAACAGCTGCTCATCATGTTGTTTCTGCTGTTCTTCTTCTTCTTCAATCTTCACTTTAACCATTTGCCTTTGAGTATCAGGAGTGATTGTTGTTGGTTGACTCCTAGGCTCAGGCTTCTTCATTTTAATCACAGCAGATATTGGCAGACTATCCTCCTCCTCATCATCTTCTTCTTCTTCCATCCTCAACACCCTTCTCTTTCTCTTAGGTGCATCACTGGTGGTTGATTGAGTGGGTTTCTTGGGTAAAGGAGTTGGTTTTGAGGATTGTGAGGTTGGTTGTTTTGAGGGTTGTGAGGTTGATTGTTTTGGGGGTTGTGAGGTTGATTTTGAGGGTTGTTTTGGTAAGGGAGATTGTAAAGGCTGCTCTATCATTTTGGTTGTGAGGGTGGCTTTGGATAACTTTGCCATGTCAGACCTTTTCCCAGCACCAGCTTCATCCAGAGCTTCTATGATCAATCCTTTGTTGAAGGTTTCAGAAGAACAGATTTTGGTGGTTATCTCCAAAATACTGTCTCTAGACCATGACTTTACTTCAATGATTGGTCTTCCCAAGTGTTTTGACAAGAATCTGATCATAGCTTCCAACCTTTCCCTTTCTTTCTCATTGCAGCTGGCCCATCTATTTTCAATCTCTTGAATCTCTAGCCGTCTGATCTCAGAATCAAGTTTGGCAGTGTCAAAGCCTTGTCTGAAGAGCTGATCAATGATCTTATTCATAGATCTGTTGTGTTGCTCATCAGCTTCTTTGATCAGTTCCTCCAACTTCTTCTCATCCTCAGTCTGTTCAGCACTTTTCTTTCTCTTGTAAGTGATTATCTCTTTTCCTTTCTTCTCTTTGGCTTCTTCCTCTTTAACTCTCTTTCTTTTATCTTCTTTCACTGACTTAGACTCCCCCTTTTTGGTTGCATTGGGTTCAGGGGTTTGAATGTCAGAAAGTTTCTTGGAAACAGCATCATCAACAAGGGTTTGAAGATTTGAGGAAATCCTCTCATCAATGGTTTGATGTACAATAGTAGTGATGATTGGAGTGATGAGAGGTAAGGAAGATTTAAATGCAGCAACCATTTGCTCAGAGGGGTTCTGTCCCTGAGAAATGGTGCCTGAAACAGAGGCTGGTGGCTGATTTGTTGAGAGTGGCTCAGTGTTTGGGAGAGCTTCAAAAGAAGCTGCCATCTGTGGGTGAATTGGGGCAGATGGACTTGATTATTGAGACATTTTGGCAAGCAGTTCTTGTAGTCTGCATACCTCAGCCTCAAGAATGGTGTTTTGGGCTAGAACTTCAAAGAAAAAGCCCAGGTCATCATCAGTTTTAGCTGAATCAGCTGACCTCCTGAGTAAATCAGGATGAACATGTGCTGAGTGTAGATCAGTATTCACATGTGCCCCTTTGTCTTGGAACTGGGGACTTCCTGCCTCAGGATTAAGTCCTTCATTGGCAGTTGCCTCTGGTGCGGTCTTAGAGATGATACCACCTTCATCCTGTTCATGTGTTGAAACAGGGGAAAAGGTAGCCTCACCAGATGTTCTAATCTCCTCATCTACACTGGGAGATTGAACTTTGTAATCCCTATGCTGTGGGTTGTCAACTATATTATAATCCTCTCCCTCAGCTGTTGAGGTTTTCCCAGTGTTAATAGGTTTCTGGGGAGGGGTAGAGGAATGTAGTTGAGTCAGCACTTGTGCAATGACTGCAGTTGGGCTTGTAGGGGTGGTTTCAGTGGGAGATAAAGGTGAAAAGGATTGCATCTGGGGTGAATGGTGCTCTTCAATAGCAATCTTCTCAAGTGAGAGAGATTCCAGTAATGTGGTTTCCCCAATGTTGTTTGCATCAGGATCCTGTTGAGAGGATACCTGAGCGGTTTCAGCTGGTAGAGTCTTTGAAACTACAAGGGGATTAAGGCTAGTAGTTTCATCTTGCGTTTGTGCTGCAGGGGCATCATCAGGGGGCTCAACTCCCTGAGTAGCCTTTTTGGTTTTCTTGGATTTTGGTTTGGAGGGGACTTTAGATCTGGAGGTGGAGGCTGTGGGTTCCCTCTGCTTGGGTTTTAGCAGTTTGGCAGCCTCTTTGAGTTGTGGATTTGAGTTGTGCCTTGAGTATACTTCTGGCAAAACTACCATAGCAGTGACTCCAAGGCCAACAAGGCCATCAGTTTTAATTGATTAATAATTATGGCCATAAGAAACCTTGGATATAATATCCATCTATTAGCCACAGGTTTCATTGCCAGATCTTTTAATTCCAAAATATTATTTCAGAAAAATTTAAGCTTTGGCGTTCAAGGATAGAATACAATACCTGTTGCCACCTGGATGACATTTGATCCCATGAAGATGTTTTGGGGGCAAGACAGACATTGATCATATGGAAAATAAGACGCTCAGCATCATGGAAGTAGTTCTTCATAATAGTAGTAGCACTTAGGTCACCCTCATATCCATGGTTAACAAATGATAAATCAATGGTGCCTTTGGGGTATCTGGTGACATAGGTGGCATCATTCAGGTCTAGGGTTTGGCGAATGATCTCAGAAGTGATGACCACCTTCTTCTGGTTGACAAACGACTGGAGAGTGATCGAGTCATCATTCTCAGCAGTATGAACAGTGACGTTTGTCCAGAATTGGCGAAGGGTATCGGGATAGATGGTAGGATTCAAGAGGAAGGCTGTGTGATATTGGGAATCAACCATCAGATCAATGGCAACATCAAACTTGGTCCAAAAGGCTGATTTGGTAAGGTAAGCGACACAGTTGTGTTGAGGTTTGATTTGCATGGTCGCCATTAATGGAAGATGAACGTTTGGAAAGTGATTTATGAAAAGTTTGAAGTTAGCGTTAGGTATTTATAGGTTATGAAACGGCTGAAAGAAAACAACTGAAAGTTTTGGTGTGAGTCATCAGTTGTTAGAAAACAACTGAAGACATGGTTTTAACTTTCAGATGTTGTAAACAACTGAAGACTTGGTGTTAGTCATCAGTAGTTGTAAACGACTGAAGACTTGGTTTTGGCTTCAGTTGTTTTGAAATGAAACAGTAGTTGTTGTCGTCAATTCACAAAGTTCAGTTGTTTCAATGACCTTAACACTTACTCATCAGATCATCTGATTTTCAGATGTTTCATTGGTCATCACTTATCTATTAGAAAAGACAGCAGTAGTTTTAACTACATCAGTACTTTTCAACAAATGAAGTACTTCAATACTTTTAAGTAATTTAGTCTTCAGTAGTTATAAAAACTGCTGAAGAGAAAATAACTTATCAGCACTTATTTTTGACAGCTTTATACTAATGCTCATCAGTACTTATTAACTAAGAGCATCAGTAGTTGTCAAATCATTCTAGTTGCAGCATACCAAGCCTGAGCACAAGATTTTGGAAAGTTGCACTGTCCAAAGGCTTAGTAAATATATCTGCAAGCTCATCAGCACTAGGCACAAACTTTGGATCAATCAGACCTTTCTCATAACAATCCCTGATAAAATGATGTCTGATCTTAATATGTTTGGTCCTAGAATGCTGGACAGGATTCTTAACAATACAAAGAGCTGAAGCACTATCCATCAGTAAAGGAGTCGTAGTCTCTGTAATGTCATAATCCAATAATTGATTTTGAAGCCAGAGTACCTGAGATGTACAGCTTGCAGCAGCAATATACTCTGCTTCAACTGTGGATGTAGCAACTGAAGTTTGTTTCTTACTCTGCCAAGAAACTAAACAGTTGCCTAGAAATTGGCATCCACCAGAAGTTGTTTTTCTGGTTAACTTACACCCTGCATAGTCACTATCAGAGAAAGCAACTAATTTGCAAGAGTGCCCAGTGGACTACCAAAGTCCTAGAGATTGAGTTCCTTGCAAATATCTAAAGATCCTTTTGACTGCAATCATATGGGATTCTTTAGGTGCAGCCTGAAATCTAGCACAGACACAAGTTGCAAACATAATGTCTGGTCTAGAAGCTGTAAGGTACATCAAGGAACCAATCATACATCTGTAAAGAGTTTCATCAACTGCTTTACCTTTCTGATCAGCATCCAGTTTTGTGTTGCTGCACATGGGAGTAGAACAAGGCTTACAGTTTTGTAAATCAAACTTGGTCAACAAATCCTTTGTGTATTTTGACTGATGAATAAAAGTTCCATCAGCCATTTGTTTGATTTGCAAACCCAGAAAGAACTGTAATCCTCCCATGGCACTCATTTCAAACTTTTGTTGCATCAATTTAGTAAAGGCATCACACAACTGTGGATCAGAGGATGCAAAAATAATATAATCTACATAAATTTGAACAAGGAGCTTATGCATGCCTACTTTCTTAATGAACAAAGTTTTATCTATGGAGCCTCTAGTGAAATTATTTTGAAGAAGAAAGTTAGATAGTGTTTCATACCAGGCTCTGGGAGCTTGTTTTAACCCATAAAGAGCCTTATCAAGCTTATACACCCAATCTGGATGTTTATGATCTTCAAAACCTGGTGGTTGACACACATAAACCTCTTCTTTTATTTTACCATATAAAAATGCACTTTTGACATCCATTTGAAAAACTTTAAGGTTATGGAAAGCAGCATAAGCTAAGAACAATCTGATTGCCTCCAGTCTGGCTACAGGGGCAAAGGTTTCATCATAATCAATACCTTCTTCTTGTGAAAACCCCTGTACAACCAGTCTGGCCTTGTTCTTGACAATTTGGCCTTTTTCATCAGTTTTATTCCTAAACATCCATTTAGTGCCTATTGCACACTTACCTTGGGGTAGAGGAACCAGTTCCCACACTTGGTGCTTTTGAAACTGAAGAAGCTCAAGCTGCATGGCTTCAACCCATCCATTGTCTCTTAATGCAAGATGATAGTTCTTTGGCTCTTGCTGACTGATGAAGAGAGCATAGAGACAGAAATTGGACAATTGGCTTCTTGTTGAAACACCAGCATTAATGTCACCAATGATCTGGGACATGGGATGATTCTTCAGTTCTTGATACTCAATAATATCTGTGCAAGTGTTTGTAGAAGATTCAGCAGCAACAGATGTTGATTCAGACTCTTGAAACCTAGAATGAGATGGCAGTTCAAATGAAGTAGAGGATTTAGAGATTTCATCAGCATTTGTTGTGGATGGAACTGCTGAAGCTACAGGAACATCAAGTGTAGTAGACACAGGCAGATGATCACTACAACTTGCATTTATACCATCAGATGGAGAGGATGGATCCTCAGAAATAATAACAGATGGAGACTGATATGGAACATATTGCAGTATGTCCAAATCAAACAACTCCACAGGGTTTTGAGGAATTTTGTCTTTTGGAGATTCATTAAACTTGACATGCAAAGTTTCTTCAACAATCTTTGTTCTGCAATTAAAAACTCTATATGCCTTGCAAGTAGATGAATACCCAACAAAATACCCTGCATCCACCTTTGATTCAAACTTCTGAAGTGGATTCTTTGTGTTAAGAATATAACAGGGACACCCAAATGCTCTAAAGAATGAAATTAGAGGGGCTAAATGATGTAATAACTCATAAGGAGTCTTCATCAACCTCTGATTCACTAACACCCTATTCTGTACATAGCAAGCTGTGTTGACAGCTTCAGCCCAAAAGGTTAGTGGCAAACCTGAGTCAGCCAACATTGTCCTTGCGGCTTCAATAAGGGTCCTGTTCTTCCTCTCCACCACTCCATTTTGCTTAGGAGTTCTTTGAATGCTATATTGTCTCTTGATTCCCTTTGACAAATAGAATTCATCAAGAGTGTGATTCCTAAATTCTGTGCCATTATCACTTCTCACACATTTGACTGGAAGTGAATGCTGCTTTTCCACATACAACACAAAATAAATGATGATTTGAGCAGCCTCATCTTTGGAATGTAAGAAGAAAGTCCATACATATCTGGAATAATCATCCACAATTACCAGACAGTATTTTTTCTTTGCCATACTCATTACTCTTACAGGACCAAAGAGATCCATATGCAGTAATTGCAAGCAGGCAGTGGACTTTGGTTCTTCTATTGGAGGGAATGAAACTTTGTGTTGCTTTCCTTTTAAGCAAGCTGGACAGTTGTCATCACATTTGAACTCCTTCAATGGCAAACCTCTCACTAAACCATGATGAATAAGCTGATTCATGTTTTTAAGATTCACATGACCAAGCCTTCTATGCCATAGTTCAGATTCTTGAGGAGAGGCTTTAAAGAACAGACATGGATGGCCTTTAAGATCAATTTTCTTTGATAAATCTAAGGCATATACTCTTCCAATCCTGTTGGCCTTCAGGAGAGTATATTCATCCAATATCTTGTCAATCCTGTTCAAAACTTTGGAAGACAGAATCCGGCAGTTCTGACTTGTGAAAAGTGCAACATGCCCTTTATCACACATTTGACTGACACTCAACAGATTAAACTTGAGGTTCTTTGAGACCCAAACCATTTTGGTTTTGGGTCTGTTTTCATCAACAGATTTTAAACTAACTGATTTTGCATGATTGACAGCCTTTGAAGGTGTAGATGGTGCTGAAAAGGATTCCTTTGATTTTTGGCTTAGTTTTCCTTTTCAGTGGTTTAATCACAGAAACATCTAATTGGTTAACTCTCCCCAACAGATGTTGAACCATCATAACAAGTTGTGTCTGATTGGTTGTCAAAGCTTTCAACTCAATTGACACATCAGTACTTGTTGGTGATTTGTTCTTGTGATTCACCAAATCCTCCCTTTTAAAAGACACAGACTTAGTCTGGGTTTTTGATATTCCATGAGGAATATTTTCAGCTGTTTTATGATAAACCCCTTCCTTCTTTTTAACTTTTTGGAAAAACTTTGGTTTATCAGATTGAGATGTTTGTGGTACAAACTTGGTTTGAAATTCATCCTTCATTTTATTCATTTTCTTCTTAATGATTTTCTCTTTGTTGAATTTTAAACCCTTGTTATACCAACATTCATCAGTAAGATGATTAAACAAACCACATATTTCACATGACTTTCTTTTCATCTTTTGTTGATCAACTGCTGAAGATGATGAAACTACTGAAGATTTGTTCTTCAGTACTTTCTTCCTTTCAGTACTTTTGAATTTCCTAATAGACTTTTCAGCAGTTGTCAAATAATGCTTGTTTTCCTTTGATTTGAAATGCTCTTCAGGTGTTGTGTTTTGCCCTTCAGTACTTTGAGTACTTTGTGGGACAACACCTGAATTGCTCAGTTTCTTTTTGATCATGTGTTTAGAAGTAGTGAGACCATCAGCAATTTGATTAGCTGAGGTAATAACACTGACTTCATCCTTTGATTTTAAATTATCACTTGAGGATGAGACACATGATGATGTGGTTTGGGAATTACAGTCACCTTCAGATTTTACTTCTAGCTTGGGAGTAAAATCTGTAGGAGGTATGGTATGATTATACCCAATCCCAAACTTCACATTTGAAGCTGTTTGCTTACTGAGAAGCATTTCAAATCCCTTGCATGATGTTACCCAACGTTCACAATTAACTTGAGTAGCTGCAAGTGTTTCTTTGAGATTCTTATGATTCTCCAAAATGACCTCTACCTTTGCTTTTTCATCAGTGATTTGACATTTTAGTTTGTAAATCTCCTCATCTTTTTCTTTTAAAACAAACTCAAACTCAGCTTTTCTTTTGGAAATTACTTTCTCTAGGTCAAGGTTTTGATTAATTAAGGCTACATTTGCTTCCCTAATTGAAACAAAAGCAGCTATGCATGACTCAGAACATAACTTGGCCTTAGCCTCAGAAGATACCTGTGATACCTGTGATGATGAAGTATTTCCATCAGTAGACTCCAGGGCCATTATAGCAAGATTTCCAAAAGGGTTTTCACCACCATATTGACCAGCACCAGTAAACAATTGTTCAGAATAACCAGAGACATCATCTGGAAAGCTGTTCCAGTCAACAACCTTAGGGGTGAAAAAGCTCTGATGTGATTGAGATTGAGATTGTTGATTTGTTTGAGATGGTTGAGGATCAGGTAGGGCATGTGGTTGTTGAGCCATGGGTACAGGAACCTGACTAGACTGAGGCATGTAAAAACATGGATAAGGATATGGCATTGGACTTTGAGGAACAAAAAATGCAGGAGATGATTGAATTTGTGAGTGATGATCAGAATTGGTAGAATGTTGCCTTTTGGTTTGTGAGCTATTGCTTGGAAAAGTCACAAAGGGTGCATATGAGTTAGATCCAGATGATCTACACTCTCTAGCAAAATGTCCAAGTCTATGGCACTTGTGACATCTCAACTTGCTCTTATCAAAACCAACTTTGGTTTTGCCAGAGAGACCAGGGAATTTTCTACCTGTCCTTTTGTAAAACTTTTGAGATATGATATTGATTAATGCCATTTGGCTCAAAATATCCATCTCTTCCAGATCATCATCAACAATTCCTTTCAAATCATCCATCAAAAAGCACAAATTATCAACACTAAACCCTGAGTTACCATCAACTCCAACAAAAGCATGATCTCCACTGTTTGAAGAGAAATCTATATACTCATCATAGGAAATTTCTGATGTAGCATATTCTGACTCATGACCAACCAGAGCAGTGTTTCCTGGTACAAAGTCATCAGTGAGCTTTCCAGATGAAGCCAGTTTCCTTTTCTGTTCTATCTCTCTCTCAAATGTTAAGAGTTTCCCATGAAGTTAGGTAAGAGATAGAGTATCCAGATTTGCACTGGAGCGTAGGACAATGGTATATGTGTCCCATCTCTCAGGCAGGGATCTGAGGAATCTGTTGTTCATCTAACTGTTTGTATATTCATGTTGAACCATTTTCAGCTCACATATCAAACAGGAAAATCGCTCAAACTGTTGAGTCAGTGACTCACCCTTTCTATGAGAGAATGTCTCATATTGCTGGGCAAGGATTTCTCTATTGTTTGCTAAGACCTCATCAGTTCCTCCAAATTGTTCTTTCAGAGCAACCCAAAGATCATGAGCAGTTTCATGATGCATAAGTCCAGAGTAGATTTCATTTGGAAGTGCCATGGCCAGAATTCCATGGGCTTTAGCATCCATTTCAAACAGTTTTAAATCCTCATCAGAATATTGTTCCTTCTTCTTCGGAACCATCTCATTGGTTTCAGGATTACTCACCATAGGCTTATATGGTCCATGAACCACTGACTTCCAACAAACTGAACTATTAACAGACAGGTGATGGAGCATTCGGCGCTGCCATATGTTATACTCACTCCTAACAAGCATCGGAGGCTTTGTTGAGGAGCCAGTATTGTGAGGATCATTGATTGATGTAGTCATTTTCACCAATTTAATCCAAATTCAATGAGATTATAATAAATCTAGCTCAAATACTCAACAACACAATTTGAATCTCAAACTAATAGACCAGAAGCGACAGAAAATCAAACTCTATAACCAATTCTTGCAAATTTGCTAATTCGATCAAACTTAGATATCAAAAGAGCAGTTTCAATGATCAATTGTTAAATCGATCAATGATTAACCAGCTCTGATACCATTTGATAGGATCGGATCTAGATTGATCAATTAGATTGGAATTTGTAGCGGAATATAACAGAAATTAGATCAAATTTAAGCAAGACAAGTATGAATATGCAATCACACTATGATGATTATAGAGAGAGAAATTTTCTGTTAATGGAAGATTTTCATTCACGCAAATGCTTTGGTTACAAAACAATTAGGTCAACATTCCTTTTATAAAAGAATGTGACGTCAGCTGATGTCACTTGATAGTGACATCTAACTGATTTAACAAACTACTGAAAGTAACTAATCTACTGGAGATGTCCACAACAACTAAGGACACCTTCACAAGAAGCTAAGTGTAAACCAGAATTATAACTACTGAAACTATAACATCTGAAGTGTAAGAACTTCAGACGTTTTACAATAATAAAACTACTGAAATGAAACTACTGAAAAGTAAAACATTACAACTACTGAAAAGGAAACACTTCAGCTATTTGAGACAACTTCTGAGAACTTGGTCTTCAGACTTTGTCTTCAACATATGTCTTCAGACTTTGTCTTCAGCTATTGTCTTCAGACTTTTATCTTCAGACTTTGTCTTCAGACTTTGTCTTTAGACTTTGTCTTCAGACTTTATCTTCAGACTTTGTCTTCAGACTTTGTCTTCAGCAGATGTAGATCTCTTCAGTTGTTGTGATGTCTATGGGACTTAAAGGTTTTTCTGATCTGGCTCATTGGTTCTTTTGGTCCAAAAGGATCCCTTCCTGTGCTTCCACTGTACACGCACAAGAGAAACCACTTTATTCCTCAGCCTCTTCTCTTTTCTATCGATGATTGCCACTGGTTGCTCCACATAATTGAGCCTTTCGTCTACTTTGATATCCTCCAGTGGAACAATCATGTCTTCATCGGCTAAGCACTTTCTCAGATAAGATACATGGAATGTCGGGTGAATTCCACTTAACTCCTCTGGTAACTCTAACCTATAGGCCACCTCTCCAACTCGAGCAATGATTCGGAAAGGGCCTATATATATTGGGCTCAACTTGCCCTGCTTCCTGAATCAGATGATCCCTTTCCAAAGTGAGACCTTCAACATAACCTGGTCACCCACCTGGAACTCAATCGGTCTGCGTCGTTTATCAGCATACGACTTCTGTCTATCTTTGGCGGCCTTCATGAAGGATTTAATCTTCTCAAGCTTCTCAGTCGTAGCCTCAATTACCTCGACGCTTCCCAATTCCTTCTGACCAATATCACCCCAACAAACGGGTGTTCTGCATCTCCCACCGTATAGCATCTCATATGGTGGCATACCAATGCTGGCATGATAACTGTTATTGTACGAGTATTCAGCTAACGATAAGTGGTCATCCCAACTTCCCCCAAAATCAATCACACATGCCCGAAGCATGTCTTCCAATGTATGAATGGTCCTTTCTGACTGACCATCAGTTTGGGGATGATAAGCCGTGCTAATATGTAACCTCGTCCCCATGGCGTCGTGGAATTTCTTCCAAAATTTAGAGGTAAACCGGGTGTCACGATCAGACACGATAGACACCGGCACACCATGACGAGTTACAATTTCCTTGATGAACAAGTCAGCCAACTTCTCAGATGAATATGTCTCGCGGATCGGTAGGAAGTGGGCACTCTTCGTCAGACGGTCAACTATCTCCCATATGGCATCGTATCCTTTCAGAGTACGCGACAGCTTTGTAATGAAATCCATGGTGACGTGCTCCCACTTCCATTCCGGTATATCCAAAGGTTGAATCTTCCCATACGGCTTTTGGTGCTCGGCCTTCACTTGTAAACAAGTAAGGCACTTACTCACATACTCCACCACATCACGCTTCATACCCGGCCACCAATAATCTTTCTTCATATCATGATACATCTTCGTGGCACCAGGATGAATGGAGTATCGAGTCTTGTGAGCTTCATCCATAATCTTCGCCCGTAGATCCCCAAAACGAGGAATCCACACTCGTCCAAATCGGGTTTTAACACCAAGTGTGTTTTCACCCAGTTCCCCAACCAGACCTCTCATTCTTTTCGAGTTAAGATGATCTTCTTTCGGTGCCTCATCTTGAAACTCTTTAACTTGCTTCATCACATCAGAGGTCATGATCAGTTGATATGCTTTCACCCGAATCGGCTCGGGCCTCTCTTTTCGGCTAAGGGCATCGGCCACCACGTTGGCTTTGCCCGGATGGTAATGGATTTTGCAATCATAATCCTTTATAAGCTCCAACCATCGTCTCTGCCGCATGTTCAGATCCTTCTGCTCAAAGAAGTACTTCAAGCTCTTGTGGTCAGTAAAGATTTCGTCCCGTATAAATAGTGCTTTCAAATCTTTAGTGCGAAGACCACTGCTGCTAACTCCAGGTCATGATTAGGATAATTAACCTCATGCACCTTCAGTTGTCGGGATGCGTATGCTATCACCTTGCCTCGTTGCATCAACACGCAACCCAACCCCGAGTAGGAAGCATCTGAATAGACCACCAAATCCTCGCTTCCTTCGGGTAATGACAAGACAAGGGCTTGGGTCAGTCTTGCCTTCAACTCCTCAAAAGCCCTTTCTTGCTCTTGACCCCACACGAACTTTACATCCTTACGGGTCAACTTGGTTAGTGGAGAAGCGATCTTGGAAAAGTCTTGGATGAATCTTCTGTAATATCCCGCCAACCCCAAGAAACTACGAATCTCGGATGGCGTCGTTGGAGACTTTCATTGCATCACGGCCGCCACCTTAGCGGGTTCTACCATAATCTCCTCGGGATTTATCACATTACATAAGAATTGAACTTCACGCAACCAGAACACGCACTTGGAGAATTTTGCATACAACTTCTCCCTTCTTAAGGTCTCCAACACCTCCCGAATGTGACCGACATGCTCTTCTTCGCTCCTCGAGTAGATCAGGATATCATCAATAAACACAATCACTGATCTATCCAACATTGGCCGACACACTAGGTTCATCAAATCCATAAAAGCAGCTGGCGCATTGGTCAAACCAAATGACATAACAAGGAACTCGTAATGTTTTAGGGATATCCTGCTCCTTCACCTTCAGTTGATGGTAACCAGATCGTAGATCTATTCTCGAGAACCAACTGGCACCTTGGAGTTGGTCAAACAGGTCATCAATTCTTGGTAAGGGGTATCGGTTCTTCACCATCAACTTGTTCAGCTCTCGGTAGTCAATGCACATCCTCATACTATCGTCTTTCTTCTTCACAAACAGGACCGGAGCACCCCAGGGAGAGATGCTCGGTCTAATGAACCCCTTATCGAGCAGCTCTTGCAACTGCTCCATCAGCTCTTTCATTTCTGTCGGAGCTAACCGATACGGTGCTTTAGCAACGGGTTGAGCACCGGGTATCAGATCAATTTGGAACTCGATCTCGCGCTCCGGTGGCACGCCGGGTAAGTCTTCCGGGAATACGTCCGGAAAGTCGCACACCACTGGCACTTCAGATAATTGCGGTACCGACGCATCCACATCTTTTACGTAGGCCAAGTAGGCGCTACATCCACGTCTTATGCACTTCGCGCCACTGCCATCAAAATCATCTTCGGGATCATAGTAACGCGATCTCCATGAATAGTAACTAAACTCCCATCGGATGCAACCAACCGAATCATCTTCTTTCGACATACGATGTTTGCTTCATAGGTTGCTAACCAGTCCATCCCTATTACTACATCAATTCCACCTAGGGGTATCACGTGCAACCTAGCAGCGAATCTATGACCTTCTAGTTCTATGGCACAGTCCTCTATCACATAAGTGATTCTAGTGGACTTACCAATGGCAGTTTCTACATTGAATGGTTCACTAATCTTTCTACTACTAACAGGCAACTTAGAACAGAAAGTAGTGGAAACAAAACTCCTGCTAGCACCGGAATCAAACAATACAGAGGCATAAATTTGGTTTACTAGAAACATACCTGACACAACATCAGGATCAGCTCTGGCTTCCTCCCGGGTCATAGTGTAAGCTCAAGCACTTGCCCTCTGCCCTCCTTCCTCCGGCTTCTTATTCCCCGCTCCTGCGCTCTCCGCCCTTGGCTTCTTGCACTCTCTAGCGATGTGGCCATGCTGGCCACACCTGAAGCATACGTTCATCCCCATCCTGCACTCACCAGTATGCTCCCTTCCACATTTGTCACACTTCTTCTGCCCGGCACTAGATGTGACCACACGTCGATCACCCACCTTCGCCACCTTATTGTTTGGAGCGGCTCCACCACGTCCAAACCGTTTCCCATTCCAGTTACGGTCACCTCCACCCTTCTTGTTCACTTCAGCCACCACCACCTCGCGCTCATTATATAATCTACCAGCCAAATCAACCGCCGATCTAAAAGTTCTCGGCCGGGCGGCGATCATATGCCTACGGATATCCGCCGGCAGCCCCTGGATGTATCTCTTAATCTTTCGTGACAGTGGTGAAACTTGATCGGGCACCAGTCGCGCCTTTTCATTAAATTTAGTGGTGTACTGCTGGTGTGTCATCGTTCACGCCTCCAGCTACAGGAAATCTCTTTCTACCTTGTCCATCTCTCTGTGAGGATAGAATTCCTCAATCACTAACTTCTTCAGTTCAGGCCATCTCATTCTCCCAATGGCCCTGCTACCCTCGGCTTGGACAATGTTGTCCCACCAGCACAAAGCTGAGTCTACAAAAGAGTGGGTAGCGAATTTCACCTTCTGATCCTCACGGCACTCACTGATATCAAGAACAGCCTCCATTTCCCTCACCCACCGGTGAGCAGCAGCCGCAGTGCCGTTTTCGTCGAAGGTAGGGGGCTTGCATCTCATAAACGCCCCGTAGTTACAGCCTCGGGTCGCCTCCGGCGCAGGCTCTTCTTCTTCCTCCTCCTCGTCATCAGAGAGAACCGTTTCCGGCTCTGGGTGCTTCCGTCCTCCGGAGGACCGGTTTCTTTCCCCTTCCTTTAATGCCTTGATCACTTCGGTCATCACAGACGGTAGAATCGTCTGCATGACCTGATGAACCTCTTCCACCACAGCCTCCTTTACTGAGGCTCTCAAATTGGCGCTCTCGTCGCCACCCTCCGGATGAGGGGTCTCTGATCCCTCATGAACCACCTTCTCGACTCTGGGTCTCCCTCTCTTAGGTCGCGGAGCAGCACCCTGACCTCCACCACGAGAGGCCTTTGAAGATCTACCGCCAGCCATCCTCTAAGGCACACTATAAGATTCAAACACTAACGCGGTCATTCAATGTAATAGCTCAGTTTTTATTAAGTATAGTAAGTCCCTAATTACAGTGGCCAGTTGTGATTAGCCACTTACTTTACTCTTCATACCCCAAGCATTTCCTATCCTGACTAATCAGTATCTAAATCTACTAAGAGCACATAAATCAAATAGCATGCACACATAATACCGATTAACATTAAGAAAAGACATACCTGATGGCACGTAGCTACTCGGGCTGACATCTCTCCATTTGTCCCATTTTCAGTTTAAGTTTAGGTTTTAAAAATTTTGTTTAACCCAATTCTCTTAAACTTTGGCTCTGATACCAACTTGTAAGGCTCCGTTCCCAGAAACCTCACAGTTGGTCAATCACAGCAGTTAAAACATTAATCATTATAATTATACAAACTTAAGCAGCGGAAATAATTTATCAAAAACCATTCATTTCATTTAAAACACTGTTGTTGAGCAATACATCATCGTTTAACTGATTACAAAAGAATTGTTTTATTGCATTACAAAACAACAGCACATAAGATACGAATGGATGTCAGTCTTTCCCTGCCGAGTAGCTTCACCCTTGTGCCATCCTCAGCAATAATTACCTGCCAACTGAAAATGTATAAAAGTCAGCGTTGCTGAGTGAGTTCTAGTTTTATAGATAATAAAATACTTTCTGTATGTTGTATATGAAAATACTCTTTTCTGTAAAATACAACTCTTTACTGTATATGCGAGCACGCATTAACTATATGAACAAATACTGTTCGTTCTCTTTATTGTATGCCTTGTTTACTCTGTTTTCTTTTATCTTTATCTTTCACTGTCTGTATGGACCAATGAGCAATACCCCAACTATATGCGCGATGGAAAACGGGTGATGGGGCATCTATATCCCTCGAAAGGGTCAACTATATCCCTCGAAAGGGTTAATTGTATCCGTCGAAAGGGTGCTGTGTACTGTATACAAGGCCGACCCAATCACCCAGGGTACGCTACAAAGGTCCTGCCAATCTCCAAGACTGGCCCTGTGCATAATAGGGTAGCTAACCCGCAGCACAGTTGAGCTAACGACAACACGGTCGTGTACCTCCTATAAGCTTGTAAGATTGTTAACATTTTATTAATGTTCCTCTTCTTTTCTTTATTGCTCTTTCTCTTTATTATTACAATATACTTTACGTTATGATAATAAACATACCACGTAAAGTCACATTCTATAGGTAATAATAATAATAGCAATAATAATAATAAGGAACAATCATAAGACAATCATAAGCAATCATAATCATGCATGAAACCCATCATTAATAAGCCATAGTCAACCCTCGGTCAAAACCCTAAAGGCACAGACTCCCAAACATTCTGTAATAAATTCTAAGGGTTTAGGCGTCTAACACTATTTGGGCGCATGGGCCCTGTTTAGGCATATGGGTACTTAGGCGCATGGATTACTCCAAACGCATGGAAAACTTAGGCGCATGGATTACTCCAGACGCATGGAAAACTTAGGCGCATGGACAATTCTGGCGCATGGGCACTATTCGGGCGTATGAACACTTAGGCGTATGGATCACTTGGGCACATGGGCCACTTGGGCGCATGGGCCACTTTGGGCGCATGGGCCACTTCGGGCGCATGGGCCACTTTATGCGCATGGGCCACTTGGGCGCATTGACTATACTTAAAACATTTCTAAGGCAATTTCAGACGTATGGGCTACTGTTCAGACGTATGGATTACACTTAATTCCTTCTAAGGCATTTTTAGGCGCATGAGCCTTATCTAGGCGCATGGACATTCTGTGCAACATGTTTCTAGCATGATTTTGAATTCGATCATCAATCCCAACTGTTCTAAGATTAACATGGCTATTCTAAACATGAACAACCTATAAGCATTCAAGAACCAACATTTAACATACATAATACATACGGGTAAACATACATAAACTTGTAAAACCATTTTAATACATTTTCAGCCCCAAAGATGTTTAAAATAAGTAGAAATCGGGGTCTAGAAACTCACCTGGTGCAACTTGGGTGTTTCTTCCTTTCTAACCCGCTTGCAAAAGAGTTCAAATACCTTGAATTCGTTCACTTCTTCTTCTTTATCTTCAAAACCGAGAGTGTTTTCTGCTCTTTTCCTTTCTCTCTCTAAAACCGATATGAAAAGATGATATGAAAAGAGGGTGGGCGGCCATGCCCACCTTTACACCAACTTTTCAAAGATTTTGTCCTTTTGGACACTTTTAGTCCCTCTACTTGGACTTTATTGCTTTTCTTTCTTTTATTCTTCATTTCTCGTTCTTTCCTTTTTTTTAAGAAATAACCGGGTGTTACAATATGCATTTTGTACAAATGGCTATTTACACACCTTAGGCTTATGGGTTCTACGATAAAAAGAAGAACATAAGAAGAAGTACTACATACAATAAAAATATTCGAACAAGGAATAAGAAAAACAAATATGTTAAGAAACCCCAAACAAGAAAATGCAAATGTTTTGTATGTGGGGATGAAATGCATTTAGCTAATAAATGTAAGAATAAAAATAAAAATATTGAAAAAGCTAGTCCAGTAGAACAACTATATGATTATGAAATAGAAACTATTAAAACAGATGATCCAGATGATGGATCTATTTATAGTGTATACAGTGAAGATGAAAAACCAATTGCTAAAAAATAACATATACATATATGAATATCAAAGTATGTAACCATAATTGGAAACATAAAAGAGGTAATAATTATATAAAATGCTATAATTGTGGATATTATCTAGTATAGAAAAAATCACAATGTGACATATGTTTAAAAGAAATATGTTGTATTTGTCTTAAAAAAAAAATAATATAGAACTAGGAAATACATCAAACTCAGAAACAACAAATATTACAAATTCAGATTTAACTATTAAAAAATTAAAAAGATAGAATTAGTAGTAAAACTAAATACATTAAAATTACAAAATCTAGACATTAAAGTAAATGAAATAGAAAACCTAATAATAAAAAAATACAAGTGGTAGAAGAAATGAGTCAAATGTCAACAGAATCAAAAGAAGAACAAATATATATACAAACACAAGGATCAATGAATATGATCAATGTGCAATGTCATTTATGATTAGATAATAATAAATTTATAGACCTATTACTACTAAAAGTTTAATATCTCACAGTTTAGCCCTTGAGCAGTATCATAAAAAAAATACCATATAACTTAGTCGGTAGGATAGTCAAAGATAGGTTAATCTCTATAGCACATAACCTACATTCTGTAGGAATACAATTTTTAGATTTTTCAAAAAATTATAGTATTGAATACGACATGCCACAGGTAAATATAAACCCATAATATATTAAGTCAAAAGATTTTGTAATTGGCTTAAATTTTTTTATTAGGATTAAATGGTGTTATTACGATAACAAAATTTTTTATCACTTTTAGAAAACATATATACACGTTTGTAACAATAAGATACAACAATACATCAGAGATCGTACGAAAGCGTGGTGGACAAGGAACTTTACAATTTTTAAAACAACAAAAAAGAAGTAATTTGATTAAAAAAATGAAAGTATAACATTTTTAACATAATTTTTAAATCATGAAATAGAGAAAGGAAGAGATGTTACAAAAAGTATTAATCATCCTATAATATTGCATTAGAAAAAATAAGATTTATAGGAGAAGACATTACAAAGTCAAAAATAAAATATTTATGTAAGTTTAAGCTAAAGAATCCAGATATTACAATCAGAACAACTAATGTAGAATATAGTCCACTAAATAAAGAAGAATTTAGTAAACAAATCCCTGAAATGATAGTCAAGGGTTAACTAAAAAATCAAAAAGTCCGCATAGATCAGTTGCATTTATAGTTAGAAATCATAGTGAGATAAAGATAGGAAAGACTAGAATAGTATACAATTATAAACGATTAAATGACAACATAATAGACGATGGATATAATATTCCAAATAAAGACAGTCTTCTAAACCTAATACAAAAGAAAAAGGTCTTCTCAAAGTTTGATTTAAAGTCTGGATTTACCAACTAAAACTAGAAAAAAGTTTTAAACAATGGATGGCGTTTACATGTTCCGCAGGACAGTTCGAATGGAATTTTCTTAGCTTTGGATTAAAAAAGGCTCCTTCTACATTTCAAAGGTTTATGGTAGTATATTTTTGAATTACGATTTTTGTTTAGTATACATTGATGACATATTAGTAGCAAGTAAAACAGTTCAATAACATGAACAACATTTACAACAAATATTTGAAAAAAATAAAAAGAATGGTATAATAGTCTCCAAACGAAAAATAGAACTATTTAAAAGAAAAATATCATTTCTTGATCTAGAAATAGGAGATGAAAAAATTGAATTACAATCACATATTTCTACTAAAATATTAATTTTTCTAGAAAAAATCAAAAACCTAAAACAAATACAAACATTTTTAGGATTAGTAAATTAAGTAAAAAATTTTATCCCAAACTTGTCAAACAAACATAGCCATAAAGAAGAAGAAAAAATTTGTGCATATGCTAGTGGAAATTTTCAAAATAAGACAAGTAGGGCAAGCATCGATTTCAAAATTCAAGCATTAATCTATGCTTTAGAAAAAATTAAAATTTTCCTACATAAAGAATTTATAGTTAGAACTGACTGCGAAGCCATTGTAAAATTTATAAAAATGATCAAAGTAAAAATGTAAACAGGACTTGATGGATTAATTTATAAAATATTATTCAAGGAAATGGGTATGTTATAAATTTTGAACATATTAAAGGAAAAAAACAATGGGATAACCGATATGTTGTCTTGAAACCTTAATAAACTTTTGAGCTTAGATGGACATGAAGAAAGATAAAGGAAAAACTAAGCTAATAGAGCCTACACATGAGTATATCATTTGAAGAAGAGAAGACAGAAAAGCTTATGAATCAGTCAATGAGGCAATCAAAAACACAAAGTTTTAGACAGTTGCCCGCCTAAATTACTGTAACGCTCGGTTATTTCCTTTGAAGCCAAGGAAAGAAGAAAAAGAAAGATAAGAAATAAAGTCCAAAGTTGAGGGACCAAACTTGCCAAAACGGGAAAACCCTTGAATGAGTGGGGGTATAAAAGGGGGAGGGCAGCCCATTCTCCCCTCATTCTCCCCGTTTCATTCGGCTAGAGAGAGAAAGAGAAAGGAGAGAAGGGCAAGTTCGGATTTTGAAGGATTCAAGGTGCCAAAGTCGAGGCTAAGCGAGTTTGTGTGAAGCTTTACTCGTAGAGGTCGTTAATATGAGTTATAGGACCCCTCTTTTACATGTTTTCAACTGATTTGGGGCTGGAACACATAGTAAAACCCGTTTTTGAAGTGTGTGTGTTGAACCCGTGTGTATGTGTTTGTGTGTGATTCGAGTGGGGTTTGATTTCGGGCTTGTGTGTGCTTGAATGATGTTATGGTAGGTGTTTCTAAGGTTTAGGATGGTTGATTTGAGCTTAGAACAGGTTTGGGAGGGCTTGGAGGCCGAAAATGGCAGTTTGGGTTCACAAGAACTGCATTCTGCATCAGTTAGGGCTATGCGACCGAATGGCATGCGACTGGAGGCCATACGGCCGAAGGGCATGCGACTGAGGTCCATGCGCACTGGTGCCATGCGACTGAGGTCCATATGCATGGAAGTCATATGACTGAAGTTCATGTGTCTGTAAGGTATGCGATTCAAGGTTATACGACTGAGGTCCATGCGCCTGGAGGCCATGCGACTGAGGTTCATACATATGAAGGTTATGCGACTGAAGCCCATGCGCCTGAAGTCATGCGACTCAAGGCCATATGCATGGAGACTGAGAGCCCATACGCATAGGTGTCCATTCGCCCATAGTATTCATCCGTATAGGTCCATCCGCATAGGGTTCATTTGCCTGATGTCCATTCGCCTAAGTGTTCAGTCGCCTGGAAGGCCATGCGACTGAAGGGTGTTCATACGCCCAAATAGGGCTCATGCGCCCGAAAGAACTTAGTTTATTATCTGATTCTTGGGAGAAAAGGGTAAAAGTAGGCTTTGACTTGGAAGATACCCGGGGGTTATGTAAGTTGACTTTTGAAGTCAAAGATGATGTGATGGGCATGAAAGATATAAGATGATGATGATGTATGATGATGATGTTATGTATGATGTTATGCATGATGGTGCATGTGATATATGTTATGTATGCATGCTGATGTGTATGAAGATTTGCATGATCCTGTTGATGTTCCTGTTTATGTATGTTTATCTTCCCGTGGCTTTGCGTTGAATGATAATGAATGAAATGATTAAGTATGATGTAACGTAAAGTGGAAGATAATGAAAAAAGGAACGAAATAATGAATGCATGCATTAATGAACGAATGAAAGTATGAAAGGCTTGCAAGCAAATGGAAGGAGGTTCACAACTCATTGAGAGTTGTTAGCTCAACTGTGTGTGTATTTACAGCGTAAGATTTTGGCTAACTCATAAGGGTTCATACACACAGTAAGAGTTCAGTCTCGGTGATCGCTCCAACATGTGTGATTTCCTAATTACTGTGTGTTATACATCGTGCGATCTTGGCGAACCCATAAGAGTTCACACACACAGGGGGAGTCTGTCTTAGTGACCACTCCATACGTGCGATATGGGGTCCTTGTCACTTAACCCTAGATGAAATTGCTTGGTGCTCTAGAGGGAGGTTAAGTACATGACAGGATCTAGATAGAAGTGAAAGATAATAAATGTACGGAAAGTGCGATAAGTACGAAATGTGCGAAACGTGCGAAATGTACGAAATGAACGATGATGAAGATAATAAATACTATCTATGTGTACGTACGATGTGTGATCACGTTCTAAAGCCTGACATGATTTGAAAGAAAGTAATGAACGGTTTTAACGAAAGATAAAGCATGTTTTATATTACAAAACTAGAACTCACTCAGCAACGTTGACTTTTATGTGTTTCCAGTTGGCAGGTAATGATTGCTGAGGATGGCACGGGCGGCTACTCGACTCCTTTTTGGATGGCATTCTTTTGATTAATGTTTTTGCATTGTAATGCGAACAAACTACGTTTTGTAATGAATGTTGTATTAACTTGCAAAAGCATTTACAGGGAAATGAAAGATTATTTTAATGTTCCGCTGCGATGTTTTATGAAATATGAATGTAATTATATGTTTTATGTGCGATGATTGGCTAGCTGTAAGCGTCTCGGGAATGGGGCCTTACAAGTTGGTATCAGAGCCAAAGTTTAAGTGAAACGAGTAAATTTTCCAAATAAACCTTAACTTAAACTGAAAATGGGACGGAAAGGGAATGCAATGCCAATCTGAGTAGCTACGTGCCATCAGGTATTTTTTTTAATGATAATCGGTATTACGTGCGCATGTTATGTGGTTTATATGCTGCTTGTAGATTTAGATACTGATGTAGTCAGGATAGGTAAAGCTCGGGGTATGAAGAGTAAAGTAAGTGGCTAATCACAACTTGCCACTATAATTAGGGATTTACTATACTTGACATGAACTGAGCTGTTCCCTTGAATGGCCGTGTTAGTGTTTGAATCTTTCAGTGTGTTAGAGATTGGCCGGTGGTAGATCATCTAAGGCTTCGCGTGGTGGAGGTCGTGGTGGAGGTGGTGCTGAACCGCGACCCAAAAGAGGAAGACCTAGAGTCGAAAAGGTGGTTCCTGAAGAACCCGAGACCCCTCATCCGGAGGGCGGAAACGAGAGTGCGAATCTGAGGGCCTCAGTGAAAGAGGCAGTGGTAGAGGAGGTTCATCAGGTCATGCAGACGATCTTACCATCTGTGGTGACTGAAGTGATAAGGGTTGTACGAGAAGGAGAGAGAAAGGAAAGGAACAGGTCCACGGGAGGACAGGAGGGGCCGGAGACCGAAATGGTTCTCTCCGATGATGAAGAAGAGGAAGAAGAGCCTGCGCCGGAGGCGGCACGGGGCTGTAATTATGGGGCATTTATGAGATGCAAGCCCCCAACTTTGGATGGTAACGGCACTGCTGCTGCTGCTCACCGGTGGGTGAGGGAGATGGAAGTCGTTCTTCGTATCAGTGAGTTTCGGGAGGACCAAAAGGTGAAGTTTGCTGCCCACTTGTTTGTGGACTCGGCTCTGTGTTGGTGGGACAATATTATCCAAGCCAAGGGTAGTTGGGCGATTGGAAGAATGAGGTGGTCTGAGTTAAAGAAGCTGGTAATTGAGGAGTTCTGTCCTCACCTGGAGATGGAGAAGGTTGAAAGGGAGTTCCTGCAGCTGGAGGCGGGAACAATGACACATCAATAATGCACCACCAAGTTTAATGAGATGGCGCGGCTGGTGTCGGATCAAGTGACGCCTCTATCGCGAAAGATCAAGAGGTATATTCAGGGTTTGCCAGCGGATATTCGCAGGCAAATGATCGCCGCCCGACCGAGCACGTTTAGGTTGGCGGTTGACTTGGCAGGGAGGTTGTATGATGAAAGGACTGTGGTGGTGGCTGAAGGCAGCAAGGACGGTGGTGGTGACCGGAATTGGAATGGGAAGAGGTTTGGTCGGGGTGGTGTCCCGACGAGTAACAAGAAGGCACGGGTGGATGACCGCCGTGTGGTCACACCTGGTGCGGGCTCGAAGAGGTGTGGCAAATCCGGAAATGAGCATTCGGGAGAATGCAAATGGGGATCAAACATCTGCTTCAAGTGTGGAAAGCCTGGTCATATGGCTAGAGATTGTGGGGTTGTAAGGTGCTACAACTGTGGGGAAAGTGGTCACATGAGTAGAGACTGTAATAAGCCGAGGGCTGAGGGTTCGGGGGTGAAGAAGACTTAGGAGAAGGACAGAGGGCGAGCGCCAGAGCGTTTACGATGACGCAGGAGGAGGCTAGGACGGACCGTGATGTTGTGTCAGGTACGTTTCTAGTAAACCAAACTTTAGCCTCAGTGTTGATTCAGGTTCCAGTAAAAGTTTTATTTATGCTGCTTTCTATGCTAAACTGTCTGTTAGTAGTAGGAGTGTTGATGCGCCCTTTAATGTAGAAACTGCCATAGGTAAGTCTACCAGGATTTCTGAGATGATAGAAGGTTGTGATGTGGAATTAGGTCACAAGTTTCCTGTTAGACCATTCGTGATGACCTTAGGTGGTTTCGATGTAGTTCTTGGGATGGATTGGTGTTGGAGCTGTACAAGATTTTCTATATTATCAACACAGTCAAAGTCAACAAAAGTCAACGTCATGGTCAAAGTCAACACAAAAGTCAAACCCGATACGTTCGAGACGAAGAACCGAGACGAGACGTTGAAGATTTAGATGACTAGGAGTTATATTGTAATCAATATATTTTGTGTGCACAAAATATATTTTATCTTGTTTTTTATCATTTTTATATTTAATATGTAATTTTGTGTTAATTAGCCTAAGTCTAGGGAGTTAAATGCAATTAGTGAATATTAGTCTAGACTATAAATAGGTTAATTGTCATTAGTGTTGGTTAATGGTTGAATGACCAATTGATTGGGGTTTCCACTTTGTACAAATCATATGCAATCAATATAGATCAAAGGGGTTTTATTATGATTATCATTGTTTGATCTTACAAATCTTCTTAATATTTGATTCAAATGATTATCTTTGAGTTATAATTTGGTATCAGAGCCTTATTGGATCAAATGCATTGAAGAATTGAAGAAATTGTTGCTGATTTTGAAGATGTTCATCAATCATAGAGAGAGAAACTGGGTTTCTAGAGAAAGAAAGTAGATCTGAAAATTCAAATTTCATCCCAATCACAATCAAGTCATCAGATCTACAACAATCTATTACAAATTTGAAGATATTCAACATATATTTCAGATCTACAACATATTTTATACAAGAAATGGAAAGAAAAATTTAGATCTGAAAGTTTCTCTCACACACACTAGTGTGTGTTTTCTTGGTGTTCTTGGAGCTTCAACATCTTCATCCAGCGAATTTAACACCATTCTAAACGAAAGTTCAAAGTTTCTGGCGAAATTACAATTTCGTCCGGCGAAACTCCGGCAAAATTCCGGCGAAACTGTAATTCCGGCGAAACTATTCTGGCGAAACTGCATATTTTCCGGCGAGAGTATAAGAATATGCGAAATTAAAGCTTCAATCTGCGAAAATAAGAATTATTTCAGCGAAATTAAAAAAAAAGGGCTGCGATATTATTAAAACCATTCTGCGAAAATAAGAACTTAAAAAAAACTTATCTCCACCATTAGCAATCGTCAGAGACCCCAACAACTTACTCAACTCCTCATCATTCCTCACTGCTAACTGTATATGCCTAGGTCCAATTCGACTCTTCTTGTTATCCCTTGCTGCATTTCCAGCCAACTCCAACACCTCGGCGGCGAGGTACTCGAGAACAGCGGAGAGGTACACCGGAGCTCCGGCATCGACGCGTTGGGCGTATCTTCCGGCTTTGAGGAACCTCGCGATTCTGCCGATGGGGAACTGGGGGCCGGCTTTTGAAGATCGTGATACGGCCTTTGTGGCTTTGGGTTTTCCTCTGCCGCCTTTCTTTGTTTTTGCATCGGATTTTGACGCCATCGTCTTCGATTAAGATGTTCGATTGGTAAACCACCACCAACCTAGAATCCCAAACACATCACCAACCTAGAATCCCCAAACGCATCACCAACCTAGATCCACCTTAAACCACCACCGATTAAACCCACCTGACCAAACCCACAACCAGCTTCGAAACCACCTAAACGGTCACCGCAACCAACATTACCATCATCACTACAAGCAAAACACCACCATCACAGCCGCCCAAACAACATCACAGTTAACCACCATCAAAAATCCTAAAGAAAACATGACACAACAACTCAGTTATGATCGAGAGCCATCATGGTAGTCATCGCCCATGCCTTGTACCACCACCACAACAACCAAAGTCGCCAAATTTAGCAGCCTCAACCGTTGATCTGTTTTATTGGATCAGATCTATCAACATTCATCATTATCACCATCATACACGATTTCTTGGAGGAAGACCACCGTAACCATCATCGTTGAAACCACCGTACAGCACCACCATCGTTGCGATTCAAGAGGAACCGTCACCACCATCATGTCAGAACAGTGAGAGGAGTCGGGAGGGGTATCACAATCACCGGCCCACGTCAAACATATCACTAACGCCGTCGTGGGCTCGCCGGAGCTGTCGCCGGAACCCTAGCGGTTCACTGCTCTCATCGGCCTCTCTCTCTCTCTTTCTTTTTCTTTTGAAGTGTTTTGTGTGTGTTTTGGATGGTGTGAGTATCTGCCATATTGTTTGGTTGTGTGTGGAGAATTGTTATTGTGTGTGGAGTTTTAGGGTTAGGGTTAGGGTTTGTGTATGGTTGTTATGTTAATGGGCTTTTCTCATTAAATTGGGTTTGGATTAGAAAATATTAGGCTAGTTAAAAATTAATACTTGGGCTAACAAATAACAATTTGATATATGGTCTAATCTTAATTGGGCTGGATTTGTTAAAAAAAAAAGTTGCCGTGTGGGCTCATTAAAAATCAAAAAAAAATAATTAATTTTTTTAACGCGATAAAGAAATATTCAACGATTTTAAAGAATTTACAAAAAAAAACAACCTCACAATGGCCCCAGTTGCTAAGATTGCATAGCGTGACATTTAAGAATATATTTTTCCCGGGGGAGAATTATTCTAAACTTTTTGAGAAAAATATTTTTGGGCGTTTAATTGTTTAAAATTTTTTAATAAAATGTCATTTATAGAAGACTTTAAATCAGATAATCTCACAATGGCACAAAGCCGGTTTGACTCTTTTGCAGGTACAAAGAAAGAAAAATTTACAGATTTAATTGATCGATTTTTGAAAGTAGCAACTAATCTAAAGAAGCATGTTCCAGATCTCAGTAATCATAAGCAAATTCAAAAGCTTCTTGACTCTCTTCCGTCTGCATGGAATCATCAAGTTAAAATGCTAAAGCAAGAAAGAGGTTATGTCGACACAAAACTTATGGATATGATCAACAGACTAAAATCTCTCAAGCTGGATATCCAAAGAAACGAATTTCAACAAGCCGTGTTCCCACATCAAACCCACGCGCTTAATACTGATCTTGTTTCTTTTGTAACAAGCATACTTGATTACAAAACAGAGATGATTGAAAAGTTGAAGTTATTGAGAACTGATTCGGATTTAAACTCTAAATTCAGAGAAACTGTTCAAGAGAATCGTGAAGCTTTAAGAGTCGACAACGACAGTAAATTGGAGTCCGTGAGAACCGATGATGATAAGGCTGGAAAAGCTGATAACAGAAAGAAAAAATCTAAGACTGACGAGATGCTAAAGGTAACAGAGAGGAACAACAAAAAATCACAAGGGTTTGCAACTGTGAAAAGAGCTTAGCTGCAGAACGAACTATCATGGGTCTTCCTTATGAGATTGTTCAGGATATGTGTTCTTCATCTTGCAAAATCAGATTATTTGGGATTTATAAGGCCAACAGATTGTTACTGGAAAATGAAAAGGAATTAAAAATAATCAATCAGGAATTAAAGAAAAATAAAATTGCTTTTTCAAGGAAACTTAATGAAGCATTGGCTGAAAATGATCTTTTAAGAAGAACCATTTTGGAGCGTAACGTTGAAATTAATATTTTGAGAGAAAGGGCTATTTTAGCTCAATTTGAAACAACTCAGCTTCAAACAAAGCTTGATAAATGGACCCTTTCACACATGAAAAAGGATGAGCTTATTGCTAAACAACAAGGGGTGCGGGTAAAACATGGAATTGGATGTAAATCTAATGGTGAAACTATATTTAATTCAGTTCCACCTCCTTCTACTTTATGTTATTCACCAATCCCCAGACCTCATTCAACAAATGATTTGATTGAAGCTGCAGAAACTAATCATTTAAATGCAAGTTTAAGCAGTTTTAATCTTAAAGAGGTTAAAGATGTGCAGGATTCTCCTGTAAGTTTGGGATTCCTCAAGCAAGGGTCTGATAAGAAGATTAATGACGATTCCACTTCTGATGCTCCAACACCAATATCAGTTGCTTCTCCAACTTTCTTCAACAAATTTAAAGCAGGTAACATTCCTTCGTTTGTTCATGTCAAGTTTGTCAAAGAAGGAACAGTTGTTGAATCGTCAGGCAATCAGAATTCTATAACCGAAGCCGACACAATATGAGGTGTCAATCAAGATCCTTTGGAAGCAGATCTGTGTATACGAGACTGGATAAGCTCAGATGAGGAATCAAACATAGAGGAGTGTGTTGGTTCCTCACAGATCAAGATATCTCCTGACATTGTCAAGTCTCAAAAGCTTCCAAAAGCTGAATCAAGACCAATACGAATCTCTACTCCAATTGCAAAGCATCCCAATCAATCAGTGAAGATCTCATTCACTGCTCAGGACGGGAAACTTCAGAACAAGCAAGAACCTGCTACAAGTTCCAAGCAATCCTCATCACCACCTGCACAACACGAGACTACAAAGAATCAAAAGCCATTCAAGGCTTGTTTTGAGTGTGGAAAAGAAGGTCATGTGGTAAAGAAGTGCCCTCAAAGACTTGCTTCGGATGGTAAAGGCAAAACGAATTGCTTCTCCAAATGTAAGTCTACAAAGAATATTCCAGATGGTAAAGGCAACATGGGTTGCTGTAAGGATTCCTTTAAGTCTGATGCAAACTAAAACATCCAATGTCTCTCTGCAAGTAATGCACTAAGTACTGAAGAAGAATTGCTTCGGAAGTTTTACACCATGCACTAGAAATATTCTAAGTGTAAAATCTTCCGAAGCCAAGACCAATATCTTCCGAAGCCAAATATGAAGTCTTCTGAAGCCTCAGAGACATTGTCTTCCGAAGCTTCATCCTATGAAGACAGATTTCTTCCGAAGACTTTTAGTAACATGCTTTATCTGATGTACTGTTCCATAAAGCTGGACACCTTTCCGCTGCATCTCTGTAAAGTCACCAACTTACATGAGTTGGTGAAAAGGTCCATGCTTTTGGTAACTGTACATTGAGGTATTGAGTCTGTAACTTTCTACTTTATGTACTTTATCCTTTTTGTAATAGATAAGGATGTGAGCTATGACATGTCATAGTCACAAGGTCAAAAGGCAGATATGCCTTATGATTCTACAATTGATTTTGTTTGTGTCTAGTCAATTGTATCCAGCTGGCTTTCAAAGTATAGCCGGCTGTAGGTTGTAGTATAAGTATTCCAAGTTCTAGTATATTTCTTTATGCTTTGTAACACTTGTAATAGAACTTGAGAAAGCAATATACTGCCTCCTTGAAACCCAAATTCTCTTGTTCTGTCTCTTTATCATTACTTGTGTTCTTTGTATCATTATCTTGGTTAATCCAGTTTACTGTTTGATCAAGTTTAGTTAATATCCTCTTTGTGTTGTTGTGTTGTAATTGTTAAGCCCTTAACCGGTCCTGCAATTGGTATCAGAGCTTTTCAGGCTCTTGATATAAGATCTCACCATCTTAAGATCCCTCACACACACAAATACTAAACTTTCAAAATGGCATCCATTTCAAAGACTGATATGGAGACTGGAACCATGAACAAGTCCCCACTGATCACTCTTGATGACTTTGATACCTGGTGTATGAGAATGGAAGGTTTCATCAGGTCTCTAGACTCAAGAATGTGGGAATCTATTGAAAATGGACCTTTCATACCCAGCACTCCTTCTACTACTGGTGCTGGTATGATCCCCAAAGATGTGACCAACTACTCTGATGAAGATAGGAAGAGAGTGGAGATTGATAGAAAGGCCATGACTGCTCTTCAAACTGCCCTTCCAAACTCTGTGTACAGAGGTTTCTAGAAGTGCAAAACAGTTAAACAGCTGTGGGATGCACTAAAACTGATGTATTAAGGCTCCTCTGAAGCCAAGGAGAACAAGAAGGACCTCCTGAAGCAGCAGTTTGAAAACTTCACCTTCAAATCAGGTGAAACCATGACTCAGCAATACTTTAGATATGTTGAGATAGTGGATACCCTTGTGGATGGAGGAGTTCCTCTTGAAAACAGAGACATTGTAAGGAATTTCATGTCCTCACTTCCTAGGCAATGGACACACTACTGTGTGGTGATCAAGAGGACTGAAAATCTTAAAACTCTTACTCTGACAGAGTTATATGTGATTCTCAGTGGCTACCAGATGGAGATGAACATGCAAGGTTCATCTGGCAACTCCAACAATCAAATGGGTTCAGCCCTGCATGTGATTGAAAGGGATAGCATAGAACCCCAACATCATCTCATATGCTACCCTGACAACTCACCAAAGGGTCCTTTCATCACCTTCCCAGAGACACCTAGGGAGAACTACACTCAAGGAAGCCCATTCCAAGAGACAAGCTCTTCTCAAGCTTTTGTGTCTTCTGATGAAAGTTGTGGTAACTCTCTTTTCACTCTTGAAGACCTGGATTGTATCCATCCAGATGATCTGGAATATATGGAAATAGTTCAGCAGATGGCTCTTCTCACTCATAGAGCCAAGAAGTTCTACAAGTGAACTGGAAGGAGGTTTCCAAGTAATGCAACCAGTGGAAAGTTTGGTTTGGATAAAAGCAAAGTCAAGTGTTACAACTCTAACTTGATGGGCCACTTTGCTAGAGAGTGTAAGGCACCTAAAACAAATGGGGGCCAAACACAAACCAAACCAAACTACACTAACAAAGCCCCTCAGTATAAGAAGCCAAAGCAACATGCTGTTGTTGCTGTTGAAGAGGGAGGCTTTGACTGGAGCTTTCAGGTGAAAGATGCTTCTCCAAACCAAGCACTGATGGCAGACCATGATGAAGCCAAGGTATTGGAACATCTCTGTACTCCTGAATGCATTGCTAAAGTAAATAGATACAGGTCCTACAACTTAGAGATGAGATCTAATCTTGAGTCATTAAACATATTAAAATCTAATTTTAGAAAGTCTGAAAATGATTATAAGCTAAAGATACGAGGACTTAGAGAAAACCATTTCAGTACTAAATCATGAACACAGATTTTAGGACTCAAATCCAAGATCTCATAACCAAGCTGACTGAGTGCCAGGCTGAGCTTGTGATCAGCAAAGCCAGGGCAGAAAAGAGTGTTCTTGAAGAAGAGACCTTCAAGAACATGATATCCTCATCCCTACACAACAAAGTGTGTTATCAAAATAGACAGGGACTGGGATCAAATGAGATAGCTCCTTCACACACAATCTTGTCTGTAAGATCTCCTAGGTGTGGAACTTGTGAAGATGAGCTTCCTCTCATAGATCCTATAAGTGAAGAGGATGAAGAAGAGATAGTGAAGAATGTCTCTAAGAAGAGTGAAGAGGAGGATTCTACTAAGGGCCATTATCCTTCTGAGGAGAAGAAGTCTACTGTGATGACCAAGTCAAAAAGAAAGAACTTGATCAGGAAAAGCAAAAGAAAGGCAAAGAAGGCTCAAGAGATCAAGGCTACTTTTGACTCTAAGCAGAAACAAGTTTTTATCTCTGCAGGGTTTAAAGTAGTAAAGACTGAAGACATCAACCAAAACTTCTCAGCTAAGAGTTCTGGTTCTTGTTCAAATCATCCCAGTACCAAGAAGAAGTCTGATCTGCTGTGTACCACTGCTGCACAGCCTGGACCATCAAACTCCAAGAACAGTTCACAGCCCAAAAGAACTGTCTCAGCATCTACAAAGATGAACGTGGAGAAGGGATGTGACCACAGACAGTCTTGCTCTCATAAGGAGACTCTTATGATGAAGAAAATGTTGTATGTCATGTGTGAAAGTACCTCTCACATTGCTAAGGATTGTCCATATAATCCTAAAAGTACTGTCCATATGACCAATACAAAGACTTCAAAGAGTTTCAAGAAGATTCAAGCTTCGGAAGGAAAATCTGTTTCCTTCGGAAGCTCCAAATAAAAGAAGAAGGTAAATGGAAAATTACCTTCGGAAGAAAAATTGGTCTCGGAAGAAAGGAGTTCTTCCGAAGCACTGAAGTCTGTTGCAGTGACTGCAGAATCTTCCGAAGGTTCAGTCATCAAAACTTGTGAAGTCCCAAAAGCTTCCAAGGTTTTGAAGGTCAAGTCCAAGACTCCAAAGGTGGTGTGGAAGTCTAAAAAAGACCAAGTGACTGAAGTTTCTCCATCAACAACAGCTGAAGATCCCTCTAGCACAACCATTGGATCTATTACTGTTGCATTACCTTCTATTATACTTAGTGAGCCCAAGACAAGTAAGGCTTGGGTTTCCAAATGTAACTAATCATTCTCTTTGTGCAGGAATAGCTCAAGACAAACAGGAATGTCTGGATAATTGATAGTGGCTGTTCCAGGCACATGACAGGCAATAGGTCACTACTCCATAACTTGGAGAGAATTGATGGAGGACCAGTTGCTTTTGGAGGAGATGAAGGTGGTTACATTTCTGGAAGGGGCAAGGTCACAAATGAGTCTTTCCTATGGCATAAAAGAATGTGCCATGTAAACTTTAAGAACATGAATAAACTAATTAAACATGATTTGGTAACTGGAATGCCAAAGAAAGAGTTTACAAGTGATGATCATTGTGTTGCATGCCTGAAAGGAAAGCAACATAAGGTATCTCACAAGCCTAAGGAAAAGAACTCCATCACTAATCCCCTACACTTATTACATATGGATCTCTTTGGCCCCACCAGTGTATTGAGTCTAGGAAGGACCTCTTATTGTTTGGTGATCACAGATGATTTTACAAGATTCACTTGGGTTTTCTTTCTTAGAACCAAGGATGAAACCCCTGAGATTCTGAAGAATTTCATCTTAAAAATTGAGAATCAAAGTGATCACAAGGTCAAAACCATAATATGTGATCAAGGGACTGAATTCAAGAATCAAATCTTTGATACATTTTGTGATGAAAAAGGTATTACAAGACAATATAGTGCTCCCAGGACTCCTCAGCAAAATGGAGTTGCTGAGAGGAGAAACAGGACACTAATTGAAGCTGCAAGAACTATGTTGTCTGACTCTAAACTGCCCATCACCTTCTGGGCAGAGGCAGTAAATAATGCTTGCTATGTGCAAAACAGAGTTTTAGTAGTTAAGACACATTGTAAGACTCCTTATGAACTTTGGCACAAGAGAAAACCTTTCATTGGTTTTCTCAGGTCATTTGGATGTCCCTGCACCATCTTGAATACCAAGGATCAAATTGCCAAGTTTGCTGAGAAATCAGATGATGGACACTTCATTGGATACTCTTCCCAAGCCAAGGCTTATAGAGTATACAATCTCAAAACTAGAATTGTTGAGGAGTCAGCCAATGTGACGTTCAATGAACACACACCCTGTGTGGCTGGTTCTGGTCCTGATTGGCTATTTGATCTTGATTTAGTTACCAACTGTTTTAACAAATCTTGTGAGAATGTTTCAGGATCTGCAGAAAATTTAATTACAGGTGATCCTGATCCAAGATTTGAGCTAGGAAGACCCTCAACTCATACCTCTTCAGCTCCAGTTGGAACTACTTCAGCAAATGAGGTTTCTATCAGCATTACAATGACAAATTCAGCTGATACATCTGGGGTTCCTTCAAATTCCAGCTCAGAGGCTCCACAACCAGATAAAGATACCTCAATTGTGGAAGACAACAATGGTGATGTTGAAAGTGATAAGGAATTCCTTGATGCTAATAACCACACCATAGATGACAACATCAATGATGTCATACACTCATTGGATCAAGTTAATCTTGATAAGTATGGTGATGTGGAGGGTGAATCATCTATGTTAGATCTAAATTTCTCAAATTTGGATCTTTCTCAACAACTTGCTATGATCCCTCAGCTAAGGATCCACAAGTCTCACCCCACCACAAACATCATTGGAGATGTTGTCACAGGGGTAAGAACAAGAGGACAACCACATGAAGCAAATGTTTGTCTTCACTCTTGTTTCTTATCCCAGATAAAGCAAAAGAAAGTTGATGAAGCTTTAAAGGATGGAAGTTGGGTTGAAGCTATGCAACAAGAGTTGCTTCAATTCAAAAGGCAGAAACTTTGGAACCTTTGTCCTCTTTCTTATGGGAAGACTACCATTGGAACCAAATGGGTTTTTAGGAATAAGAAGGATGATAGAGGAATTATCATCAAGAACAAGACAAGATTAGTTGTTCAAGGATACACACAAGAAGAAGGGATTGACTACACTGATGTCTTTGCTCCTGTAGCAAGATTAGAAGCTGTTAGGATATTCCTAGCATTTGCTGCATCCAAGAACTTCAAGGTCTTTCAACTTGATAAAGTGTGCTTTCCTGTATGGAGTGATTGATGAAGAGGTTTATGTCAAACAACCACCTGGTTTTGTAGACCCTGGTCATCCTGATTATGTCTGCAAGCTTGACAAAGCTCTTTATAGGCTGCATGAGGCACCCAGGAAGTGGTATGAGACATTGTCTGAGTATCTTTGTAAACATGGATACAGGAGAGGTACTATAGATGGAACTCTCTTCATCAAAGGACAGGGAAATGACTTATTGCTAGTTCAAGTATATGTAGATGACATCATCTTTGGTTCAACTAATCCAAAGCTCTGCAAAGACTTTGAGAAGCTGATGAAAGACAGATTTGAAATGAGTGCAATGGGAGAACTCAATTTCTTTCTGGGAATTCAAGTGAAGCAAGTTGAAGATGGCATCTTCATAAGTCAGTCAAAGTATGTTCAAGACATACTCAAGAGGTTCAACATGACTGATTGTAAGATTGCTAAGACACCCATAGCCAAAAATCACTCCCTTGGACCTGATCTTGAGGGGGAGTGTGTAGATGAACATTTCTACAGGGCTATGATTGGGTCTCTTATGTATCTTACAGCTAGCAGGCCTGATATCATGTTTGCTACATGTATTTGTGCAAGATATCAAGCCAACCCTAAGATGTCTCACCTAATCACTGTCAAAAGGATTTTAAGATACCTCAAAGGTGCCTCAACACTTGGTTTATGGTATCCAAAGAATCCTGACTTCAATCTGTATGCTTATACAGATAGTGATTATGGTGGTTGCAACATGACTGCAAAGTCTACATCTGGGGGATGTCAATTCCTTGGTGGAAGGGTTGTCTCATGGCAATGCAAGAAACAATCCTGTGTGTCTGCATCAACTGCTGAGGCTGAATACATTGCTGCTGCAAGCTGCTGTGCTCAAGTGCTTTGGATTCAAAATCAGATGCTGGACTATGGATTTAACTTCAAGGAGACTCCTATCCACATAGACAACAATAGTGCTATCTCTATCACTGAGAACCCTGTGCAGCACTCAAGGACCAAACACATCAATATCAGGTATCATTTAATAAGAGATAACTATGAAAAGGGATTAATTAAACTAGTCAAAGTTCATACAGATGAACAATATGCTGATCTGTTTACAAAAGCTTTTGATGAACAGAGATTTAAATATCTAATATCAGCTATTGGGATGATTAACTTTGAGTAGATATTTTCTTAAAACTAATTCTAATTATTTCTTAAAATATATGTGTCCTAAGTTGTCTAGTTCATCACTTTCATAAGCTCATGTTTTCTTTGGATATAAAATCCTTTTTGAAGACTTTCCTTAGATTCTTGAAAATTTTCTGATCCTTCGGAAGATATACTTTTACCTTCGGAAGAAAATCATGTCTTCAAAATAAATAGCTGTCTAAGAAATTTTACCTTCGGAAGAAGTCTAAATCTATCTTCCGAAGCTTAAATTCTTGTCTCAGACAATTATTTGTTTTTAAGGACTTTTTCCTTCCGAAGCAAAATTAACTCTCGGAAGCTTTGTTGTTTCATATACAAAGCATTCAAGTGTTTATTTCTCTTCCGAAGCAAAATTTCAAGACTCTCAGGAAAATCTTCCGAAGTCATTTTAGCTTCGGAAGCTTTTTCATTAAAACTTCCGAAGATAATTTACCTTCGAAAGCTTTTCGAATTCCAAGAAAACTACCTTTTGAGCAAAAGTAAACTACTTTTTTAGAAGTGGGACCTACTTTCGGATTTCAAAGTTTATCATCTTTCATTAACTTTGGTTCAAATCCCTTTTCACATAAATACCCAACGGTTCCCCCTCTTCCTCACTATCTTCCTCAATTCCACTATTCCTCAAACCTAATTCCCAAAACCGCCTTTGCTTTTTACCTTTCTTCAACCTTAAGGTTCTCAAATGGCCAACCTTTACCGCAGAAACAACCCGGATTTCTCCATGTAACTTCACAGGCAACATAACCAGGTTGCTCTATTAAGCTCTGAGAAAGATGAAAGTTTCTCAGATATTTGACAATTCTTAACTCTATTAAACTATTTCACCTCCCTAACCATTGATCCTACTCTGTATGAGGATCATTTGCTTGAATTCTGGAAGACCTGCCAAGAGGTCATTATGGATGGGGAGAAGGCACTGTCTGCAACAGTGCAAGGGAGGACAATCTTTATCACTCCGGCCATCATCAACTATCATTTGCAGCTGGATGATGAAGAAGGTGAGTTGTCCTTCCCAAAGGATGCTATCAATCATTCCTTTGAGCAGATGGGCTATGAGGGAGATTTCTCTGTAAAGACCTTCAGGAAAGGGAAGGTCTCATCCTAGTGGAAATACCTACTCCATGTGGTTATCCACAGCTTGTCAAACAAGCATGGAGGGTGGGACCAGATTCCTGAGGATCTCTCCTTCATAGTGCATGGAATGGTTCAAGGGGTCAAGTTCAGGTACTCTTAATTTGTTTATACCAATTTACTTGCAAACTTGGACTCCTTAGAGTATTACATGTTTCCTAGATATGTTCAACACATTCTTAACTGTGAATTGGGCTCACAGTTGAGGGAAACAGGTAATATTCTTAAATTGGGACAGATGAAGCCTGGCATCTTTAAAATCATGAAGAAGCCAACTATAGGCTTCTCAGGGGTAGAAACAGCCCTTGTCCCCAAAATGTTAGAGCTCATTGCTCAAGGTGACAACCTAGCAACACAAGCTAGTGTTGAACCCACACCTTCTACTTCTTTACCACTAAAAAGGCCTCAAATAACCCTCACCTACCAAAGAAAATCCAAACGAACCCCTGCTCAAGCTATTGAGTCTGTGCAGGTCCCCATATACTCACCTTTACAGGAGGAAGTGGACAATAGAGCTCCCACTTCCCCTGAGGAGCAAACCACTCCCATCTCTTCAACTATCAGGGCTGAGGTTCCTCATGCTCACCCTGATGAGCTCACAAGCCCAACAGCCTTAAGCCTTCACTATGAGTCTTAACACTCAAGTGAACAACCTTCAGGGGACAGTTACCACCCCAGCCTTTAGATCTAAATCGACCCATTCCCAACCTATCCTTCTATACTGATGAAGACTTAGGATTCAGTGAGTATCATGAGTCTCTCTTCTCTTCCCCTACTCAAAGAGAGATGAGTACTTCTGAGTCTCCTTAGTCTAGCCCACATCAGTCACCTATAACTAAGGTGGACACTTCTGAACCTGTTCAGGATGTCCATATGAAAGAGGCTCTCACTTCTGCAAGTGATTACATCATTAAGACCTCAACCATGCCAACTCAGCCCACTGACATCTCAACTGAGATTGCTAGTGAGCAGAGGAAAACCAGCAGCCAAGAACCTCAAGCTGGTGGTGAGAGAGAGGACTTTGGTCCAATCATCTCATCCCCCAATGATTCTTCTGATGAAGAGGGGAATTTGAGACTAAAGGTGCAAAAACTGTCAAAAACATGCTCCTATTTAGTCTCTAAGGTCAGTCACCTTGAATCTCAAGTTACTAGCTTAAAAAACAGGGTCAATGATCAGCAACTTCAGATTTCATATATTAAGGAAAAACTAGCTGGGAGACCTTTAAGAAGAGCTCAACCAGGAACACAAGAACCTATGGATGTGATTGATTTATCCTCCAGCTCACCTATGCAAGTGGGTGATGCTACCAAAAAGGGGGAGAAAGTTATTGCAGCCACAGAACCTGGGAGTTCTTCATAGAGAATGGACATAGAGGACTCACCATCCTCACTTTCAATTGTGCATTCTCGGCAACTTCCTCAAGTTCACATTAATGTGGATTCTATAGACTCTATCATCAGGAGTCTCTTTGAGGAAGGTATACCAAGGGCTGTGTCATCCCCACCTCAAGGAACTTCAAACTACATCATAAGGTGGAGGTATGATGCTGATAGAAGAGCCCTTATTCTTCACAGAGTTCAAGGGCAACAAGAAGTATTTTACTTTCAAAGCTTGAACTTCTATGAAAGATTGGATCTAGTCAATATGCCACTTGTCAATCCAAGCAACTCAAGACAGGCTAACAGATTGGCTCAAAGAATCCAAGACAGGATCATTGCAGAGTTCAGCTTAAGAAGGAGACTTAGGCAATCAGGCAATATCATCGGTCAACTGGATGTTGAGGTGGACCCTAAGATTAGTTTCATAGGGGAAACCTTGACTGAAGGCCCAGTGGCAGAACCTGAGACCCCTGTCTCATCATCACCAACTGCTGCAGAGATTCACACTCCCTCTGAGACACCTGCTGGTGAAGGTGTTTCTCAGCCTCTCTCTGGCCAGAGCATGGATGGTACACCAAGCAATGAAGGCCAAACCTCTATCCACCCTGAGTCACAAAGGTCTGTGGGTGACAAAGAGAAAAGGATTTTGACTCCTGAGGAAATTAAGGAGGAAGAGAGAGAGAGGAAAAGGAAGCTAAGGGGAGAAAGTTCCTCTGGGTCTTCAAGCTTTATGCAAGCTGCAATCAGGCTGCCCCCAGACCAAATACTCAAGATGATGAGTTGAAGGCAGTCAGGATTACTTATCTGCAGACCAGGAACTATGACATTGATGAAATCATTTCTCTCCCCTTAGAACAACTAAATGAACTGGCTGACATGGAAGTGTCAAGAGAGATGAAAGAAAAAGAGGATGCAAGGTTACTTCTCCAATTCAAAGAGGAGGAGAGACAGAAAATACAAGCATGCTCCCACTCTCTCCCCAGTTCAAGAAAGCCCTGTACAAGAAGATGTGGTTCCACAAGAACCTCAGGTAGACAAAGAAGAAGATAGGATCAAAATGATCAACTACCTGAGTGCCACAGGCTTCTATCAGGCAGATGCACTTCTTCCCTTGTCCTATGACTTTGTTGAGTTTGAGTACTTAAAACAACTTGAGCTTGAGTTAGTCAAGGAGAGAAAGACAACTAAGAAGAAGCTAAGGGAAGAAGCTGCAAAGTCAAGAGCTATCATCCAAAAGAGTATGAAGAAGTCTGCTGATAGACAAAGGATGATGAGCTTCTTGAAGCTATATGGATTCTCCAGAAGGAGACTTGGCCCTATGTCTCTATCCACAATGGATGAACATATAAGGGTAATCAAGCAGAAGATTAAGAGTGGTGAACTGATTGACTTACACTCTCTTCCAAGTCAAGTCCCACCTGAAGTGGAGGTTAAGTTTGAACAACCTGAGACAACTCAACCCGGACCTCCTGCTGAGCCTCAGCAAGCTTCATCTTCTGATCCAAAGCAGGGTCAAACTCCCTTTCCTTCTGAACCTGTGAGGGAGGAACACCCAACTGAGAAAGACAAGAATAATCAACAAGGTGCTGCAGACCAGTCTTCTCAGTTAAAGTCATCTAAGAGGAAGAAGAGGATGGCTTCTAAACCAAAGTCTAAGAAGAAGAAGCAAAAATCATCTACCTCTACACCTCAGGATGAGTCTGATCAACCATAGGAAGTGCATGAAGAGACATCCCAATCAACTCCAACGCAAGTGGCTCCTCTGGCAGCTGAGACACCCATCTTATCCTGGACCTTCTCTACCAATCCAGAAAGATGGCATGTAATCAGAGATCAAGGTGTTGAGAATGTCTATACATGGCAAAACATAATCAACTTACCTCTGCATGATCTCTTTGAGATGAGAAGATACTATGAAGGTCTGAATGATCCTGACCATCTAATGAAGAAGGGTATGGTCATGATTGTGCCGAAGACTACTAACATCTGAAGATCTTCTAAATGTTTTGGTAGCATCAGCCTAGGGGGAGTTTGTAAGGATTCCTTTAAGTATGATGCAAACCAAAACATCCAATGTCTCTCTGCAAGTAATGCACTAAGTACTGAAGAAGAATTGCTTCGGAAGTTTTACACCATGCACTAGAAATATTCTAAGTGTAAAATCTTCCGAAGCCAAGACCAATATCTTCCGAAGCCAAATATGAAGTCTTCTGAAGCCTCAGAGACAAAGTCTTCCGAAGCTTCATCCTATGAAGACAGATTTCTTCCGAAGACTTTTAGTAACATGCTTTATCTGATGCACTGTTCCATAAAGCTGGACACCTTTCCGCTGCATCTCTGTAAAGTCACCAACTTACATGAGTTAGTGAGAAGGTCCATGCTTTTGGTAACTGTACATTGAGGTCTTGAGTCTGTAACTTTCTACTTTATGTACTTTATCCTTTTTGTCATAGATAAGGATGTGAGCAATGGCATGTCATAGTCACAAGGTCAAAAGGCAGATATGCCTTTTGATTCTACAATTGATTTTGTTTGTGTCTAGTCAATTGTATCCAGCTGGCTTTCAATGTATAGCCGGCTGTAGGTTGTAGTATAAGTATTCCAAGTTCTAGTATCTTTCTTTATACTTTGTAACACTTGTAATAGAACTTGAGAAAGCAATATACTGCCTCCTTGAAACCCAAATTCTCTTGTTCTGTCTCTTTATCATTACTTGTGTTCTTTGTATCATTATCTTGGTTAATCCAGTTTACTGTTTGATCAAGTTTAGTTAATCTCCTCTTTATGTTGTTGTGTTGTAATTGTTAAGCCCTTAACCGGTCATGCAGTTGCTTCTCTGGATCAAGTGGTAAAAAGCACACATCTTTGAACGGTTGGATGAAAAACCCTCCACCCAAACCTTTTCATGTGAAGCCGATTTCACATGATTCAAAGATGAAAATGACCAAAGGTTTAAAACCAAATTCTTTTCCTTCTGGTCTTAAATAGAAAATGATTTCCAAATTTAATTCATTCAACTCCAAATTAATTAAACCAAAACAAATTTGGAAAATTAAAAAGAAGGATACAGATATCCCCGATTGTTTAAGTGGTTGTGTGCAGAAGCAGTTTTCTTATATTGATGAAAAAGGAACTTCCAGAACTACGATGGCCTGGGTTCCCTTTTCAAACTGATCTATTAATGAGTGCAGGAACAATTTAGGAGGACTGTTAGTAATCTGGTTTACCGATAGGGATTGTTCATAATTCAAATTTGAGGCGGAATAAACAGGTTAAGGTCATGGTATTTTATCCACAATCTGGATTTTTATCTACACAATCATAATTCTCACTTCACAATCACTGTATATTTCTTGAGCATTCATTTCTTATCTTCATATCAGTGTTGTTTGGAAGACCTTATTTGGTAAATTTCTATTTTTGTACAGTTTTATAAAAACAAAATAAAAAAATTAAAAAGATAAAAATAAAAAAAAATTAAAAATGAATAAAAACAAAACAAAAAATATAGGTTTACAAAAATAAAATTTAGGGGGAGAGTATAGTAAATAAGAATGCAGTTAAATTCAGATCTTCATATGCTTGTTCTTGTATGACTTGCGTTTTAAAATGAGAAATGATAGTAACTGATGTTGTGATCTGATTTACATTTTATTTTTAATTGCAAATAAAAGAAAAACAAACAGATTCTTTAATGATGTGCTTGGTAGACTCAGCCTGAAGAATAAAGTACAACAACATAATGATTTAAATTAAAATATATGCTTATGGACGTCTGGATTTACGCAATCATTTTGGCCTGCACGAAAACTGAGTCCCGACAAATATTGGATTGAGAATAGATCTTTCACCCACCATGATACAAATCATATAAGTCATATCTTTGAGCCATGATTTGTGTATTTATGTGTCTTGTGTTTGTGCTAATCTCCTCTGCTGTACGGAAGTACTGACCTGGAGTGATGATCTCCTTTGCTGTACGATAGTACTGACCTGGAGCTCTCATCGGCACATGACTAAATGGTCATCTCCTTTGTTATACGTGAGTATAAACCTGGAGCTCTCACCATTTTGGTCTAAGTAGTGTCAAATCATCTAAACGATGAATTCATCACCGAATGCAATATTCTGTTGATAATCACTTGCACACTAATGCACAAGCCTTGCTCTATAAAGATCGTAACAAAATTCAAGAAATCCTGAGGTTGGGTGAGGGTTTTTGTCAAATGATTATGGGGTCCTAGCATTCTAAAGTATTTAATCGAACCTTAACAAATCATCTGCTGCTTGTTGAAAAAGATAAGGCATGAGTTTAAGTGGACAAACATATCAGCAATCGTTATTGATATGTTTGAGAATTTCAAAATTCATTCAAAGACTGTGATTAGATTCAGTTATCAGTGTGATCTCATTGCTTGTTGATGATTAAATTCATCTTTGTGCTAAAGTATATCTTGAGGATGTGATCTCATGATCGATTCAGTTCTCGGTTATAAAAAATATATATATAGATAAAAAATGTTATAATAAATGTATATAATAAAAATAAAAAACTATAATAAATTTTCATTTCAAAATTCTTTTAGGTCTTCCATATTATGCTGTTACAATTTTATCATTTTTCATGCATTTCACAGAAATTACGCACACACGAACACGAGTTCGCTTGTTTTCAAACACAGATAAACACGGGTTTATTTTGTTAAAGTGAAATGATTTAATTAGACATGTCGAGATTGTGTTTGTGAATGTGTTTTAGGTTTTTGCTGTAAGTGATGGCCGATCATCAGTTGAGCAGTGTACCTGATCAGAGAACCTGTTCCTCAAATTTGCAGAAGATACCGAGCTAGGAATCCTCCTCCTACATCTTCTGAAGCGGTCGAGATTAGAGATTTGGGAAAGCTGTTACAATATCTTCACAAAGGTTGCACTCAAAAAGAGGGAGCATATAAATAGGGGGAGCTTATGAGATGAAAAATTTTTCTCATCAGATTCAGAAAGCTTCAATTTGAAGATCTTTCTATTGTTGACTTCTCGGTGCTGATTTCGTTTGAAGACGTTGATAATGATACACTAAGGGAGAGTATTGTTGGAGCTGTACAAGATAGTCTATATTATCAGTACAGTCAAAGTCAACAAAAGTCAACATCATGGTCAAAGTCAACACAAAAGTCAAACCCGATACGTTCGAGACGAAGAACCGAGACGAGACGTTGAAGATTTAGATGACTAGGAGTTATATTGTAATAAATATATTTTGTGTGAACAAAATATATTTTATCTTGTTTTTAGTCATTTTTATGTTTAATATGTAATTTTGTGTTAATTAGCCTAAGTCTAGGGAGTTAAATGCAATTAGTGACTATTAGTCTAGACTATAAATAGGTTAATTGTCATTAGTGTTGGTTAATGGTTGAATGACCAATTGATTGGGGTTTCCACTTTGTACAAATCATATGCAATCAATATAGATCAAAGGGGTTTTATTATGATTATCATTGTTTGATATTACAAATCTTCTTAATCTTCTTAGCGGACTACGAGGCGAACATTGTGTGTCGCAAGAAGATGATTCATTTGACAGCGCCTGACGGGAGTTCGGTGACGGTTTATGGTGATCGGGTCACGACGATTTCGAAAGTGATTTCAATGGCAGTGGCGGGAAAGTGTATGAGGCGTGGATGTAGTGCCTACTTGGCTTATGTAAAGGATGTGGATACGCTAACACCACAACTGTCCAATGTACAGGTTGTGTGTGAATTTCCAGATGTATTTCCCGAAGACTTACTAGGAGTGCCACCTGACCATGAGATCGAATTTCAGATCGATTTGATACCAGGTGCCCAACCTGTTGCTAAGGCGCCGTATCGGTTGGCTCCTACTGAGATGAAAGAGTTGATGGAACAATTGCAGGAGTTGCTTGACAAGGGGTTCATTAGACCGAGTATCTCTCCTTGGGGTGCTTCGGTCTTGTTCGTGAAGAAGAAAGACGGTAGCATGAGGATGTGTACCGACTACCGTGAGTTGAACAAGTTGACGGTCAAGAATCGGTACCCGTTACCGAGGATTGATGATTTGTTTGATCAGCTTCAAGGTCCCAGTTGATTCTCAAGGATAGATCTTTGATCGGGCTACCATCAGCTGAAGGTGAAGGAGCAGGATATTCTTAAAACAGCTTTTCGCACGCGTTATGGTCACTATGAGTTCCTCGTTATGTCTTTTGGTTTGACCAACGCGCCAGCTGCTTTTATGGACTTGATGAACCGAGTGTGTCGGCCGATGTTGGATAAATCAGTGATCGTGTTTATTGATGATATCCTGATCTATTCGAGGAGTGAGAATGAGCATGTCGGTCACATTCGAGAGGTGTTGGAGACGTTGAGAAGGGAGAAGTTGTATGCTAAATTCTCCAAGTGCGCGTTCTGGTTGCGCGAGGTTCAGTTTTTGGGTCACGTGGTGAATCATGAAGGTATTATGGTGGACGGGGCAAAAGTGGAGGCGTGATGCAATGGAAGTCTCCAAAAACGCCATCCGAGAATCGTAGTTTCTAGGGTTTGGCGGGATATTACAGGAGGTTTATTCAAGACTTCTCTAAGATAGCTTCTCCACTAACCAAGTTGACCCGAAAGGATGTAAAGTTTGTATGGGGTCAAGCTCAAGAGAAGGCGTTTGAGGAGTTAAAGGCGAGATTGACTCAAGCTCCTGTTTTGTCGTTACCCAATGAAAGTGAGGATTTGGTGATTTATTCAGATGCTTCCTACTCGGGGTTGGGATGTGTGTTGATGCAGAGAGGAAAGGTTATAGCCTATGCATCCCGACAGTTGAAAGTTCATGAGGTTAACTATCCTACTCATGATTTGGAGCTAGCAGTTGTGGTATTTGCGTTAAAGATTTGGAGCCACTACTTGTATGGGACGAAGTTCACCATATTCACGGATCACAAGAGCTTGAAGTACTTCTTCGAGCAGAAAGATTTGAACATCAGGCAAAGGAGATGGTTGGAGCTCATAAAGGACTATGATTGCGAGATCCATTACCATCCGGGCAAAGCCAACATGGTGGCGGATGCCCTTAGCCGAAAGGAGAGACCCGAGCCGATTCGGGTAAAAGCTTACCAGTTGATCATGACCTCGGATGTGATGAAGTAAGTTAAGGAGTTTCAAGATGAGGTATTGAAAGAAGATCACCTTAACTCTGAAAGAATGAGAGGTCTGGTTGCGGAATTGGGTGAAAACACACTCGGTGTTAGAACCCGATTCGGGCGGATGTGGATTTCTTGTTTTGGGGATCTACGGGTGAAGATCATAGATAAAGCTCACAAGACTCGGTACTCTATTCATCCCGGTGCTACAAAGATGTATCAAGACATGAAAAAAGATTATTGGTGGTCGGGTATGAAGCATGATGTGGTGGAGTATGTGAGTAAGTGACTTACTTTCTTACAAGTGAAGGTCGAGCACCAAAAGCCGTACGGGAAGATCCAACCTTTGGATATACCGGAGTGGACGTGGGAGCATATCACCATGGATTTTATTATGAAGCTGCGGCGTACCGCGCGAGGGTATGATGCTATATGGGTGGTTGTTGATCGTTTGACGAAGAGTGCTCACTTCCTACCGATCCGCGAGACATATTTATCCGAGAGGTTGGCTGATCTTTTCATTAAGGAGATTGTAACTCGTCATGGTGTGTCGGTGTTGTGTCTGATCTTGACACCCGGTTTACATCTAAATTTTCAAAGAAATTCCACGATGCTATGGGGATGAGGTTACACATTAGCACGGCTTATCATCCCCAGACTGATGGTCAGTCAGAAAGGACCATTCAGACATTGGAGGATATGCTTCAGGCATGTGTTATTGATTTTGGAGGAAGTTGGGATGATCACTTACCGTTAGCAGAGTTCTCATATAACAACAATATCATGCCAGTATTGGTATGCCTCCTTATGAGATGCTATACGGTAGGAGGTGTAGAACACCCGTGTGTTGGGGTGATATCGGCCATAAAGAGTTAGGGAGTGTCGAAGTGGTCGAGGCTATGACTGAGAAACTGGAAAGAATTAAAGCCTTCATGAAGGCAGCCAAAGATAGACAGAAGTTGTATGCTGATAAACGACGTAGACCGATTAAGTTTCAGGTAGGGGATAGAGTTATGTTGAAAGTATTACCTTGGAAGGGTATCATTCGGTTTAGAAAGCGGGGCAAGTTGAGCCCGAGATACATAGGGCCTTTCCGAATCATCGCTATAGTGGAGAGGTGGCCTATAGATTGGAGTTATCAGATGATTTAAGTGGAATTCATCCTACATTCCACGTATCTCATCTGAGGAGATGTTTGGCAGACGAAGTTATGATTGTTCCACTGGAGGATATCGAAGTAGACGAACAACTCAATTATGTGGAGCAACCAGTGGCGATCATCGATCGTAAAGAGAAGAGATTGAGGAATAAAGTGGTCCCACTTGTGCGCGTACAGTGGAAGCACAGAAAGGGATCTGAGTCTACGAGGGAGACTGAAGAAGAGATGAGACAGCATTACCCACGTTTGTTCGAGAAATAACAGGTTTCCGGGACGAAACCTATATAAGGGGGGTAGACTTGTAACGTCCGGTTATTTCCTTTGAAGCCAAGGAAAGAAGAAAAAGAAAGAAAAGAAATAAAGTCCAAAGTTGAAGGATCAAACTTGTCAAAATGGAAAAACCCTTGAATGAGTGGGGGTATAAAAGGGGGAGGGCAGCCCATTCTCCCCTCATTCTCCCCCTTTCATTCGACTAGAGAGAGAAAGAGAAAGGAGAGAAGGGCAAGTTCGGGTTTTGAAGGATTCAAGGTGCCAAAGTCGAGGCTTAGCGAGTTTGTGTGAAGCTTTACTCGTAGAGGTTGTTACTGTGAGTTCTAGGACCCCTCTTTTACATGTTTTCAACTGATTTGGGGCTGGAACACATAGTAGAACCCGTTTTTGAAGTGTGTGTATTAAACCCATGTGTATGTGTTTGTGTATGATTCGAGTGGGGTTTGATTTCAGGCTTGTTTGTGCTTGAATGATGTTGTGGTAGGTGTTTCTGAGGTTTAGGATGGTTGATTAGAGCTTAGAACATGTTTGGAGGGCTTGGAGGCTGAAAATGGCAGTTTGGGTTCAGGAAGAACTACATTCTGCATCAGTTAGGGCTATGCGACCGAATGGCATGCGACTGGAGGCCATACGGCCGAAAGGCATGCGACTGAGGTCCATGCGCACGGGTGCCATGCGAATGAGGTCCATACGCATGGAAGTCATATGACTGAAGTTCATACACCTGTAAGGTATGCGATTGAAGGTTATACGACTGAGGTCCATGCGACTGAGGTTCATACACACGAAGGTTATGCGACTGAAGCCCATGCGCCTGAAGTCATGCGACTGAAGGCCATACACATGGAAGCTATGCCACTGAGAGCCCATACACATAGGTGTCCATTCACCCATAGTATTCATCCGCATAGGTCCATCCGCATAGGGTTCATTCGCCTGATGTCCATTCGCCTAAGTGTTCAGTCGCCTGGAAGGCCATGCGACTGAAGGGTGTTCATACGCCCATTAGGGCTCATGCGCCCGAAAGAATTTAGTTTATTATCTGATTCTCGGGAGAAAAGGGTAAAAGTAGGCTTTGACTTGGAAGATTCCTGGGGGTTATGTAAGTTGACTTTTGAAGTCAAGATGATGTGATGGGCATGAAAGATATAAGATGATGATGATGTATGATGATGATGTGATGTATGATGTTATGCATGATGGTGGGTGTGATATATGTTATGTATGCATGCTGATGTGTATGAAGATTTGCATGATCCTGTTGATGTTCCTGTTTATGTATGTTTATCTTCTTGTGGCTTTGCGTTGAATGATAATGAATGAAATGATTAAGTATGATGTAATGTAAAGTGGAAGATAATGAAAAGAGGAACGAAATAATGAATGCATGCATTAATGAACGAATGAAAGTATGAAGGCTTGCAAGCAAATGGAAGGAGGTTCACAAATCACTAAGAGTTGTTAAATGTGTGTATTTACAACGTGCGATTTTGGCTAACTCATAAGGGTTCATACACACCATAAGAGTTCAGTCTCGGTGACTGCTCCAACACGTGCGATTTCATAATTACTGTGTGTTATACAGCGTGCGATCTTGGCAAACCCATAAGAGTTCACACACACAAGGGGAGTCTATCCTAGTGACCACTCCATACGTGCGATATGGGGTCCTTGTCACTTAACCCAAGATGAAATTGCTTGGTGCTCTAGAGGGGGTTAAGTACATGACAGGACCTAGATAGAAGTGAAAGATAATAAATGTACGAAAAGTGCGATAAGTACGAAATGTATGAAACGTGCGAAATGTACGAAATGAACGATGATGAAGATAATAAATATTATCTATGTGTATGTACGATGTGTGATCACGTTCTAAAGCCTGACATGATTTGAAAGAAAGTAATGAACGGTTTTAACGAAAGATAAAGCATGTTTTATATTATAAAACTGGAACTCACTCAGCAACGCTGACTTTTATGTGTTTCCAGTTGGCAGGTAATGATTGATGAGGATGGCACGGGCGGCTACTCGGCTCCTTTTTGGATGGCATTCTTTTGATTAATGTTTTTGCATTGTAATGCGAACAAACTACGTTTTGTAATGAATGTTGTATTAACTTGCAAAAGCATTTGCATGGAACTGAAAGGTTATTTTAATGTTCCGCTGCGATATTTTATGAAATATGAATGTAGTTATATGTTTTATGTGCGATGATTGGCCAGCTGTAAGCGTCCCGGGAACGGGGCCTTACAATTACTGGCTTCAACAATACTACATAATTATATAATTCAAGTCAGTCAAAGACTATAGATATTTGACCTCTAAAAAATAAACAATTTACACAAAGGACGAATACACAAAACACAAAATTCGATCATTACATTTGGTAGTTACGGGTTACAAAGGTGTAACGATCCGAATATAAAGTTCGGACCAATCGTCAGAATGGTGCTAACTGAAAAACAACAGTGTCTTCTAGATAATCTCTAGCATATCCAAACCATGCCTCAAGCGTCAACTTTCAAAGTTCAGGTGGTAAATGCTTTAAATATTTATTTCCACGAACAAAGAACAGAGATACCTGAAAAATAGAGGCTCAAGTTTAACCATTATGTTCTTTTTTTGTGGTATTAATATTGGTATTTTAAATAAATGGGAAACAGTAGCCAAATATATTTAGTGTCCCAAACCAATTTATAAAGGTTTTACAAATTTTTCACAAGCCTTAGAAACAGCAAGAGAACATTTTGGGATAAACAACTTTTACATTGAACCCGAAGAAGTCCAAACATTTTCAGAAATAGCCAAAGTTGATCCTGAAAAAATTATTAAAGCACAAGAAGAGTTGATTGCAAAACTACAAGAACAACTTTTAAAACAAGGAAAAAATACACAGTTTATACAAGAAAGGATTGAAAACAGTCTTTTAAAACAAAACATAGAAATGCTCGAATAAAAAATAAACAATTATTACAAAAGGTCGAGCAAAAGGAAAGATATATTACAGTATTGAACAAGAGTTATGACATGTTTAAAATAAGAATTCTTGATACACCTTGGAGACATTGTTTAAAACCGGTTATTGACCGATTTCCAGAATTTAAACAAATCGTATCACAAAAGATTTGTATAGAATTTCCGTCAATTCTATACCAATGACAACAAAAACTAGTTAATCTAGCCTTTGGGGATACATTAAATTCAAGGTTAAAAGTTGTTGAAAGAACAGATGATGAGGGAAATAGAACAGGTCTACTTCTTTTACAAGTACTTCCTCCTACAAGGGTATTATCTGAAGATGAGATAGTTCAATTTTACCCATGGTATGATTGATTACCTAGAATTCATATTAAACAGCGAAACAGAACGGCTCCTTAACCGATTGGGTGAAAAATTTGTAATGGCAACAAGAAACATTGCTATAAACATATTTCCTCCTAATATAGGATGTAAGATTTTTGTTTCATTCCCCCCATGCCGATTCCTATACTTACAGACCTTCACGAAAGAGAATTTTTATTGATCATCAAGCTACTACTAGTGATTATTTAAAAGAATTAGCAGTTACCACAGACATAAATTTTTTCTAATATGCCCTGGTTAGATAAGTCCCATATAGATACATAGACTATGCCTAATGTTCCTATAAAATTACTAACCAACACCTTAGAAAAGTTCATTAAAAAACATCAGCAAACCCTAGATCTACCATACTACTTTCATTGGGAACAATTTAGGCTTCTTGCTGAGGGGCATTATATACAGATATATGCTAAACAGAACTGGAGTATGCTTCTACCATTTGTAGGGGAAAGTGATCTGCTCGAATAAAAACATATTATAAACCTATCAGACGCTGATGAAGAAGAAAATAAGTATCCAGGTACACCAGTCTCTATAGACAACACTCGTAGATATTTTTAACAAGATTGAAGAATAATCGCACATGGAAGACAGTCCCTAGTGCCCTAGTGGAATCAGCAGTACACAGTTAAACATCCACTCAATAATAATAGAATACAGCTCCTAGTGGAATCAATGGCTTAGAGACAGACGCTCTTGACATAATTCCTTTATTCCATTGTAAATAATATAACTTTTCATTTTATTAACTTTAAATTATAGCTGTTGTTTTTACTTTTTCGAATATAGAATAGTGCTTATATCTGCCCTATAGATAGAGAGCAACCCCTTCATTGTAAGACACACCAAGCAATCAATAAAAACTTCTGCTCTTGTTATAATTTCCAAGGCACACTAAATCTCCTCCGACACTCCTTAGCTTATCCTTCAATCCTTAGTTTAATACCTCGTTCTTCATAATATACTTCATTTACCATAAAAAAGTCTTTTTTTTACCCTTTTTCACCTCCAACATTGTGCATAAATCTACATACAGGGTGAAGATTTCCTCGTTCCCTTAACATCCGCTGCGATCCCATATCAGTAAGTCCTACTCTTACCCTTTATTTTTATTTTTTACTGTTAAATTTTTATGGTAACTTAAATCTGATGATACTTGAACTGTTTTACATATATGTATATCATACATGTATGTAAAACAATTAAATATCAACACCCTTAACTTACATATATATAAATCAATGGTTCTTTTAGTTCTAAAAATAAAAAATGGTTCTGATGCTGATCTTTTATATATATATATATATATATATATATATATATATATATATATATATATATATATATATATATATATATATATATATATATATATATATATATATATATATCATATACAAAAAAATCTCAAAAAACAAAAATTACGAGTATGTAGAAATTACTAGTTAAAGATAATGTCATCACGATCTGACTAGATAGGTCAATCAGATAGTTTTATTGTGATGTGAATGATAAAAAAACAAAAATGAGCATCCCCTCTAATAAATTAAAAGATGTTCTATAAAAATACATATCATATATAGTGGGCCTTAAAAATCGTATTTTCAGTTAAGGCTTAGTTGGCTTTCAATAGTTCTTTTTCCCGATTAAGGAATGTGCAACATTCCTAATCAAGGTGCGTGAGGAGCCCTGGTCTATGAAGTCCTGAATGGGATCAGCGAGGGTAGAAGAACGAGATCGTGTCATCTTTTTGCCCATGATTAAAAGCTCTAAAAATCAAAGAACAAATCTTATAAGAGTTCGAGATCTTACCTCAAATGATCTTTGAAGATCAACAGAGAAGACAATAGGATAAGTGTGAAAAAAAGAAATAAAGGGGAAAATAGTAACCAGAAGAAACAACGTCATCTTATTGCATAAATTCTCGAGCCACTTAGGGTGGTGTCATATCATGTTTCAATCGTGATATTTGAAAATTTAACAATTGTAAATGGTCATAACAGTTGTCAAATTTTAAGGACAATTATTACCGGTAAAATTTATGATCAGGTATCTCGAATCATGAGTAACTTCAATATCCTGAATGCTAACATTATTAATTGACTATTATTTTTTTTGCTACGACTTGTTCTTGCATGACTCATACTGACATATTCAATCCTAAAGAATCGGTGGTCACTGGAAGAAAATGTGTTCAAACATATCTCCAATGGATAAAAATGAGGACCGAGTAATCCTCGAGATTGTTGGGTGTTCGTTAGTTTTTATTTTATATAGAGTGAGGCAAGGAAATCGATGTAGAACACACAACACTAACATATTCAGGTGACATATTTAGAGCAAGGCAAGGAAATCGATGTAGAACACACAACACACATTCACAATTCACACTGTAACACTTAATATCAATCTATCAATGCTCTCGCATTGTAATTCTTAGTGCAATCAATAAGAACAAGAGGCAGAGTGACGATTGAAAACCTCCCGAGGTTTTATGTCGGAGATCTTCAAGAATCAAAGGCTTCTTACATAGTCATCTGTGTTACTTTTTTACTTTTAATATCAAACTTTTTCCATAAATCGATTAAGCACACCACCTCCCATATGAATCTGATCACAAAGTTATTAATGTTAATTTTTGATCACATATAAAAGTTTCTTTAGTTTTACATGTATTGAAAATCTCAACTTCTGCATCTCTATTTCTTTCTTGATAAAAAAAATCCAATGATGACTCCATCTTATAGTTTAGTAACTCCATCTTATAGTTTAGTAACTCAATTTCAGCAGAATATGCATGAATAACTAAATTAACATTTTAAAACATAACTACTAATTCTGTGACATTTTCACACCCTTTTTTAAAACTCAGTGTTGTAAAAATCGCTAGGCGCTAGTCGGGCGGTGAGGTAGGGACTAGGGATTAATCGGGATTAGTCGGGATTAATCGGGATTAATCGGATCAGACTTTTGTGTATTATTTTACAAATTTATGTATAATTTTATACTTTTATATGAATTAATTTACAAGTTTGGGTGATAAATTGTAAATTGATGAATATTGAAGGGGTTAAATGTAAAAATACACAAACTTATTAAATTATTAAACCCTAAAGTAAAAAGCAGCCCTCCCCCTTCATCGTTTAAGTTACCGTCCCGCTGCATCCTTCCGCCCATCCTGTCACCGGAGTCGGAATTCCTCGCCGGAATCGGCAAATCCGGCGTCGGAAAGATGAAATCCGGCGGTTATCGTCGCCGGAACACCGGCGGTTATCGTCGCCGGAACACCGCCGATTTGGGCGATTTGGTCCGGCTTTGACCAATTTTGACCGACTACCGCCTAGCACCTCCGATTTGGTGAAATCGAAGCGGCCAACCTCCGATTAGCGACTAATCGCCGACTAATCGCCGACTAATCGCCGACTAATCGGAGGCTAGTCGCGATTTTTACAACACTGTTAAAACTTATAAATATCTTTTCTCAAACCATTCGTTTTTAAAACACCTTTCTTAAAACCAATGGTGGAGTTGATGGGGGCGGTCGGTGTCTTGTGGTGGTGTTACGGGTAGAGATGGTACGGAGATGTTACCATTTGAAGAACAAAGAGACCTTATTATAAAGATTATTAAACAAGTCATATCAGTAAAATCAAGGAATTTCATTGGAACCAGAGTCAAGAATAATAGTCAAATTAGTAAAATCAAAGAATTTCATTAAAGCTCAAGGGTCAAAAACCAACTATAACTTAATAGTATGAGTAAAACCTCCTAAATCACATTACTCAAAAAATAGGTTATTGTAAAAAAATATGAAGCAAGCAAACACACAACCCCAAAATAAGTTATCATTGTAAAACAAAAAAATATATGACAAGCAAGCAAATATTTAGGGGGTGTTTGGTTGGAAGGAATGAAATTGAGAAAATAATATAATTTTCCAAGTAAAATTATGTTTGAGTGAGTAATGAAATGTAAAACTCAAGGGAATGTTTCACTTCAAATTCCTTTGGTTGTGTGATTTCAAAATCCTTCCACCTAAAGAGGGAATTTGAAATCCCACAACCAATGGAATTTGAGGTGAAACATTCCATTGGGTTTTACATTTCATTATCAACTCAAACATAATTTTACTTGAAAATTATACTAGTTGCTCGCTAGATCATAAAAACCTCTTTATTATAATCATTGCAAAATGTAATATAGTCTAGTTGTACCCGAATTTACTGTCACCAGCACATGCAATAACTTAAAAAGATTTTATGTCATCTCGAAAGGCAGTAACCTGCTATGTAGAAACACCGGATTGAGTGAAATAAACCGAGAGCTTTTTGCTTAAATTTAATGAAAACGCGCTATCTAATGTCCTTAAAAAGGGGTATTACTCCTGGTTACGAGTTACAACATGAATACATGACAATATGGCATGCTCAATGTTTGACACCAACGAAACACAAACCTACCTCAGCCTGCGCCTGCAGCTCTTCTAGAACCTTAACAAGATGATCCCGAGGTATGTTTGTGTCCACCTTTTCTGAAAGCATTTTCCTCAATCTTCATCCATGCACATAAAAAAACAGTTTTAATACACAAGTATTGTTAAACGAACATAAAAAATTTGTTATTATTGTTGCTATATGATGATTTATTATATGGTGATGAATATGTAGGTATCTAACAACTGTCAAAGTAACTTATTGTTCGCATGAAAATGTAATGAAATTTGATTGTAAAACATAATACCTTTGAACGACTGCAGTATCTCCATGACCTGAGCAAACCATTAGCATGGCATTGGTAGGCAAATTCAAGTAAATATTTTTAATTCTGGAATTCAGACGACTAAGAAGGTCCTTCAAATCTTGAGTGACACTGTACTTGATTTTTTTCCTACTTTTGGACTTATTATTACACGTAAGTAATGATATCATCTCAGCAAGTTTTTTGTTCAACGCCTCCGCATCCTCTGCTTGTTTCTTGTAATAACAACTGAGTTCTGTAAACTGTGCCCACACAAAATGTATTTTCTCGTTCTTTACCTGCAATCACACAAGTTGATGTAGCTGTTACTTGGTGAAAGCACGGTCACCAAAACATCAATTAAGATAAATAAAGATAACAATTAGGGGTGGCAAAATGGGCATTGTAAAATGGGTTTGGGTCCAGATGGAAAATTTTTCATCAGGTTTGCCCAAAAATGTAATTTTGTGTAGATTATTAGTGAGCCAAATACAAATACAAATAGCATACTAGTTTAATAATAATCCAATCTTTTGAATAAAATGTTTCCGGAGGTTTGACACATTCACCCTGTTTCCTTCATAGTTACTTTTTTATATTGCAATTTGCAACCATTCTGCACATTAAAGATATAACCCATATGGTTTCGTTTATAAGCAAATCAGACAAAATTGGCACCTCTGGTAAAGATACACTACCTCTTTGATGGTTTTTGAAAGAGCTTCATCATCAGAAGCAACCGGAATGGAATGTGAGGATTCTGAAGCATACCGCTTCACTATCGATATGTTATCAATAAAAGATGAAGCCTTGCCAGACTCACCCAAAACTGTAAGCATCTTTTTCCTCATAAATGATGGAGGTCGACCAAAGTCAGGTCCTGTTTCAAATCATTAAAAACAAAATGGTCATTCAAGTAATTTGCAATTATTTTAAAAAAATCACATACACCATTCCATGTGTTTCATCTTATGAGGGCATCTTGAAGTTGTCAGGATATTGATTGCTAGGTGATTGCTATTTGACAAATATGGATTTATGGGGTTGTGTATTTAATTTCTACCTATTGTGAGAATAAGGACAACATTAAGAAGATGCTAAAGCATATTAAGGTCAAATATGACAGATATTGGCCTAGTGTTGACAATCTTAATGTTTTGATATTAAAAGAAAAAAAATTTCCAAACAACAGCTATTAACCACCAATAAAAGAAAGCAAACAGGTGATTTACCATGTTTGATTTTTAACAAGGCTAGATCCATTGCAGCTTTTGCATCCTCAATACTATCATGTCCATTTCCTGAATCTTGTATCTCTCTAGAGAGGAATTTCCTAGTGAGCACACGCAGAGCAATTTTGTATGATCCCCCACGTGAATGCTTGTATAAAACAGCAGTGTCAATCACCAAACTATGAGAAACCTTTAAAGCTAACAAGTCATTCTCCAACGAATGTCCAACCAAAATTGTTTCTTTATTAACAAGTTGTAAAAAATCATCCTGAAACAGAAAGCATAGTTGGTAAATCTAGAAAACAGTGTTACCTGCACTAAACATATTAATAGAAACTAGACAACCAAGAAGGGGAAACCTGAACGTCTCTAAGGGTAGTTGTGACTTCACTCATCATCTCACTTGTTATTCCACTGTACCTGAATGACAAGGAACCTCTTAAACCAATGTCTTATAATCTTCGGTTGCTTTCAGAAGGCAAACAGACAGACATATAGAGTAAAGAAGAGATAATATACATTGATCATTCAACAGAAAGAACAAAACAGAAACTCAGACTGTTGCTCATGTATACATTCATAAAAAACAGAAGTACCTGGTGTTGTAATCGGTTATTGCATTTAATGGTTTAACCAATTTATCCAATAGAACCTGCAAAACAACATATTAAGCCATCTGAATGATAAATAAAGAAATGTAGGCTAAGTTTTAATACATTCAAACTATCAGTTAATTGTTATTGTATAGATGATTGGATTATATTTTAGTACTTGCAAAAATATCAGATGTTTAGATTAAATAGATGATGTGAATGAAGCAAGAGTTTTATAAATACAGTAATTTAAACTTCTACTTGGAACAGAGAACACTAATAATAATAAGAACATGGCACACATAGAAGCAGAAACAATTAGTCCAAATTATTCAGCTACTGTTTTATTAGACTATAAAATATACGACAGCTGAATGTAAGCATGGACTTAACACATTAGAAGAAGCTCTACCTGTCCTTTATAATCTATCAGTGTTACTCTTGTGAGCTCGAACCCCTCATTTGTGATACACTAAATACACGAAGAAAATTAAAAAACTTTAAAAAATATTATGCTGTAAATTTTAAACATAATGTAAAGTGTGTTTTCCCTAAGGATTGCATTCTTACCATTTCACAATCAACTCCAACCATTTCATGGATGGGCTTTCCTGACGGTGCAGGAAGTGTTGAAAGAAAACCTGTACGTATATTATCCAATAGCCACAAATTAATTGAAAACGACTAGCATTTCTCTCAACACTAGAGCAAAAAGCAAGTAAATAAATAGATACAGCAGGTGTAATCTGGTCACCTGGTTGATCATGAATGTATCCATTGTCTTCTAATTCCTTTGCTGTAAGTGTATAGTATGACACAGGAAATGGAATATCCTTCTTGAGCTCAGACAAGGACGTATAACCACAAACAGGATTTGTATCTGAATAATTCACAGTGATTCTTATTCATTATGGTGATCTTTACCAAAATCCTTTAATATGCAAATACTAACATTCATATAAAAAGAAAAACTAGCCAAACACGCAAGTTCTTCATCCTTAGTATTTCAAATGCTAGAAAGGCAAGCAAGTTTATTGTTAGGAAAATGGCAATGAACTTATTAAATTCCTTACCTGGTTCAGATTTATCTGTACATGTATCAGCTTCCCTTTTCCTCTTAAGCTTGCATGTAAGAAGGGCATCTATTGTCTGCATTCCATCTGATACACAGCTAGCACAGAAGAAGGAACAGAACATGATTGCTATGAGAACAGAAAAGCATAATATTTAAATCAGTAGAGATGTCAATTTCAACCCATTTATATACAAATAGGTTTATTTAGGTTATGTTTTATCTCTAACGGGTCAAATGGGTAAATTAAACAAATCTTATAAATGGGTTAAATGGGTCTATAGTCACCCAATTAATGCATAAAAGCCCTTCAATCATTGAAAAAAGAATTGAATTATTAAAATAATATAAGTTATGTCATAATAACTGACACACCACTGTTAATAAAAATGAAAACATTTAGACAGTGTTTTAATTCAAATTGGCATGAGAGGTTTCCACCAGCGCAAAATAGTTACCCGTTACCCAACTGTCCAATTTGCCATCTTTAGTTATATTGAATACAGAAGTCAGATCATACCAACCTAGGCGCTAGCACTGGTCTTGGGATACCACAATATTCTTTTAAACTGTGTAGTATTTTAGATTGGGACAGGTAGATTGCTGCATCAAGACCAGGAACATAGAGCATAACCACTTTTGGAATCAGAGGTTTGTTCTGCATATGACAAGAATTGTTTTCAGTATCTCCATAATGGAAAGTACTCTCTCAAAAAATGTGAACTTAAAGTAATATATTGTAGTGTATCGACACAAATAATTCTTATGTACCACTCAATGTGTAAATCAATCCTAGTACTACACAACCTTGAGCGCTTATGATTTAGAAACTTTTAAGCCAAACTTAGCTTCTTTCTAGCAATGCAGGCTTTATGGGAAAACCTCATTTCCCGGTTTTCAATATACAACGAGATAACAACTCTACCATACAGAAAAAGCAGCAGAATACTTCAAAGCAGAATCAGTACCCTTTATAGGCATTGCAAATGCCATCACACCCTTGGTAAAATATGCATGTAATAGTTGCTAAAAATACATGATTCATCTATTGCAGTCTTTAATAGTGAGGGCCTGATGGTATTCACTCTACATTTAAGTTCAGTTACTCGAAATGTAATTTTCTTTTTAAACTCCATATATGTTTATACATAGAAATATATGTTTGATCTTGGCAAATACAAGTATATACGAGCAATATAATACTCTTCTACCAAAAACAAATCCAAAATCTGACCATGTATCCTACGGTTCCTACCAATGCATGCTTTTAGTTAAGTCACCACATACTTTATGCAATTATCCATGAACATGTGACCTGACGTAGAAGAGTCTTGTAAAAAATTTATACAAATTTAAGCCCATCCTTCTTAATGCACAGCCATGTGCAACCACTAATCAATCCCTAATCAAGTTATGTCACTGATCATCCCATCAAATCCCCTCTAAGTCTATGTGTGGAACAACTAATAATCATAACAAAGATCTATCATGACCAGGCCTTCTCATTCAGGTGTAGTCATCTAAAACATACATACATATATGCATAGACACATACATATACACACGCACATATGTATAATGATAATAACATGAGAAGAGGAGCAGGAAGAAGAGTAGCAACCTTAATGAAAACCCATGATGGCATGAATCCGTCAGCAAGCACCCAGGTGACAAGCCCCTGAACATCCTGTCATATTTACATAAAACCACATCCCAGTTCCCATTATTCTTAAACTTTAACAACTAAAGAATACAACTTTTACAATCAAAACTTATGCAACTGTTAACACTCACTTCCAAATTCAAAGATGAGTTTGCTTCTGGAGTCTTAAACTCCACACCTGCTTTCGCCTGCATCATAACCACATTAAGACGTTACAATACACCAGAAAATCTCACAATCTGAACACTTAAGTTTATGATTCCATCCACTCATTCCAAATCCCATTCTCATATTGAAACTTCAACCATATAACTTTTCAAGTTTGAAACTTTTAGCATCTTCATACTGAAATTTGGCATTGCAGTAGTATTCTAGCTTAAGATTATATGACGAACCTGTGGGCCGTAAACATCGAAGAATGCATTGTTTGAGTCGCTATCGGTGCATACTTGTTCTCCTTTGCAATTGTTTATCGGAGAGCTCATTAGAATAATGATCGTCGATGTTCAGCGGCCGGAGGAAGAAAGGGGTTAAGGGTTTTTGCGCCAATGATACGTAGCTCTGGTTACGAGTAGAACAAACCTAGAAGCACATAAAGTCGTAAACCCTCACAAAACACTTCGGACTGTTTGATTCTGCTGACCCAATATGAGCTGATTAAGTCAGAAGCTGATCTAGTCAGAAGATCTGACTGAGTCATACATCTGACTGAAAATTGGGTGTTTGATTATGTATATGACTGACTTTACTCACTGAAACTTACCTTTGTATTTTAACTTGTGTTGTGTAATCAATAGAAATTACCAAACTTTCAAAAGAACATAATAGCTTAAAATTCAAAATGTCATACAAAATACAAGTTAAACATAAATTAACTTAAACATAAATTACATATAATCCGAATAAAACACACCGAATTTCAAACATATTGCAAGAGTTTGCATACAAATCAACTTGAAGCATTTGAAAGTAGTTGATTAGCAATTTGGTCACGCAAAGCAGTCATATATTCAACGCCTTTTGAACCCCACTCCATGCCTTGTGTGTTTTCACCATCGCTTCCTCCACCTTCACCATCAGGAGTAAACATAGTGTTTTGTTCAAAGTTTGTAAATAATTCGTCTTGAATATTGTATTTCCTTATAAAGTTATGGACTGCAAAACAAGCAATGACTACGTCTCTTTGCACTCGAAAATGATAAGGAGCCATTTGTTTTAAGATTGGGAATCTTGCCTTCAATACACCATAAGCACGCTCAATAACATTTCTAAGGCACGCATGAGCATGATTGAATCTTTCTTCTTTAGTTAACGCCCTTCGCCGTCGAAAATCGGCTAACCAATACCTTGTATTACGGTACGGAGTCATAAATCCACGAGTGTTGGTATATGCAGCGTCACAAAAGTAATATTTATCTGAAAATATGAGTGTGACATGTATTATATAAAGAATACAAATAATATATGTAGTAATAAAAGTTATAGTTATATTATAAACCTGGCGGAGGAAATCGAAATCCAGAGGTCGGATTAAATGCCACTTCTTTTAAAACTCGTGAATCATGTGCTACGCCTTCCATCCAGCCCATACAAAGGTGAATATCATATTAAAATCACATATTCCTAGCACATTTTGATAACATTCACCTTTTCCTGTTCCCCTAAAACAAGTTTGTTGATTAGCGGGCACAACTGCATGTACAAGAGTTCCATCTAAAGCACCTATTGCTCCGGGAAATATGCTTCTTAGCCTTTGAAGTCTCTTCGAGGTATCTGTAGTTTCGTCTGAAGATGTTGGGACTATAATTTCTTTAGCAAAACACATCATTGCAACTAGAACCTCGTGAAAACATTTATGAACTGTTTGATTGGAGTGTTGAAATCATCGTTTAACCACACAAAAACGTTCATTATGCCTTATAATATGTAGGAACATAGCCATTTTCTCTTCAATGCTTATAGTCCTACTAGGTCGCAACCAATTTCGTTATGAAAAATGACGACATAATAGTACAAATGACTCACGTGAAAGTCTCATCATTTCTTGACATTGTGTAGAAGATCCATGTAGTAATTCATATGTATATGCATGCCCGGTTAAAGCAGAATCATTATCTCTTATTATTTCAATTCTTTCCTCTCGTTTTCTTTTCCGGGCCAACATCAACCAATACCATGAAAGTAGAAAAAATGATAAAATTTCACCATCTGTATACATATTTGACCTGTTAAAAGTCATTCAAAATATTTATACAAAAGTCATCTTATAAAAGTCCTACAATATCCATAATAAAATTCATACAAAAACCATACATAAGACATACGATATCCATCCAAAAGTCACACAAAAGCCATACGAATGTCTTATAAAAGTCATACAATATCCATAACAAAAGTCATACAAAAACCATACATAAGACATACGATATCCATCCAAAAGTCACACAAAAGCCATACGAATGTCTTATAAAAGTCATACAATATCCATAACAAAAGTCATACGCAAGTCAAAAAAAACACAAAAGTCAACCAAGTAATCCAAACTTCCTCCCAGCATTTCTCACCCATGACTCGCAGCACCGGCTTAAGACGTAACCAAACTTTTCTAATATCAGCACTTTCACCAAATAGCAAAAGATACGTGTTGTATCTCGGATCTTCTTCCCCCCATTCCATTTGTTATAGCTTCTCCATGCATGCGTCCATTTCTTTATCAACATTATCTTTTTCCACCAACAACTTTGCAAGATTGATTATTTCATTCCCAACTTCTCTTAAATCATCATCTGTTGTTTTTCTACGAACTTCTTTGCTAGTTTTAGCACTTGCCTTGCGTTTTGAACGGCCCGAGGATTCTTCACTTACAGGTGGAGATCTGTTTCCATCTGAGTGTACTGAACATCATCCACATCATACTCAGAAGAACCTTCAACGTGATAAGGTAGTGTGGATGATGACCCCCAACTAAAAATGCCGGTCGCGGTCACCCCCTCAAACAATTTCGTACAAAGATCAGGGCAAGGAAGGGGTGCATTTCACAACTTTTCCACAAACTTGTTCAACTGTTTGAAAATTTATATAGTTATAATCAAGCTACTAACATTAAATAATCTTTTATTAAAAAGGTTTTCATATTAAAAAAATACATTTGCCTCCGCTTCCCATTCTTCATCGCTCATATTGAAAGTGTTGGTTATAGGATCATAAATATTCCCACTTTTGTTTTTCAGTTTCACCCAAGCCCTGTACTTTGATCTCAAGTAGTCATATCGATTCTTCATTTGTTTATGTTTAACAATGAAATTATGCTCATTTTTCAGCTTTTCCGCAACAACTTTCCATGAGGATCCTTTCAGGCTACTACCCTATCGACCATTGATTGTTACCTCATGTATACACGCTTCGAGAAAAGTTTTGTCAACACATTCTAACTTCTAAATAACTCTATTTTTTTCTGCCATGTCTATATACAAGTAAATAATCAAGAAGTAATATCAAAATCGATTTCAAGAACCCATATAAGCAATACCATATGAAATCAATAAACCATTTAACCAATATCATACCGAACCGAACCAAACTTCTTACCCAATCATGAAGAACTAATACACACATCTAAACATCACCTCAAGTATACAAGTAATAACTAGAAATTGAGCAAATTAGCAACTAATCATAAGATCAAGAAGTAATATCAAAATCGATTTCAAGAACCCATATAAGCAACACCATATGAAATCAATAAACCATTTAACCAATATCAAACCGAACCGAACCAAACTTCTTACCCAATCATGAAGAACTCATACACACATCTAAACATCGCCTCAAGTATACAAGTAATAACTAGAAATTGAGCAAATTAGCAACTAATCATAAGAACAAGAACTATAATCAAACGTAACATCAAAGATGGCGGTTCAATAATGAAGTAGTAGGTAATTACCTCAGGAGGAAACCAGCAGGGGCATGACGGGGGCAGGGCGCGACGGGTTTGTGGAAGGGCGGCAGGGGGCACGATGGGGGCAGGGGAAGGGCGGCAGGGGGCGCGACGGGTTTGTGGAAGGGCGGTAGGGGGCACGACGGGGGCAGGGGAAGGGCGGCAGGGGGTGCCCCGAGGGCAAGGGAAGGGCGGTAGGGGGCGCGACGGAGGCAGGGGAAGGGCAGCAGGGGGCGCGACGGAGGCAGGGGAAGGGCGGCAAGGGACGCGACGGAGGCAGGGGAAGGGCGGCAGAGGGCGCGACGAAGGTAGGGGAAGGGCGGCAAGGGGCGACGGAGGCAGGGGAAGGGCGACAGGGGAGCGACGGAGGCGGAAGCCAGCGGCGGGGGGGGGGGGGATGGAAGCGGTCGATTGTTTGTGGAGAAGAGTGGGGAAGAGTTTAGGGCTGGTTTTTTGTGGAGAAGAGGAGGAAGATTTGGTCAGACAAGTAGAAGAGGAGGACTCGGTCAACCCTTCTTTCCGGGTCAGAGGTCCCGGTCAGCTAAATCAAACGCACTAACTGGCTGACTGGCTGACCGGGTCAGCCAGCCAGGGATCAGAAGCGTGGTCAGACGAATCAAACAGGACCTCAGATAGTGTTATATTTTTCTTCAAAAGTTTTTTCCCATCTTTTTATCTGCGCACACGCAGACGCGAGAAGAGGTTTTAGTGTGCAGACTGTTTGATTTTTGGATTACGTTTCATTAAAAAAACGTCTTCCTGACGTCTGCGTGGAAAATATGTGGACTTACCACTTCTGAGGTCTTCTAACATCTTCTCAACTTTTCAATACAATCCACCTCTCCCTACCTCCCTCCACCGGCCGCCCCACCTCCCCCCACCGGCCGCCCCACCTCCCCCCACCGGCCGCCCCACCTCCCCCCACCTCTCCCTACCGGCCGCCCCACCTCCCCCACCGGCCGGAACACTGCCGCCCCACCTCCTCCCTCCGGTCGGACCACTATCGGCCCCCTCCCCCCACCTGCGCCCGTCGCCCCTACTCCCCCACCTGCGCCCGTCGGCCCCCCTCCCCCCACCTGCGCCCGTTGGCCCTCCTCTCCCCACTTGCGCCCGTCGGCCCCCTCACCCCACTTGCGCCCGTCGGGCCCCCCCTCCCCACCTGCGCCCGTCGGCCCCCCTCCCCCCACCTGCGCCCGCCTCCCACCTCCCCACACCTGTGCCCGTCGGCCCCCTCCCCCATTCGCGGTAGTCACCACCATGATCTTCGCCAGAGCTGTGGCCACTCATGAGCTTCCTCCGGCACCGTCGCCTACGTCGGAGCGGCGTTTGTTTCTGTCTTCTAGTGGTTTCTGTCTTCGTCAGTTTTATTAAATCAATTGTGTGTATTGTTTAGTGGCATTTAGCAGTTTGCAGATGTTAAATAACAAATAGTCTTTTTCTTGTAGACTGCAGACAATTGGTCCACCCTCTTCTTCTGCAGATGTCTGCAGATGTGGTCCGCAGACTGCAAACATTTTCCTGCAGATAAAACAAACAGCACCTTAGACCATGTGTAATGGGACGTTAAGCCCATACATAAAACAAACAAACAAACAAACATACCTAGTAAATCCTACTCAAGAGCAGGGTCTGGAAGGGGTAGTTGGTGGCGAGTCTTTCCTCTATCTTGGGAGATACAGAGACCGCTTCCGAGGAGACCCCCGGCTCAATAAGGAAAACAATAACCGTATCTATCATAATATACGACATACAACACACATGTAAAGATCACATAAAAGCTCAGAGAGTGTGTACAACAAATAAGCGACAAGAAACGCGAGAAAGGGCAGATTGAAGAAAACAGGGGTCCCGCAACTAAGTCTACGTCTACCCTTCCTACCCACAGATCCCGCTAAAAGTCCTTAATTTTAATTCTACGCCTCCACGCACTCCTATCCTCGATCATGTGCTCAGAGAGGTGCAAGTCTACCATATTTCGCCTAATTATCTCGTCCCAAGTCAACCTAGGTATACCTCTACTCCTCCTACCCTCTACGTTGATGTTCTCTAATGCTCTAACGGGTGCTACCATCGGCTTCCGCTTTACGTGCTCAAACCATCTTAATCTTCCCTCTCGGATTTTATCTGTGATACCAGCCACCTCTAGCCTCTGTCGAAACACGTCGTTTCTTATTCGATCCAATCTTGTGTGGCCACACATCCACCTCAGCATTCGTATTTTTGCGACCTCGATTTGTCTCTGGTGCGATTTCTTTATGGCCCAACAGTCTGTTTCGTATAACATAGATGGACGTACTGCCACTCTGTATAGTTTTCCCTTTAGTTTTATTGGGAACCTCTTATCACAGAGGATCCCTGATGCTGCTCTCCATTTGCACCATCCTGACTGCACACGGTGAGCTACATCGTTGTGTATCTCTCCATCCTCCTGTACGTACGAGCCCAGGTATTTGAACCTAGACGTCTGTGGTACCGTCATACCCTGGATACTGATTTGGGTGTCCTCTTCATCCTCACCACTAAAGTTACAATGCATGTATTCCGTCTTAGAGCTACTTATCCTTAAGTCTCTGCGCTCTAGTGCGGCTATCCACTGTTCTAGCCTCTCGTTAAGCACCGTTTTAGACTCTTATATTAAGACAATATCATCCGCATACAGCATGCACCAAGGGACTGGCTCTTGTATAGACTTAGTCATCTCATCCAACACTATTGTGAAGAGAAATGGGCTCAATGCCGATCCTGGGTGTAGTCCTTTTTCACCGGGAAAATGTCTGTGTCTCCGACTGGTGCTCGCACACACGTTTTTGCCCCTTCATACATATCCATTATTATTTTGATATACCTCTCTGGTACCCTTCTAAGTCGTAGACTTTCCCAAATGAGTTGACGCGGCACACTGTCATATGCTTTTTCTAGGTCAATGAAAACCATATGTAGGTCCCTTTTCTTTTCTCTATATTTCTCCATTATCCTTCTTATGACGTGTATGGCTTCTGTTGTAGAGCGTCCTAGCATAAATCCAAATTAGTTTACCGCTATCTGGGTTTCTCGTCTAATTCTCGTGTCAATAACTCTTTCCCATAGTTTCATCGTGTGACTCAATAACTTTATTCCCCTGTAATTTGAAAAACATTGTACATCTCCTTTTTTCTTATATGTGGGGACTATGACACTGCTTCTCCATTGGTCTAGCATCCTCCCAGTTTTGACGATAGTGTTGAATAAGTCTGTTAGCCATTTCAGGCCTCGTCTCCCAGGCACTTCCACACTTCAATCGGTATGTTGTCTGGCCCCACTGCCTTAGCCCTTCCCATTTTCTTCAGCGCCCTCGTAACTTCATCGACAATGATGCTTCTACAATAACACTTGTTTTGTTGGTTTGGTTGGGTTGTTATATCGACGGCAGATTGTTGGTTAGGGTTCGTTATGTTGAAAAGGTTATCGAATTAAGTTTTCCATCTCGCCTTGATGTCGTTCTCCTTCACCAAGACCTTTCCATCCGCAGCCTCTATAAACTTCACCATTCTCAGGTCATGTCTTCTGCTTTCTCTTGCCTTGGAAATCTTAAACATGTCATATTCTCCTTCTTTGGTCTCTAATCGCTTATACATTTTCTCGTACGCTGTGTTCTTTGCCTCTGACATAGACTTTTGCGCCTCTCGCTTAGCCTCCTTATATTTATGTTTTAGCTCTGCTCGTTCTTCGTCATTATTACATTGTAAAAGGTCTTTACAACTTTGTTGTTTAATTCTTATCTTTTCCTGTACATTTTCGTTCCACCACCAGGATTCCTTATGACCTACTGTCCTATTTGTTGCAAGTTCAAGAGTTTCTTTAGCTGCTTGCATAACTGTAGTTGCCATATCTTCCCACATTTGGTTTGCGTCTTTCTGTGGCCCAGTTTGGATCATTGGTATGACCTTATCTCTAAAGGTGGTAATCTTTTCGTCTTTGAGCTGGCCTCATCTGATCGTAGGTCAAAATCTCTTAATTGGCTGGACAATTGCTCTCTTCACGCGTAGATCAGCCACTAACATATGATGTTGAGTCACTACAGTCTCTCCCGGGATTGCCTTACAGTCCTTCCACGAGTTACGGTCTTCTCCCCTCATCAGCAGATAGTCTATCTGCGTGTTTCTCCCGCCGCTGCTAAACGTGATTAGATGCGAGTCTCTCTTTTTAACAAACGAATTTATGATGCCTAGGTCATGCGCTAAAGTAAATTCAAGGATCTCCCTTCTGCCGTAATTCCTCAGACCAAACCCAAATCCTCCATGAACCGACGGGAATTGATCATTACCCTTACCGATATGCCCATTAAAATCACCTCCTATGCATATTTTTTCTTCTCTAGGTATGTCCCCCATAACATGATCTAAAGTCTCCCAGAACTTATTTCTTTCCGTTTCCCCTAATCCAACTTGTGGTGCATACGCACTAACTACTGCCACTACCTCATCCCCTATTACTATTCTTAACATCATAAGTCTATCATCGTTTTCTCTCACCTCCACTACATTATCCTAAAGTTCTTTAGCAACTAGAAAACCTACTCCATTTTTTGTACCATCTGACCCTGAATACCACAGTTTATAACCATTGCACTCTTTTGCTCTCCCACCCCGCCATCTAGTCTCCTGAAGGCATGCTATCTGCACCCTACGTCTATTCAACACATCAATTAACTCTAATAACTTACTAGTAAGGGTGCCTACATTCCACGATGCCACTCGCAGTCTATAACCATTTCTCCCTGAAGAAGCACCTCTCCTCCCCGAACATGATCTCAAAGCAGTGTAATGACTCCTGTTATCTATTATACCTCACTAACCCTCCGTGACCAAAAACCAACCCAAAATCACGAAACAACCACTAAACACGGAACACACCATAAAAAAACAATAACAGGCGGCACATAAACAACTCAGGACACAGCAATATAACAAATAACGAGAAAGCAGCAATCTAATACCATAAGTGAGAAATGAAAGCCCGGGATGGAACGATCTTACCAAATGAAAACCCGGCAGGTTGGCGGGGTGGGGTGCGGTGAGTGGGTAGGCTTTGAGTGGGTGGCAGGGGTGAGGATGTGTAGGGGGTGATGGTGGCTCCGGTGTATTGGGTGATGGCGGGTTTGCCTCCGGTGAAGATGGTGGTGAAGATAGTGGGTGTCTCCGGTGAAGGCGGTGGCGGTACTACGGTAGTCTGGTGGTGGGGGTGATGGTGACTGTTGTCCCCACTACTGTGACCGAAGAAGATGGTGGGTGGTGTTTACCAGTGGTTGACCGGTGGCCGATGGCCGGTGAGGCTTTGGCCTTTGACCGGTGGCCGGTGGTTGACCGATGACCGGTGGTTGTCTGAAATAGTGATTCCGGTGGCCGTTTGCAATGTTTGAAAGTACTTCGGGGACTCTCTGCGTTTAGGTTGCGTGTAAGAAAAAGAGACTACAGATTTGACTTTCTATCAGCGACAGAAGGAGGCGATGACCTGCCGGCGGCGAACAGGCGGCGAATGGGCAGCGGTGAGTTGTCGACCGATTGTTCGATTGAGTTCAGAGTTAGGGTTTAAGCGACTGATTGAATGATCGATTGAGTTCAGAGTGGTCGACCGATTGTTCGATCAAATATTCAAATCGTAACCCTAATCAAACACTTTCACAACAGATCTCCAACCGAGCTATAACTAGAATAATATATTATCAAAGCGAAAAGATAATAGTGTAGATGTTTAAGCGGCTGATTGTTCGATCGATTAAGCCCATACATAACTGTTGGATCTAGAGAGGCTGTTGCAACCAAAACCATATCACTTAGAAGATTTTGAGTACAACATACAAAGGACTTCCGAAGCCAAGTGTGGGACTTCCGAAGGAAGAAGGAGCTCTTCCGAAGTCTAAGTGTAAAATACACTTCCGAAGGAAAACTCCAACTTCCGAAGATAAAGAAATTACTTCCGAAGTATAAAGAAGTCATTAAAGCCTCAGAAGCATAGAAGCATCTTCCGAAGTATAAGTGGCTTCGGAAGAACTTGTTCTTCCGAAGCCAGTTAACCTTCAGAAGACACTTCTATTATCCAGTAGACATAAGTATGGTCTGTCTGACAGTCCGCTGCAAATCTCTGAGATACTGCATGGCGTTTTCTCAAAAGCCATGTAGTTGACCATACTTTAATCTACTGTTTACCTTTTATGTTAAGTACAGTTGCCATCTTTAGTTGGTGACAAAAGGTAAGTCATGGACATGTCATGACTACCATATCTTAGATAATACTTTATCTAAGATACCTTAACTTTAGCATTGTAGTATATGCTTTAGTCGTAGGTTTCCAGCTGGTATCAAGTATAACCGGCTGTAGGATCTAGTATATATAGTTTCTCATTGTAACTCATGTTCTATGCTTGTAAGTGTCTTGTAATCTTGAGTTGAGAAGTAATATATACAAGTACCTTGAAAATACTCCTGCTTGTTGCTTTGATTACTTATTATATTATTATCAACTCTTGTTAAAGGCATTGCTTCATCTTGTTTGAGTGATATTATAAGTGAGTTTGAGAGAAATACAAGTGTTAAGTGACAAAACCCGATCCTGCAATTGGTATCAGAGCTTTTTAGGCTCTTGATTGTGAGATCTTACCATCCTAATCAACCAGTTTTTCACTCCTCCTTATACCTCACTCAAAAATGGCCCTCATCAAATCTGAAGTTGAAATGGGAACGATGACCAAAGCTCCCATCATCGACCCTGAAAACTTCAGGTCTTGGAGCAGAAGAATGGAAGGCTTCATCAGATACCAGGATAGCAAAATGTGGCAGTCCATCGTTAATGGCCCGTACAAGCCAAAAGTTGCTGGTGGAAACGGTGCCATGATCGAGAAGGCTGTTGAAGACTACTCCGATGAAGACAGGAAGAAGCTTGACATAGACAGCAATGCTATGACTGTTCTCATGACTGCAATCCCAAACTCCATCATGGTGGGGTTTGAGCATTGTAAGTCAGCCAAAGAACTCTTTGATGCACTTGCTCAAATGTACTCGAGCTCTAATGATTCAAAGAAGGACTCACTGAAGCAGCAGTTTGAGAACTTCACCTATGTTGCTGGAGAAACTTTAGCCAGCAATATTTCAGGTATATGGATCTTATCTCCTCCCTCCAATCTGTGGGAATCACTCAAGAACTTAGAAACCTTACCAGAAAGTTCATGAGTGCTCTACCCAATGAGTGGACTTTCTACTGTGTCTCCATTAAGAGAACAGAGAATTTAAACACTCTCACCATGACCGAACTTTATGGGATCCTTGATGGATACCGTTTGGAAATGGAAAGCAAGAAGGGTCACCAAGCAAGCAGACCCTTGAGCCTTCCTGCTAGCAACGCTTTAATGGTTGCTGAAGGCTCAGGTATCTCCCAGTCTCAGCAGTACCTGTCATACACCCAGCAGCCATCTTGTTCATCTGGGCCTTACATCACATTCCCTGAGACTCCAAGGTCTCATCAAGCTCAGCAAAGCTCCTTTCAGGAGGGCTGTGCGTTTGTCTCAGGGAGTGGACACTCCAATGATCATCAGTTTTGCTTTGATGATCTTGAGTGCTTCAGTCCAGATGACATAGAGTATGTGGACATTGTCCAGCAAATGGCTCTCCTTACCTACAGAGCGAAGAAGTTCTTTAAGAGAACTGGAAGGCAATTCCCTCAAAACCCAATCACTAGCAAGTTTGGGTTTGACAAGAGCAAGGCTAAGTGTTACAACTGTAACCAGCTTGGCCATTTTGCAAGGGAATGCAAGGCTCCCAAGTCCAACCCGGGAACCTCACAGGCCTCCACACATCCTTCTACACCAAAGCCCAATGGGAAGTCAACTGAAACCGCAGCTATGGCTCAAGAAGTTGACTGGAGCTTTATGGTCCAAGATGTGACTCCTGCTCAAGCACTCATGGCAGGAACAGATGAAAATAAGGTATATGAACATCTCTGTACCCCTGCTTGTATTGCTAAGGTTAAGTTGTACCAGGACTACAATATGGAAATTAAATCCGATATTGAGTCTTTAAATGTGCTAAAATCTGACTTTAAAAGAGCTGAATCTGACTACCAAAAGAAAATTGAGGAGTTAGAGAAAACTGTATCTCTTTTAAAACATGAACACACCAACTACAAGACTCAAATCAAGGATTTAATATCCAAATTGACTGAGGCTCAAGCCCAGCTTGTCACAGCTGAGGCTCAAGCCAGGAAGTATGCTATTGCTGAGCAAAACTTCCAAGCCATACTTGCATCATCCTCTCACTCCAAACTTTGCTATCAAAACAAAAGTGGGTTGGGAACCAATGAAATTGCTCCACCACACTCTTATGAGTCTGTAAGACAACCAAGATGTGGTACTGAAGAGCAAGAGGTTCCATCTGTTGACCCACCTTGTAAAGAGTCAAAGAGTGATGCAACTGTGGAGACCATGACCATCACAGGGAAGGAACAGGTAATTGAGCCCTCCCAGACCAATGATGATCAAACCCTGACCACCAAAGCCAGAAGAAGCAGGGCTAAAGCAGCCAGAAAAACTGCCAAGAAGGTGGCTGAATCCAAGCTGAAGATAGACCCAAAGCAAAAGGGTGTATTCATATCAGCAGGATTCCAGGTGGTTGGACCTTCTGATTCAGGAAAGAGTATAGTACCAGTACTCCTATCCTACCAAAGGATCAGAAGTTAAAGGGAAAGGTTGCTGATGAGGAGAAAAAGAACAAGAAACAGCAACCCTCCAATTCCCAGAAAATTAACATTGCATGCATAATGTGTGGTCTGCAAAACCACATGGCTAAAGATTGTTACTACAATCCTGCTAGCACACATTATGCAAATAATGTTAAAAGAGAAGGAGTCAGGGAAGGTTTCACATTTGGACCATATCAAATGGTTCAAGTGATGAAAAAGGGAAAGCTTGTTTCCGAAGCAAGGCTTGTCTCGGAAGAAAATTCTTCTTCCGAGAGGAAAAAGGCTTCGGAAGTGAAAGCTGCAAAGACTCACAAAAGAGTCCCCTTGAAACCATCCCAGAAGAAGACTGCTTCGGAAGAAAAGGTGGTGAAGGTCTCTTCCGAAAAGAAAGAAGCTTCGGAAGAATGCCAAGCTACAAAAGCTTCATCAAGCTCATCTTCTATGATCAACCAAGGGATGGAATGGAAGATCAAGGAAGATGCTGTAGCCCAAACCTCTTCTTCAAAGACATCCATTGAACCCCCATGCATAAATTTTGGTTCAATCATGTCACTCTCATTGGAAGAACCCAAGACCAATAAGGCTTGGGTTTCCAATCAAAACTAATTATCTCACCTTATGTGCAGGGACATCCATATGACAAGAATAACAACATTTGGATTGTAGATAGTGGATGCTCCAGGCACATGACAGGGAACAGATCTCTCCTTCAACAATTTCAACATTATGATGGAGGTCCTGTCCAGTTTGGAGGTGAGGCCGGAGGATATATTTCTGGCAGAGGAAGTATATCCAACGGAAAGTTAAAAGTTGACAAAGTTAATTTTGTCAAACAGCTTGAACACAACCTGTTAAGTGTTTCTCAGTTTTGTGATCAAAAGCATCAAATGCTTTTCACAGAACATGAGTGCATCATCCTCAAACCTGGGATGACAATTCCTCAGGAATTGGTGCTTCTTAGATCTCCCAGGAGAGGGGATATGTACAAGCTTGATATGAACAATGCTTCCCCAATGGGAGAAGTATCATGCTTTCTTTCCAAAGCTGATAGTGATGAGTCAACACTATGGCATAAACGAATGTGTCATGTCAATTTTAAGACAATGAATAAATTGGCTAAAAATAACTTGGTACATGGTTTGCCTAAAAAGGAATTTTTCTGCAAAGATAACTGTGTTGCTTGCCTGAAAGGGAAACAACACAGGTCTTCTCATAAATCCAAAGTTGTTAACTCTATCACTACTCCATTACACTTATTGCACATGGATCTATTTGGTCCCACAAGTATAATGAGCATTGGAAGGAAATCATATTGCCTTGTGGTAGTTGATGATTTTACTAGATTTACATGGGTATTCTTTTTAAGAACTAAAGATGAAACTGCTGAAACTTTAAAATCTTTTATTCTTAAAATAGAAAATCAAGTTGATCACAAGGTTAAAATAATTAGAAGTGATCAAGGGACTGAGTTTAAGAACTTTGTTCTTGACTCATTCTGTAACTCAAAAGGGATTGCCAGACAATACAGTGCTCCTAGAACTCCTCAACAAAATGGTGTTGCTGAGAGGAGAAATAGGACACTTATTGAGGCTGCTCGGACTATGTTAGCTGATTCAAAGCTGCCTCTAACATTCTGGGCAGAGGCAGTCAGCACTGCATGCTATGTGCAGAACAGAGTTCTTGTAGTAAAGCCACATGGAAAGACCCCTTATGAGCTATGGAACAAGAGGCCACCGTTCATTGGCTTTCTAAGGTCCTTTGGCAGCAGGTGTACCATACTTAACACAAAAGACAATTTGGCAAAATTTGCTGAAAAGTCAGATGATGCTATCTTTGTTGGATATTCCTCCCATTCTAAAGCTTACAGGGTTTATAATATTAAAAACCAACAATTTGAGGAATCCTCCAACATTGTAGTTAATGAGCACACTCCTTGTGTTAGGGGGAATGGCCCTGATCATATTTTTGATTTAGAATTGTTTCCAAACTATTCTAAACCTTCTTGTGAGAATGTTTCAGCTGGAACAGGTGCTCAAGGCAATTCTGATGAAGATCAACTGTTTGAGCTTCCCAGACCTGCTCCAAGTTCTCCAAGAACAACAACAAATCAAGTCCCACTATTGAAAGATCTGACAGTATAACCATTTCAAGAAATAGTGGAACTTCAACAAGGGATTCACCTGATGATCTTCAAGTCTCCTCAGGTGATCCTACACAACACCAAGCTGATGGAAGCAGCATTTTGAAGGAACAGGCAACTGTTAATGATGCTTCACAGCAAAGAAATGATGATGTTTCTCTTTCATTCAATCAGTCCTCATTGAATGAGATTGAAACAACAGCTGGACCAAGTATTCAAGCTCCAGAGCAAAATATGTCCAACTTGGACCTATCTTTGCAACTGGAGGTGATTCCAAGACTCAGAATTCACAATACTCATCCAGCTGAAAACATCATAGGGGAAGTCTCTGAGGGTGTGAGAACAAGGGGACAAACTCACAATGGGAATGTCTGCTTGTACTCATGCTTCTTATCCCAAATGGAACCCAAGAAGGTGGAAGATGCCTTGAAGGATAGTAGCTGGGTTGAATCAATGCAAGAGGAGCTGCTTCAATTCAAAAGACAAAAGGTTTGGAACCTATGTCCGCTACCATCTGGTCAAGTACCTATAGGCACCAAGTGGGTATTAGAAACAAAAGAGATGACAGAGGCTTGATTATCAAGAACAAGGCAAGACTGGTGGTTCAAGGATACACTCAAGAGGAAGGAATTGATTATACTGATGTCTTTGCACCTGTTGCAAGACTTGAGGCAGTTAGGATCTTCCTTGCTTATGCTGCATCCAAGAATTTCACTGTCTACCAGCTTGATGTCAAGTGTGCCTTTCTATATGGGGATATAGATAGGGAAGTCTATGTATGCCAGCCTCCAGGATTTGAAGACCCACAGCATCCAAACTATGTGTGCAAGTTGGATAAAGCTCTATATGGGCTGCACCAGGCACCTAGGCTGTGGTATGAGACATTGTCTCAATTTCTTCTGAAGAATGGTTATACTAGAGGAACCATTGACAAGACTCTCTTCATCAGAAAGTCTGGGAAAGACATTTTGCTAGTTCAAGTCTATGTCGATGACATCATATTTGGTTCTTCAAATGACCAAATGTGCAAAGACTTTGAGAGCATTATGAAGAAGAAGTTCGAAATGAGTTCTATGGGAAAAATGGACTTTTTCCTTGGAATTCAGGTAAAGCAACTGAAGGAAGGGTTTTTCATCAATCAATCTAAGTATGTCAATGATATCTTAGAGAGATTTGATATGAAGGATTGTAAAGCAGCAAAGACGCCCATACCCAGAAACCATGATTTATGCCCTGATTCTGAGGGGGAGGATACTGATCAACATCAGTATAGAGCAATCATTGGTTCTCTGATGTATCTCACAGCAAGTAGACCTGATATCATGTTTGCAACCTGCATTTGTGCAAGATATCAGGCTGCTCCAAAGGTGTCTCACCTAATTGCTGTCAAGAGAATCCTCAGATACCTCAAAGGAGCACCTAAGTTAGGTCTCTGGTATCCAAGAAATAGTGATTTTAATCTCTATGGTTACTCTGATAGTGATTATGGTGGCTGCAACATCAACAAGAAATCAACATCAGGTGGATGTCAATTTCTTGGTGGAAGGATCATCTCATGGCAATGCAAAAAGCAATCCTGTGTCTCTACATCAACTGCTGAAGCTGAATACATTGCTGCTGCAAGTTGCTGTGCTCAGCTGCTGTGGATTCAAAACCAGATGATTGACTATGGATTCAACTTCATGAGCACTCCTATCCACATTGACAACAACAGTGCTATATCCATCACTGAAAATCCAGTAAAGCACTCAAAGACAAAGCATATTGACATCAGGTATCATTTCATTAGAGATATTCATGAGAAAAATCTTATAAAACTAATCAAAGTTGATTCAAATGAACAATATGCTGATTTGTTCACCAAAGCATTTGATGAACAAAGATTTAAATATCTCATTACAGCTATTGGGATGATAAACATTGACTAGTTAATCTCAATTGAAAACCTTTTCAATATGTAAAGTCTTATGTCAATACAATCTAAGCCCTGTTACAAAAGATCCTTTCTTATTTAACTAAGTATAAGTTCTTCCGAAGAGAAACTTGCCTTCGGAAGATATCTAGTATAACTTCCGAAGCAAATTTCTCATAGGATAATTTTCTTCTCGGAAGTGTACTAAGTCTCGGAAGAAGCGATTGAGATTATCTCAGATCTACTTCCGAAGCACTTAATACTTTCCACTTGAAAGCAACATGTATCTTCGGAAGCAATTTATTTACCTTCGGAAGTACATTTGCCTTCGGAAGAACTTTACCTTCGGAAATACCTTATACTCGGAAGAAAGATTTTACTGTGTAACGGAAATCTTTTGGGCCCCACTCTGTAAAAAGTAAAGATTTTGTTAATGATGTCGGATTATTTAAATGGCTTAACCTTACCGCCCCTGTCACATCATCCTCTGAACCCTCACATCATCTTATCCAAACCACCCTTTAAACCGCCATTTCACCCATTTAAATACTTCCGGTTAATCACTTACACTCTTTTTACCAAATTCACTGCCCTAAAAGCTTTCTTCTTCTCCAATTTACCTCTCTCAGAACTTTTCCTCTGCTATCTTTCTCAAATGGCTCTAAACCCTCAGCACAACCAGGTCGCACTCCTTGACTCTTCAAGGGATGCTGACTTCTCTGATATTATCTCTTTCTTAGCCCAATCTTCATACTACACAGCACTGACCGTAAACCCTACCATTTACTCCAACCAAATGTCCGAATTTTGGGCAAATGGTCGGATTGAAACCCTAAATGGGGTTCGTGCTATCAGGTCAAGTGTTTGTGGCCAAGAGTTGGTCATTACTGAACAAATCATCAGGGAGCATCTTGAGCTCCATGATGAAGGCGCACCGACGGAATTCCCCAAATCTGAGTTAGATAACTCTTATCTCCAAATGGGATACGGTGGAGATGTAAGCAGGTCTACAGTCTACAAATTCAACTTCTCCTACAAGTGGAAGTTCCTGCTACATGTGGTTCTTCACTGCCTATCTAACAAATCCGGGGGATGGGATCAAATTCCCTATGAACTCGGGTGTCTAGTTCATGGGTTGGTACAAGGCCTGCGCTTCAACTACTCAAGGTTTGTGCTGACTAACCTCATGGGAAATCTGCAAAGGGACACATTCTTTATGTATCCCAGATTTCTACAGCACATAATCAACTGCGAGCTAGATCAGGGTAAGCTTGTCTGTGCAGCTGCTCTGTCTGCTCCCCAAATGAGGCCGACCATCTTCAAAGTCTTGAAGAGAGTGTCTACCAACTACACTGGAAGGGATACCGCACTACTTCCAGGTATGATTGAGCCAATGGCTCCTGGTGACATCCCTGTTAACCCCACAGGTGATGAACCCACACCAGCAACTACCCTCACCATTCCAAATCTACCTTCTCCTCCAATCACTGTCACCTACCAGAGACGTACCAAACGAACCCTTGTTCAATCTACTCTGATTGAACAAGCCCCTCCTCTTCAAACCAAAAAGGCTAGAGTGGAACAAGGGGCTCCCACTCAGCCAGAGGTCCACCAATCCTTCACTATTGACCTCAATATGGGTCTTGAGTCTCCTCAGTCTCAGACCCATGAGCCCATAATCCCAGCTGATAGCCCTCAGGGTGAGTCTCTATACTCCCCTGAGCAGCCACCAAGGGACAGCTCAATGCCTTTTGACATTGATCAAAGTCCCGGGTCCTTAGGTCTTCATTCCTTTTCTTTTACTGACCTATTGACCGGAGCTGGTGAAGAGACTATGTCTCTCAAAGGCAATGAAGTTGATCCACAACACCCCATTAAGGATCAACAGAGCCTAGAGAAACCTCTTGTCTCTAGCCCACACCAGCAAAGCCCTACTGAGGTGAGTCCCACTGATGTGGAGGGGACTCATGTAGATTCAGCTGCCACTACTGAAGGAGCCTCAATGGATCCTCAGGACAGTGGTAACGATAGTCAGACTGAATCTACGGCAACCATGCCCTATGATGCCTCTGAAAGAGACATCATTGTGCAAGGGAAACCAGGGTGCCAAGAAACCACATCTGGTGGTGAGGATGAACATACTAGGTATGTTACCTCATCTCCCCGTGATTCTTCAAAAGAAGATGAGGGAAGAATGCAACTCACAATAAGAGACCTACTTTCTAAAGTCTCAAACCTTGAATCAAAGGTTAAGACTTTAGAGGATAGGTCTGCCACTCAGCAACTTGAGATTGAAATCTCAAGGCCAAACTAGCTGAGAAACAGATTGAGAGATCTGTTAGGCATGTACCAGTTCAAGTCTCCTTGACCTCTTCCTCTAGCTCATCTACCTCTCAAGATGATGCTACCAAAAAGGGGGAGAATGTTGAGGAACAAAGCCAAAGACAGGATTCCATCAGTCAAGCTCTCACTTCTTTGAGCTCAAGACAACAAGCTGCCATCTTCCCTGAGCCTCCTCCAGTTGTGTTTCAAGTGGATCAAAGGATGCTTCAGGATCTAAATAGGATCTTCAACAAGTTCCTTTTAGAGTCCCTAATTGATCAACCCAGTCCGGATATGTCTGTGATTTACTTTGGAGCTCAAGAGCTTCAGAGGTTGAATGCACCTCCTACCACTGTTGAGGAAGTTGGTCAACCTAAGGCCCAAGTGGAACCTGAGATTGATTTCGAAGGGGAAACTAGGACTGATGGCCCAGCAACTGAAACAGTTGGGACAGAAAGTGTGTTTTCACAGGCTTCCGAAGCACAATTCGAAGCCTCGGAAGAACCAACACAAACTTCCGAAGCTGAAATTGCTGCTGCGGAAGGACTGTTCTCTCTTTCCGATGATCTAATAGTCACAGATGCAATTCTGGAACTTGCATCTGAGGTTAATAGGGAGGACTTTCTCAGCCAACCACTAGCTATTACATCTGCATTGACCTCAGCTCCTACCTCCACCATCCAACCTGAATCTTCTACCCAAGAACCACCAAAGTCTAGCACTTCCGAAGACATTAAAGGCAAAAGGAAGATGACTTCGGAAGAGCTTCAGGAAGAAGAAAGGTTGGAGAAACTTAAAAGGAAAGGAAGACTGCCAACTGGGAAACTGTTAGCTGCAAGTTCAAAAGCAGCTGCAGCCAACCAAGAGGCAATCAACAATAGAAGAAGGGTGGAGGTAATTGATAGACTTGTCAGTCTAGGGGCTGCTTCGGAAGATGTACTCCTGCTACCATTAGAGGAGCTGATAGAGCTTGAAAAGGCAACCTTGCTGCAAAGACAGCAAAAAGAAGAAGCTGCAAGGTTGGCCTTGGAAGAAGAAAGGCTGAGAAAAGAAAGAGAAGCTGATCTGCAGCTCAGGAGAGAAAGGATCACTTTCCTACTCTCCAGAGGATTCTCTCAAGAGGAGTTGCTCCACACAATAGTGACACGATCTTATGGCTCTTTAACAAAGAGCAAGATCAAATGGAGAAGGAGAGAAAGAGAGCTGCAAGGGAGAAGCTGGTAGAGAAGAAGAAGAAAGAAGAAGAGGCTGGACTGTCTGCCGCCAAGAAGATAGGTGAGAAAGCTTGGATGAAGAACTATCTTAAAGCTCATGGCTTCTCTGGCAGGCAAGTGGGTCCAATGTCTGAGAAGACTCTCCAACGACATGTCAGTGACATCAAGGCTGACATTCGTGCGGGGAGAAGAAAGGAGATGTATAGAAGGGGACAGGGGATGACCTTCAAAGCCACCTCTCACCCCAATATCCAAACCCAACATCAACCTGAACCAATACCCTTTCCCTTCCCAATCAAAACTGAACCTGAACCTTTCACACCTGAACCTACACCATCACAACTACCAACTCCCTCACCTCAACCACCTAAACTACCCATCATCCAACCTAAAACCTTACCCAGAACCCAAACTTCTAAACCTACCCAACAACCAATCAAACCATCCCCTCAGCCTTCCAAACATCTCTCTATGGAGGAATTCAAGGCGATCAAAACCAAGCTCATCAACTGCACTACTCTGAGCGACATCTCATGTGAGGAGGATACAGTCAACCTGACTTATGTTGATGGATCCTCAAGTTCCCTCACAAGAGATGAGTTTCTTGATCTGCCAAGAGGAACTTTGGACCAAGCCGCAAGACTCCTTGGCCTCAATTCAGATACATTGAATGAGGAAGAAAAGAAGCTGAGGAGAAGGCTGGTGACTCTGCTGGACACAAAGAAAGGAGATAGGGTACCAAGACAATCTCTTGTACCCAGAAAGAAGATAGTTCAGTGGAGGTTCGAAGACTCTTCTCACAACTTTGTTGTTGAGAGAGAGAATGGTGAGATTAACAGGCTGAATGCCTCATCTCTGCTACACTTAAGCAGATTTGATATTGCTGAGTTAGCAGAGAAACCATTCTCCAACCCCTCAAACTCCGATGTAGCTGCTCACATCAGAAATCATCTAGGCAGCCTTCACATGGCCGAGCTCACTGCAAGAAGCAAGGTCGAAGAGGAGTCAAAACTGAGAGAGGAGGAGGAAAGGAAAGGATCAGCAACCAAAGGCAAAGCCTTTCTTCAAATGGTTGAAGGTCCTGAACTTGAGTCCATAGTTAGATGGGAGTATGACTACAACTCCCGTCAACTAACTCTCTTCAGGGGGTCACAACAAAGGGTACATGTCATTCAAAGTGATAGACTGGATCTCCTATCCACGAATGACTTGTACAAGCTTCTCAGCACCACTTCCGGGAAGAACAGAGAGACAGACAAATATCTTTTGTCCCTGGTGCTGAAAACTTTGAGAAGTAGAGATAAGTGAAGTTTTGGTAGCATCAGCCTAGGGGGAGTTTGTTGGATCTAGAGAGGCTGTTGCAACCAAAACCATATCACTTAGAAGATTTTGAGTACAACATACAAAGGACTTCCGAAGCCAAGTGTGGGACTTCCGAAGGAAGAAGGAGCTCTTCCGAAGTCTAAGTGTAAAATACACTTCCGAAGGAAAACTCCAACTTCCGAAGATAAAGAAATTACTTCCGAAGTATAAAGAAGTCATTAAAGCCTCGGAAGCATAGAAGCATCTTCCGAAGTATAAGTGGCTTCGGAAGAACTTGTTCTTCCGAAGCCAGTTAACCTTCGGAAGACACTTCTATTATCCAGTAGACATAAGTATGGTCTGTCTGACAGTCCGCTGCAAATCTCTGAGATACTGCATGGCGTTTTCTCAAAAGCCATGTAGTTGACCATACTTTAATCTACTGTTTACCTTTTATGTTAAGTACAGTTGCCATCTTTAGTTGGTGACAAAAGGTAAGTCATGGACATATCATGACTACCATATCTTAGATAATACTTTATCTAAGATACCTTAACTTTAGCATTGTAGTATATGCTTTAGTCGTAGGTTTCCAGCTGGTATCAAGTATAACCGGCTGTAGGATCTAGTATATATAGTTTCTCATTGTAACTCATGTTCTATGCTTGTAAGTGTCTTGTAATCTTGAGTTGAGAAGTAATATATGCAAGTACCTTGAAAATACTCCTGCTTGTTGCTTTGATTACTTATTATATTATTATCAACTCTTGTTAAAGGCATTGCTTTATCTTGTTTGAGTGATATTATAAGTGAGTTTGAGAGAAATACAAGTGTTAAGTGACAAAACCCGTTCCTGCAATAACCTCACATAATGCCCCCATCACTATTACGGTAGGGCGTTATGTTTAAAGAAAGCATCGTAAGCATTATTATTATAACGCCACAAATCACCAAATGAAGGGGCATTATAGGGGCATTAACCATTACTTACGTTTTTAACAATAAAGTAATGATGATTTGACGCTGATGTGTCAGTAACAAAATACCCAAAACATGCAACTAAATAAGATTTAAGGAAATTTTGGGTTTGAGTTTCGATCAGAATAAAAGTACATAAAGTTGAGTCATAAGGTTTATATAATGATGGGTTTTCTTTTGTGGGGTTTGAGTAGGGGTGTTGGTTGGGTTTTTTAATTGGGTATCGGGTTCGTCAAGTTGGGTTAGTAGGGTTTTTTATGTGGTAATGCAACCCGAATACCGACCCTAATAAGACTCAGTTTAATTGGTAATCGGGTTTTTTGGGTCGGTATAATTGGTAATCGGGTTGCAAATTAAAATACTAAATGAGTTGATGTTTTTTTAATGAAGTACTACATGGACTACTTAAATATATTTTTATGTCAAGCTAAATAAACCATAATATTAAATTAGCAAAAACACAAACCAAACTTAAAAAGTTATTGCGACTACAAACCCAAACTGTTACTAATTTACCGTATGAAATATGTATAACTATGAAAACACACATGTTACATGTATGAACATAATAAAATTACATATAATCCTTGATTTTAATTTTGGAATGAAATAAACTTGAAGTAATTGAACCTTTGTCTTTGAAACGTGATTAAAGCACAAACTGACAAACACCACTTTCAATTAAGAATATTAATTTGTAAACTGAAGCAATGCCGACAACCATTTCCGATTATAGCCGAAGTCCAAACGCATCACTACCACTCTTTGAATTAAATTTGATTTTTAATTGATACTGCCATCTTTGGTTTTTCAGTATGGCACAACCATATATATAAATCTACAATGCTTTACATACTTGAAACTTAGGAAAATTTGGCCTATGATTTTTAAACCCATAATCGGTTATTTGGGTTAACCCGATTAACTAAAATACCAACTCAATTACCCACCCTAAAGACTACATCGGGTTCGGTTTAGTTTTAAAATCGGGTTTAGGTTGATCGGGTTCTTCCTTAATCGGGTTTGGGTTGACGGGTTTGGTATTCGGGTTCGGGTAAAAAAACACCCCTAGGTTAGAGTGCGGTTCATGCCAGAAAACGTATAGGTGGGCTGATTAAAATAACACTTATCCTTTGACGCGTGGTCATACAATTGCCGTTCAAGAAAAACATAAACCCTCACAAACATAAACCGAATTCTTTCTCATCTAGTCAGGTCTTTTAATGATCTCTTATTAGTCGTTATAACCAATGAAGCATACTCAATAAATAAATAAAGGTATTGGTATTGTGGATCTAAGCTCACCTTAGGTGTATTCTACATGAACAATCATAAGAGGATGATTGGTATTAGATAATGAAAAAGGTAATGAAATTACATATTTAAAGGTAATAAAAATAAAAGTTTTTGGTTATTAAAAGTAATTAAATTAAGTGTTGCATACTAGAATCCCTTTTTTTCTAGATCACACTTATCTATTCCACCGATCACCCCTTATTTTTATTTTTTTCATTTCATTCCTATCTTCATTGGTAGTTCATGATTTTACCCTCCCCATCAATATTCACTCTTCCTGGTTCAATAAATCAAGGAAGCAGCTCCCTCCTATTCTACTCTTCTTCTACGAACTACAATCAGTATCGGTTTCGCTTCCCCTATGGCAGTAAACTACTTTTATATCTTTTTATTGTTTGTTGAATCTTCAAGTAAGTTCATCTAATTTTGATATAATCTTATAGGGTTTAAGTAATTAAGTGTATGTGTTTGTATTTGCTTCAATTTGTTTGTTTTCTTATTATTAATCTATTTCAACTTATGGTTCTTTATTCATAGTTATATGTTGCTACTTCGATCCCTTTATTGTGTTTGTATTTAGGTTGATCAATGATTTTTAAGCCTATATAAAGAGATTTCTCATATAAATAAATAATACATTTTATTTCATATAATAGTACCCCATGAAACATTCAATTTAGAACTACACTAATTAACTTTAACATGGCTATTTTCACCACTAAATTTTTATATTTTTAATAATCATTCCAACAATGTATGGTAATTGTAGTTGTGTAATTATTGCTTAAATTTTTTTATGTGTAATCAATTTTTAACATTAGTTGTATATGTCAACATGAGCATCACAATATCCTTCAAAAGCAAAATAAATGATTTTGTGGTATTTTTTTTACTTATCCATTGTAAAGACATGTTCTTTGAATTACTTTCATTCTTATGCCATAAAAACATAACATGTATCTCAAAGTCTACAAAGTGCTCTCTAATTACTATGATATCACATAGTAATCATGTGTCCCGTTTGAATTTAGGGGACACCAAAAGAAAGGATTGTAAATTATAGAGTGAACACAAGTCAATTGAGCTTGATGAAGGAGAGGATAGTTTTGACAATAGTAAATTGACCCTAATACACCTCTCTATTACATTTTAACCTTAAGTAGTTTGTGTAAATCAATAGAAACAGTTGTTTGATATATATATATACATACATATATATATATATATATATATATATATATATATATATATATATATATATATATATATATATATATATATATATATATATATATGTATGATAAATCAACAGTCAATATATTATCATATGCATATGTATAAGTACTTTTACTTTATTTCTACTGCAATTATGTCTAGACTTAAACTGATTAGGCAAAAAAAACAAAAGAAATTAGCTACGCTTTATGCGTTGTGGATTCATATACTAAACATTGTTAGTTGGTATATTTGATCAATTCAAACAACTATTAGTATACGCTTAGATATGTGTCCGACTAAACCTCACTCACAATTTTCTACCCTGGGAGAAAATAATATATGCAGAGATTAGTGAATGAAAGTGATGACATATATCTTCGTCAACTAAGAATAAATACGACAACTTTCATGGCATATTGCGGTATGTCGAAGAGGAGTGGAAAGTTGAAAGCCTTAAAGTATTTCCAAGTAGATGAACATTGTCACACCCTCAATTTTCGCAAACGGGGTTTTATCATTAGGCGCGTGACATACCAGTATCTCAGCTGATAGTTACACTAAACGACTGAGTAATTACAAAACATGGCATTAATGTTATCATATAAAACCAAAACATAGTAATAATAATAAATTCACGAAAAAATTTGCGGAAGCAAAATCAGTTAACAATTTGTAAATTTAAATAGCGCAATACATTTGCAACCCAATTAAATGTAAATTTGCATAAAATAATGTTTAAATGTTTTATGAATCAACTAGTAATGTACGCAATAATGAAATGCTCCTAGTCGTGCACACCTTAAGAACCTGAGAGAAACATGCTAAAGTGTCAACATAGGGTTGATGAGTTCACAGGTTTTGATAATAACAAGCCAGAATTAGTAGATCCAGTAAACAAAGTATATCAGTAGATAGCTAGTTTAAATAAAAAGTAACATAGTGTATAACGTTCGTAACCAAAGCTGACAAATGTAAGTATGCCTCGGTTGAGGTTACCAGACCACAACAACATAAATTAGGTTAATTAAACACTCGTTTGACATGCATTCGTGCTAGCATAACTGGAGTTAGTCAAACCTAGTAGATCTACTCAAGATTACCTCGCTAAAGCACATAGATTAACGGTTCGAAAGTAAGGAGTTAAATTGGTAAAACACTAGTAAACAAATGATAATATAGTGATACTGATTAGATGAAAGAACATTTAAAAATAACATATTTCTCTTCCCCAAAAAGAGTATAAGTAAAGTGGGCTATAAACTCACCTTAAATAGCACAACAAATAAAATAATGCAGAAAACACGTAATTAAGTTTCCGAATAACCTGAATGTAAATTTAATATTTGATTAATATAAAGTATTAATGCTTGAAATATACGGTTTCACGATCCCAACCTGGTTACCATGCAAGTCATCAATGTTTCCATTCACACGCAAGCACACGCAAACACCAATTTACTTCGAATGCATAAAACCTAATTACCACGTATAAAAGTACTTATTCTAGATTTTAACTATACAACACTTTTATAATAAAACCCATACGCTTACTAGCACATAACTCACATACCACAAACGCATAGCGACCTATATATATCATACTTACATACAAAACATATACATATGTGTGTGTATGTGTGTGTGTATTTTACACAAATGCAAATATATATATATATATATATATATATATATATATATATATATACATATATATATGTATATATATACATATATGTATATATACATATATGTATATATATATGTATATATATATATATGTATATATATATATGTATATATATATATGTATATATATATATGTATATATATATATATATATATATATATATATATGTATATATATATGTATATATATAATGCAGGGCTGGTGAAGGGGCCAATGCAACAGTTTCTCAGTGTTAGGAGAGAGTTAGAACACTCAACAGATCAAATAGGAAATTGGCTTATATTGAAACAAAGAACACAAGTAAATAACAGAAAAGAAAACAATAATATGCTTTTAAAATATGATGTATATTGCTCTCAAGTTTTTTACAAAGTGTTACAAAGCTTTAATCAAATGACAAGTACTTGAGATACTTTATACTACATCTTACAGCCAGCCATACTTCAAAGACCAGCTAGAAACACTAATCTAGACAATAAGATCTATGTAAATTCAAAAGGCAGATTGGCATGACTATGACATACCATAGCTCACATCCTTATCTAATACAAAAATAATAAAACTACAAAAGTAGAAAGTTACAGACTCTAAGACCTTAATCTATAGTTAATATAGGTATGAACTTTCCACCAACTTATGTAACTGGGTGAGTCTTTAGATATGGCAGCGAAAAGTGGTTCAGCTTTTGGCAGAAGTAAGTTAGAGAAAGCACGTCTTCTCAGTCTTTGGAAGAAATTAGTCACTTGGCTTCAGAAGACTTTGTCTTGAAGCTTTTGGAGACTTCATCTTTGGCTTAGAAAGATTTGGTATTTTGGCTTCAGAAGATTTGATACTTAGTGAAATTCCTTGAGTTATATCAAATCTTCCGAAGTAACTTTCCTTGTACTTCTGATGTGCATGCCGAGAGCTTTTTGGTTGCATCAGCCTCTAAGTGTAATCCTTACAAACTCCTCCTAGGCTGATGCTACCAAAACTGAAGGAGAACTTTGAATCTTGATCTTCACCTGTTGACATTTCTCATCTGAATCAAGACCATTCCCTTCATCATAAGTTAGTCAAGATTCCTTAGACTTTTAAAGTACCTTCTTATGTCATAAAGATCATGCAGAGGAATTTCAAGTATGTTTATCCAGAAGTACACATCTTAACCCCCTTGATCTCTACTGACATACCATCTGTCTAATTTAGTAGCAAATGCCCAAGACAGAATGGGTCTTTCAGCAACAAAGAGGCTCTACAATAAGTGGAGTTAGTTGACCAACCTCTTCTTGATCACCCTCAGGATGTTTTGACTTATCTTGAGGTGTAGAGTTGGATGCCTCAGACTTCTTCTTCTTTTTCTTATCCCTTTTTCATGGCCATCCTCTTCCTCTTTCTAAGTTGGGTCCTTTTCCCTCACAGGTTCAGAAGGAGAAGGATCAGGACCCTTCTGCGGGTTAGAAGATGAAGCTTGTTGAGATGCAGCGCTACGTCTTGGTTGAGTTGTCTTTTATGGTTCAACCTTGCCCTCATCTTCAAGTGCAGCCAGACTTGCTGGAGAATGCAAGTCAACCAACTCATCCTTCTTGATCTTCTGCTTGATCACTCTAATGTGCCCATCCATAGTGGATAGACACATTGGACCAAGTCTCTTTCCCGAGAACCCGTACAGCTTCAAGACGCTCACCATCTTCTATCTGTCAGCAGGCTTCTTCTGATTTGCTCGGATGATGGCTCTTGACTTTGTAGCCTCTTCCCTCATCTTCCTCTTAGCAGCTTTTTGTTCTTTCAATACTTCTTGCTCAAGCTGATTGAGGTATTCAAACTTTATGTACTTATAGGATAAGGGAAGTAGGTCTAGTGCCTGATAGAGGCCTGTGGCACTCAGGTAGGTTATTATGTTTTGCTTATCTTGTTCCTTACCTACCTGATTTTCTTGTTCAGTCGCCACAATCTCTTCCTCAGGGCTTTCTTGAACTAGGGAGAGGGTAGAAGCTTTGTATAATCTTTTTCTTCTTTTTTCTTTTTTGATTTTGAAAGCAACTCTATAGCCTCAGATTCCTTCCTCTCCTTTGACACCTTAATGTCAGCCAATTCATTGAGTTCTTACAAGGAAAGAGAGATGATTTATACTATATTTTAGTTCCTAGACCCCAAGTAATTTAATCTAGTTGCCCTCAACTCATCTTTCAGAGTGTTTGGCCTGGGGGGGTCCTGATTGTAGCTTCCATAAAGCCAAGAGTCTCACTTGAACTCTTTCCCCTTGCCTTCCTCTTCCTATATCTCTCTCTCTCTCTCGCTCTCTCTTCTCCTTCACAAATTCCTCATAGGTCATCTTCCTCTTCCCTTTGTTAGTCACTGGCCTCTGTGACTCGAGGTTGAGAGAGCTTTGGCCTTTATTTCTTGGTGTAGCATTTGAGCTCAGGCCATAGAGAGGCTGTGAGACACCGTCACAAGCTCTTGTTGTCACACCCTCAAAATCCACGTGCGGAGTTTTACCGCGAGGCGTGTGAACAAACCAGGATCACAGTCAATAGTTACTCAGAACGACTCTATATGCCACAATTAAAATAAAAACAACCAAAGTTTAAACTTGAAAACTGTGCGGAATCGTTTTGTAAAAAAAACAACCCAAAGAATATGAATGCATACTATGGCAAAACATGCGCCAAACCAAATGAGTAAACATTAACCATTAAAAAACAGTAACAATGTCTTGAAGACCAAATCTTAGAATGCAAGATGAATCCGTGTGGTGCTCCTAAGGCAAGCAAGTTAATGACCTGAGAATAGCATACTAAAATGTCAACACAATGGTTGGTGAGTTCAAGAGTTGATATTCAAACATAAACAGTTTAATAATAGAGATATACAAGTAGTGCATTGTAACAGATAGCTAGTCCATTAACAATAAATATTAATTCATAGTGATTTCGCAATTGAAGCTGACTGTGTTACGTTGTTGCCTCCTGTCACGACTCAACAGGTCGTGACAATGTTCAATAGGACAAATTGCACCCGGTTGACCTCGAGTCACACAGGTGGGGCTCGTCAGACCCGGTAGTACTACCCAAGTTTCCCCGCTATTCAATATTAACAATTCGAAAGTGTGAGGACTTTCCCATGATAAACAACACTATTTTAATATTATGCACAACTGAAATATATATAAAGCGTTTGTAGTTTACCGGTATGCTATCTCCCCCAAAAGAGATTAAGTAAAGAGTGGGGCATGAACTCACCTGATATGCGTATAGATACTTAGAGTTTTACTTGACAGACAGAGTGGACAGACAACCTTCAGAGGTTACCTAGATCATATAAGTATATGAGTACGTGCAACAAAAAACATGTGAAACCCTCAGTACACTACAACCAAAGACTCAAGGTTTCAGAAAATAAATACATTTGACTCAGTTGACCCGTTTGACCCGTTGGTGACTTTATGTGTTGTAAACCATTCAAGCAATCATACACATATATCATACATGTTTAGCATTCAAATGGTTCATATGTATGCTACATTATCCAGGTGTATCACTTAGATCATCATACAACCAAGTATCATACAAGTCATGCGAATCTAGAACATTAACATATCCACTAGCTATAACATAATTAACATGCCACATAAAGATCAAATCACGCACCACATGCCATGTGAAGCCACTCACGACTTCACACCCTAAACCCTGCCAATCCTACTAAGTAGGGGCCTCAGATTCGCACGCCTGTATGATGATCACATTCACATTCATTAACCATTTTCATTGCATTCAACATACATCACAACAATCAATTTCCAGTCCCAAACATGATGTCTTAGCTACCAACCAACATCAATATCATATATGATCATCAAGGTCCAAACAACACCCATGATTATCCAAACATCTCATACAACTAAATTAACATGTTCCAACACATTAGAATCCATCCATGAACATACTAACATGCTCCTAATATCCCAAACATGTTCAAACTATCATCTTTCAAACTTTGTGCAAATAAAGTTTCCCTTTTCGGAAAGTATATTCCAACATCTGTCAAACACTCAATGTACTCATGAATTCATCACAATTATACCATCTCAAGCTCATAACAACATCTAGACATGATCAACAATACCTAATCATCATAATCTACTAATCATCATGAACAAAAGTTTCCACTTTTGGCAAGATATGAACAACAACATCCATTACAAAGTTTCTAGCATTCATATCAACAATCTAGCATCCAATCATCATCCTAAACACATCAACAACATCAATCCATCATCAATTCATCATATCATGAAAATAAAGTTACTATTATTAGTAACCTATGAACACCAACATCAATTCATCAATTTCTTGTAAAATCAATGTAACCTAGCATTCATACAACCTACTAATCATCATACATTCATCAAACAATCATCATTCATCCATAATCTTAACAATTTTCGAATTAGGGTTTGCCTCAAATCAAAGTTCATGATCAATCCACTAAAACCATACAATTCATGCATAATCAACGTTAAACAACATGTATTCAATCCAACTAACATACTAAAATCATCAAACAACATCAATTTCGACTACATGAAGATCCATTCACGAATTAGGGTTCGGCCATATGAAAAATCTCACAAAACATGTAAAATCTAACCTCTAAACGTGTGTTAACTTGAAATTGATGATTCCCAACGTGTTGTATGCCTTGTAATCGATCAAAACCGAAGCTTTCTTGATGGTTCTAGGCTGAAATCGCAAGGGAGGGGGTGTGGGAGTGATGGTTGCGGCCGAATGGGTGTGGGGTAGGGTTTGGAGTTGTTTTGTTTAATTCAATTTCCATATCTACCCTTTTAACCCTTGTGTTTTGGTATTTTATAAAAACTAGACTTTAAACTCTTTGTAAAGTGTTTGTAACTTAATAATATAAAGATATAAACTAATTATAATCATTATATATTTTATCTTTATAAAACACAAGACATACGAATAAATAGGCACGTTTCCATGTTACGCGATTAATTTCCTAATTAACATTTAAAACATGCAAACACATAAACATAATACCATAATCACATAGTCAATTAGATTATCATTAATTTAACATTATTAATTATTATTAGGTCACCAACGTTAAACGACAACTCTTGTGTGCTTACGACACGTGTATGCAAGACTTAACGGAACTAACGGAGTTTGGTAACAAAAATTTACCGGATGTCACATTATCCCCATGTTGAAAGAATTTTCGTCCCGAAAATTGCGTTACATGGTGAGAGTGTTCCATCACTGATCTACTGCATTGGCACATAGAAATCGAAATCGAGTGAGTTTTGGATGAGTTGTCACATCATCCCCATGTTGAAAGAAATTTCGTCCCGAAATTTAAATCAATACCTTCGTTTGCTGGCATTGTCTTTTCGAATAATTGAGGGTACTTAAGCTTCATTTGATCTTCCCGTTCCCATGTGAATTCCGATCCACGTCACGAATTCCAACGGATTTTGACAATAGGTATCTTGCTTTGCTTAAGTGTTTTCACCTCACGGTCCATCACCTCAACTGGTTCTTCAATAAAACGCAACTGTTCATCCACTTGAACCTCTTCTAGTGGTACGACCATCGTTTCATCAGTTATGCACTTCTTTAGGTTTGATACGTGAAATACATCGTGAATTCCACTTAACGAATCAGGTAGGGCTAGTCGATAGGCCACTGGACCTATTCTTTCCACTATTTCAAATGGTCCAACGTACCTCGGGTTTAGCTTTCCTCGCTTGCCAAACCGAACTACACCTTTCCATGGTGAAACTTTCAATAAAACCTTGTCACCAACCTGAAACTCTAAAGGTTTCCGTCTCTTATCAGCATAACTCTTTTGTCTGTCTCGCGCTGCCGCCATACGGTTTCGTATCTGTACAATCTTCTCGGTTGTCTCATGAATTAACTCGGGACCTGTTAGCTGGCTATCACCAATTTCCGCCCAACAAATCAGTGATCTACATTTTCTCCCATACAACACTTCGAAAGGTGCTGTCTGTATGCTAGTATGATAACTGTTGTTATAAGAAAACTCCACCAATGGCAGGTGAATTTCCCAGTTATTCCCGAAGTCAATCACACAAGCACGTAGCATATCCTCCAACGTCTGTATGGTACGCTCACTCTGGCCATCCGTCTATGGATGATAAGCAGTACTCATATCTAATCGTGTACCCAAAGATTTCTGCAATGACTGCCAGAAGTGTGACGTGAAACGAGCATCGCGGTCAGAGATAATTGAGATCGGTACACCGTGTCTCGAAACGATCTCCTTGAGGTACAGGCGGGTTAATTTCTCCATCTTGTCAGTTTCCTTAATTGCAAGAAAATGAGCAGACTTTGTCAATCGATCCACAATAACCCATATCGTGTCACAACCAGTACTAGTCCGGGGCAACTTGGTAATAAAATCCATAGAGATTTGTTCCCTTTTCCACATTGGTATTTCGGGTTGCTGCAACAGTCCGGATGGTTTTTGGTATTCCACCTTTACTTTCGAGCAGGTCAAACACTTGCTCACATACGTAGCTACATCCGCTTTCATGTTAGGCCACCAGTAGTGCGCCTTTAGGCCATGATACATTTTGTCGGATCCCGGATGTATAGAATACTTAGATTTGTGTGCCTCACTCATTACTAAATCTCTCAGATTTCCATAGGCAGGCACCCAGAGTCTATCCATGAAATACTGAATTCCATCCTCCTTCATCACCAGTTGTTTATCCATTCCTCTCAACGACTCAGAACCAACATTTTCCCCTTTTAAAGCTTCTATCTGTGCCTCCTTGACTTGTTCGGGCAGTTGAGTACTGATAGTAAACTGTAAAGCTCGCACCCGTCTGGGTTTAGTTGTTTCCTTCCGGTTTAAGGCATCGGCAACCACGTTCGCCTTTCCCAGATGGTACTTAATAGCGCAATCATAGTCGTTTAGCAGTTCCACCCAACGTCGTTTCCTCATATTCAACTCCTTTTGCTCGAAGATATGTTGAAGACTCTTGTGATCGGTGTAGATAGTGCACTTGGTACCGTACAAGTAATGTCTCCAGATCTTTAAGGCAAAAACCATTGCACCCAATTCTAAGTCATGAGTGGTATAGTTCTTCTCATGAACTTTTAATTGTCTCGAGGCGTAGGCTATCACTTTTTCTCGTTGCATCAAGACACATCCCAATCCTTAAATGGATGCATCACAATACACCACGAAGTCATCCGTTCCCTCTGGCAGTGCTAATATCGGGGCAGTACAGAGTTTCTGTTTTAGCGATTGAAAAGCCGATTCTTGACTCCCTCCCATTTGTATGTCGTCCCTTTGTGAGTCAAAGCTGTGAGAGGTTGTGCAATCTTAGAGAATCCCTCTATGAATCGTCGGATAATAACTTGCTAACCCAGAAATTGTCTTATCTCACTCGGCGTTTTGGGTGTAGTCCAATTCTTTATCGCCTCAATTTTGGCAGGATCAACATGTATCCCTTTCTCATTAACAATATGACCTAGAAATTGCACTTCTCGTATCCAAAAGTCACACTTAGAGAATTTGGCGTACAGCTGTTCTTTTTTCAATAACTCTAAGATCATTCGCAAGTGCTCTTCATGATCCTTCTTGGTCCTAGAATATATCAGTATATCATCGATAAACACAATGACGAACTGATCGAGATAAGGTTTGCACACACGGTTCATGAAGTCCATGAACACAGCAGGTGCATTAGTCAACCCAAAAGGCATGACCAAGAACTCATAATGACCATAGCGAGTACGAAACGCAGTTTTGGAAATGTCTTCTTCTCGGACTCTGAGTTGATGATAACCGGATCTCAAGTCAATCTTCGAATAATAACTTGATCCCTGGAGTTGGTCAAACAAGTCATCGATACGAGGTAGAGGGTATCGGTTCTTGACTGTTACTTTGTTTAACTCCCTATAGTCGATACACATCCGAAATGTGCCATCCTTCTTCTTAACAAACAGGACAGGGGCTCCCCAAGGTGATGTACTAGGTCGAATAAAGCCCTTATCTAAAAGCTCTTGGAGTTGTGATGACAACTCTTGTAGTTCGTTCGGTGCTAATCGATAAGGTGCCCTAGCAATCGGGGCTGCGCCGGGAGTCAACTCGATTTGGAATTCCACTTGGCGGTGAGGTGGTAATCCAGGAAGATCCTCTGGAAACACCTCTGGAAAGTCGCGCACTATGGGAATATCCTCCATTCTCCTTTCTTTCGTTTGCTTATCGGTTACAAGTGCTAGAATAGCCACACGACCCTTTCGTAGTAACTTTTGGGCTTTCATGTATGAGATGATGCCTATCACAGCACCACTTCTATCACCTCGGACTGTAAGAATTTTGTCATCAACAGGAATTCGTATGATCTTCTCATGACATATAACTTTCGCTTGCTTGCTAGAGAGCCAATCCATGCCTATCACAACATCAAAACTCCCCAGCGTAACAGGCATAAGATCTATAGCGAAAGTATGACCAGCAAGTTCTATCTTACAATCTTTAAGGATATGCGTTACATGGATCTGTTTACCGTCGGCCAATTTCTACGGTGTATTTAGATTCTAAGGCGGAGGGTATATCACTTAAAAGACTACAGAATTTTAAGGACACGAAACTCCTATCAGCTCCAGTATCGAATAGTACCGTAGCAAAACAACCATTAACAGAGAATCTACCAGTAACAGTTGTAGGATCATTTAGAGCCTCACCTAAGCCAATGACGAATGCTCTCCCTTTGGCTCCATCTTTGTTACCGCCATTACCATTACCATTTCCACCGTTGTTGTTATTACCGTTGTTTTTGTTGTTGTTGTTGTGACCATTTCCGTTGTTGTCATTACCATTTCTCCTTAGTTGTGGGCAATTTCGCCTGTAGTGCCCTTCTTTTCCACATTCAAAACAACCTTTAGGAGTTTCCTGAGGATGTTGTGTCCTCCTTACCAGCTCACCACAACAATCCTTTGCAGCGTGTCCAATCTTACCACAACGCTGACACTTGAAGTTATCACATCTCCCCACATGATGATAATTACACCGAGTGCACTTCGGATGTCTACCACCATAACCACTGGGTCCTTGATTATTTGCAGTCGTTTGGTGGAAGTTACGATTATTGTCGAATCTCCGTTGTTGCTGGACTGGCTGTTGTTGCTGTTGAGGTTGGGGTTGACCGCTAGAAGATGATGATGCTTTGGTGTTGTTGGCACTATCCCACGCTCTCTTGTTATCGGGCACTCTTGCCACAGCGCCCCGCTTGGGTAGACGTCCTTGCTCCACGGCTTGGTCAGTTAGCTTATGAGCTAACTGGATGGCTTGCTGAATTGTGGTTGGGTTGGAAGCAGTTACCATACTTTGAATTTCGGGTACTAATCCCCGTATGTAATGCTCAACCCTTTTATGCATTTCATTCACCATTCCCGGGCATAATGTTGCTAGTTCATGTGTTCTGGTGGTGTAGGCCTCGATTTCCGAGCCCTGCATCTTCAGTTGCTAGAACTCTATCTCTAACTTCTGCACTTCATTGCGAGGACAGTACTCCTCAGTCATCATTGCTTTGAATTTAGCCCATGGCAATCCATTAGCCATCGCTTGCCCTAGCATCTGGACTTGCGCATTCCACCAGGATAGGGCTGCACCTTCCAGGGTCCCGGTGGCATATTTCACCTGATCAGCAGGTGGGCAGTTGCATTTGGAGAAAACGGATTCTGTCTTCCCAAACCATCATACTAGTCCTACAGCACCTTCACCACTGCTGTAGGTATGTGGCTTACAGTCCATAAAGGACGTATAAGTACACGCCGGTGGTCCTTCTTTAACACAACAAATATTGATCAGACAGCCTATACGGTTACGCAGGATATTTGGTTTAACTTTCAATCATTGTTTACCTGCTGGCTGTCCCGCCTGGGCAGCAGCCACCTCTGCCTGAATCAGGGCAGCTATCTCAGCAGGGGTCATGTTCACAGCACCACCGCCATGGTCTCCGGCGTCACGTCCACGTCCGCGCCCACGCCCACGTCCACGTCCACGTCCACGGGCGTCCATTTTTCACTTTACATTCACAAATACAATAATGAGTAACATCAAACACATTTATCTCATTGAAGTACAGTAAACAATAAAGAAATAATAAATCATCACAACCACAATATTCATAACAAAAATAATAACCAAAGTAAATAAATTGCAAATGAGTCACAATGTATTCATCAATGTCAAAATTTAAGTTTGTCGTTCGGGTGGGGAAACAACCCTTCCCACATAGTTTTAAAAAAAACGCTACGTAGTCTAAGTCATATAAAGAAAATCAATCGACAATATCTGACCCATCACTGTCATCTTCCATCTCCTCCGGTTCCTCCTCCTCGGGTTCCTCATCCTCAGGGTCTACTGCAGGAGCAGGAGCTATAGCAATCTGAAGCGCTGCCAGCTGGGCTTCCAAAGTAGCAATTCTATCATCAGCCACTGCATCCCTATGTTCACGAGCAGCCACGCGTCCTCTAAGTGCTATGATCCCATCTTCCATGTGGTAACACCTGTTTAGGGTCTTCCCATGGTGCTCCTCGAGTTCATCCACCTTATGTCGTAGTTTGTACACCTCATGCTGCAGTGTACAAACATCACTCGTGAGTCGCCTAACTCGCTGCTGCTCAGTATCTAGTGCTGCCACCAATGCAGCAATCAGTTGCTCATTGGACTGCACCGTCCGTGGAAGTGAAGGCATTGCTTGATCAGAGTTACTTCTAGTTCTGGGTCTCGGGTCAGGTACGCGTTCCCTATACATTATGTGATTGACAAACTTAGGGTAAAAACTCCAGTCCCGTGGGGGGTCACGCTTCATCAACGCAAAAGGTTGATCCCAATCAAACTCCCCTCGAGGATAATCTAGACGAGGCCAGTCGAGTCCATCATCAGGTACAGGTGCGGGAGGTGGGGACTCAGATCGTGCATGTGATGCAGGTTGCTTACCAGGAGCTCTCGATGACGATGCCATGCTGCAGATAGTGTGACGTGTATGCCAATGAGTATACAGTAGATGAAAATAAAGCACATGTAACTAACTAACTGTGTGCGGTTATAGTCTAGTGTGTATGCAACCTAGTTCCCTATAACCAATCGCTCTGATACCAATCTGCCACACCCTCAAAATCCACGTGTGGAGTTTTACCGCGAGGCGTGTGAACAAACTTGGATCACAGTCAATAGTTTCTCAGAACGACTCTATATGCCACAATTAAAATAAAAACAACCAAAGTTTAAACTTGAAAACTGTGCGGAAGCGTTTTGTAAAAAAAACAACCCAAAGAACATGAATGCATACTATGGCAAAACATGCGCCAAACCAAATGAGTAAACATTAACCATTAAAAACAGTAACAATGTCTTGAAGACCAAATCTTAGAATGCAAGGTGAATCCGTGTGGTGCTCCTAAGGCAAGCAAGTTAATGACCTGAGAATAACATACTAAAATGTCAACACAATGGTTGGTGAGTTCAAGAGTTGATATTCAAACATAAACAGTTTAATAATAGAGATATACAAGTAGTGCATTGTAACAGATAGCTAGTCCATTAACAATAAATATTAATTCATAGTGATTTCGCAATTGAAGCTGACTGTGTTACGTTGTTGCCTCCTGTCACGACTCAACAGGTCGTGACAATGTTCAATAGGACAAATTGCACCCGGTTGACCTCGAGTCACACAGGTGGGGCTCGTCAAACCCAGTAGTACTACCCAAGTTTCCCCGCTATTCAATATTAACAATTCGAAAGTGTGAGGACTTTCCCATGATAAACAGCACTATTTTAATATAATGCACAACTGAAATATATATATAGCGTTTGTAGTTTACCGGTATGCTATCTCCCCCTAAAGAGATTAAGTAAAGAGTGGGGCATGAACTCACCTGATATGCGTATAGATACTTAGAGTTTTACTTGACAGACAGAGTGGACAGACAACCTTCAGAGGTTACCTAGATCATATAAGTATATGAGTACGTGCAACAAAGAACATGTGAAACCCTAAGTACACTACAACCAAAGACTCAAGGTTTCAGAAAATAAATACATTTGACTCAGTTGACCCGTTTGACCTGTTGATGACTTTATGTGTTGTAAATCATTCAAGCAATCATACACATATATCATACATGTTTAGCATTCAAATGGTTCATATGTATGCTACATTATCCAGGTGTATCACTTAGATCATCATACAACCAAGTATCATACAAGTCATGCGAATCTTGAACATTAACATATCCACTAGCTATAACATAATTAACATGCCACATAAAGATCAAATCACGCACCACATGCCATGTGAAGCCACTCACGACTTCACACCCTAAACCCAGCCAATCCTACTAAGTAGGGGCCTCAGATTCGCACGCGTGTATGATGATCACATTCACATTCATTAACCATTTTCATTGCATTCAACATACATCACAACAATCAATTTCCAGTCCCAAACATGATGTCTTAGCTACCAACCAACATCAATATCATACATGATCATCAAGGTCCAAACAACACCCATGATTATCCAAACATCTCATACAACTAAATTAACATGTTCCAAGATATTAGAATCCATCCATGAACATACTAACATGCTCCTAATATCCCAAACATCTTCAAACTATCATCTTTCAAACTTTGTGCAAATAAAGTTTCCCTTTTGGGAAAGTATATTCCAACATCTATCAAACACTCAATGTACTCATGAATTCATCACAATTATACCATCTCAAGCTCATAACAACATCTAGACATGATCAACAATACCTAATCATCATAATCTACTAATCATCGTGAACAAAAGTTTCCACTTTTGGCAAGATATGAACAACAACATCCATTACAAAGTTTCTAGCATTCATATCAACAATCTAGCATCCAATCATCATCCTAAACACATCAACAACATCAATCCATCATCAATTCATCATATCATGAAAATAAAGTTACTATTATTTGTAACCTATGAACACCAACATCAATTCATCAATTTCTTGTAAAATCAATGTAACCTAGCATTCATACAACCTACTAATCATCATACATTTATCAAACAATCATCATTCATCCATAATCTTAACAATTTTCGAATTAGGGTTTGCCTCAAATCAAAGTTCATGATCAATCCACTAAAACCATACAATTCATGCATAAACAACGTTAAACAACATGTATTCAATCCAACTAACATACTAACATCATCAAACAACATCAATTTCGACCACATGAAGATCCATTCACGAATAAGGGTTCGGTCATATGAAAAATCTCACAAAACATGTAAAATCTAACCTCTAAACGTGTGTTAACTTGCAATTGATGATTCCCAACGTGTTGTATGCCTTGTAATCGATCAAAACCGAAGCTTTCTTGATGGTTCTAGGCTGAAATCGCAAGGGAGGGGGTGTGGGAGTGATGGTTGTGGCCGAATGGGTGTGGGGTAGGGTTTGGAGTTGTTTTGTTTAATTCAATTTCCATATCTACCCTTTTAACCCTTGTGTTTTGGTATTTTATTAAAACTAGACTTCAAACTCTTTGTAAAGTGTTTTTAACTTAATAATATAAAGATATAAACTAATTATAATCATTATATATTTTATCTTTATAAAACACATAACATACAAATAAATAGGCACGTTTCCATGTTACGCGATTAATTTCCTAATTAACATTTAAAACATGCAAACACATACACATAATACCATAATCACATTGTCAATTAGATTATCATTAATTTAACATTATTAATTATTATTAGGTCACTAACGTTAAACGACAACTCTTGTGTGCTTACGACACGTGTATGCAAGACTTAACGGAACTAACGGAGTTTGGTAACGGAAATTTACCGGATGCCACACTTATGGACCTAGTTGAGTTTGCCTAACAGGTCTCCCAGCTAACTTGCTTTGAGATCGGTGATTTCAAATTGCTAATCAATGACATGTCTTTGTAAGGTAGCCACCTGAGATTCCAGGTTACTTACCTTTAAAACTAAATAGGTGTTTGTTTTGGACAGTTTTTGCATCTTTAGTTGCAGATTTCCCTCATCTTCATCAGAAGATCATGGGGGATAAGAGAATAGAACCAAAATCTTCTTCCTAACCACCAGCTTGGGTTTCTTGCCTGTTGGATTTCCCCTGTACCATGATAGCTTCAAAAGAAGTGTCAATGAGTTGGGTTGCTATGGTTAAGGTCTTAATAATGTAATCACTTGCAAAAGTGAGAGCCTCTTCCATATGGACTTCCTGAACATGTTAAGGGAGGTCCACCTTAATTGGGGGTGGATGATGTGCGCTAGATATGAGTTATTCATGAGCACTCATCTCTCCTTGAGCAAGGTAGGAGAATAGATACTCATGGCACTCACTGAAGCCCATATCTTCATCATCATAGAATTGAAGGTTAGGGATGAGTTGGTTTAAGTCTAACGACTAGGGATGATAGCTTTCCCTTAAAGGCTGATCACTTGAGTTTTGAGATTCAGAGTGATGGCTTAAGGCTTGTGCAATTAGCTCATCAGGCTAAGGATGAGGAACCTCAACACTAATTAAAGAAGTAATGGGAGTGGTCTGCTACTCAAGGGAAGTGGGAGCTCTTGTTTTCACTTCCTCTTGCATGGTTGGTGTATGGGGCCCTGCTTAATTTGAGTAGACTAAGCAGGGGTTCATTTGGATTTTCTGATATAGGTGATGGTTATTTGTGGATGTAAGAGTGGTTTAGATATAGAAGGTGTGGGTTCAACATTGGTTGGTGCTGCCAAGTTGTCACCTTGAGCAATGACCTCTAACATTTTTAGGACTGGGGCTGTTTCTACCCCTAAGAAGCCAACAGTGGTATTTCTCATGACTTTAAAGATTTCGGGCTTCATCTGTCCTAATTTAAGAGTATTAACTGTGAGCCGGTTCACAGTTAAGAATGTCTTGAACATATCTAGGAAACATATAGTACTCTAAGGAGTCTAAATTTGCAAGAAAGTTTGTATAAACAAACTAGAAGTACTTGAACTTGACCCCTTAAACTATTCCATGAACTATATAGGATAGGTACTTAGGAATATGGTCCCATCCTCCATGTTTGTTAGATAAGGAGTGTATAATGACATGGAGAAGGTACTTTTACCGGAAGGAGACCTTACCCTTTTTGAAGTTTCTTACTGAGTAGTCCCCTTCATAGACCATATGCCAGAATGAGTCATTAACAACATATTTGGGGAAGGACATCTTATCTTCTTTCTCATGCAGCCTTAGAAAAGAGTTGATTGTGGCTAGAGTGATGAAAACAATCCTCCCCTGCATTATGACAGACAATGCCTTCTCATCGTCCAAGATCACCTCTTGGAAGGTCCTCCAAAACTCAAGGAGTTGTTGTTCATATAGTGGAGGGTCTATTGTGAGGGCGGTGAGGTAGTTTGATTGAGAAAGGTAGCGGCAAACATCTGAGAAACCTGGATTTTTCTCAGATGACAACAAAGCAACTTGATTTTGCCTATGAAGTTGCATGGAAAAATGTGGTTAGTTTTAGGGTTCAGGGTTAGCCATTTTAGAAAGCTTTGAAGTGAAGAAAGCTAAGAACAAAGGCGGTTTGTGGGTGAATTTAGGGTTAGAACTTTTTCAGATGAAAAGGAAGAAGAAAGAGGGGGAACCATTGCAGGGATATTTATATGGTAGGATTTGATAAGAGGGGGAACCATTGCAGGGATATTTATATGGTAGGATTTGATACAAAGTTAATCCAAAAGGATATACGTTGAAATCTGGATGTCGGTCCCACCTCTGAAAAAGTGCCCAAAAAGGTAGTTTTCTTAGAAGTCTAAAATGTTCCGATTGTAATTTGTCTTCAGAAGTTTTAAAACTTTGAAAGTCAATTTGACTGCGTAAGATATTCCTTAGCTTGATAAAAATTTGATTCGGAAGAAAAATACTTATAGTATTTTGCTTTCGAGATATATTTGGTTTCGAATGGTACGAAACTTCAATAGTTTTATTCGAAGGATGAATAAAGCTTCCGAGACTTAATTGCTTTCGGAAGAAAACTGTCTTTCAAAACATGTAAGTACTTAAAAGCACATTTAAGTTTCGAAAGATATATTAGAATTTCTTCTAAATGTAAATTTCTTAGTAAGCAATGATTAATTTTGAATACATAATTTTCTTCCAGAGTCAACTTAATGTCTTCTGAAAGAAAAAATATATCTTAAATTTCCAAAATTCTAATGATTATCATTTTGAAAAATATTTATAAAAGTAAACTGGGTTTATATAGGTGATGATATAGATAACTTAAGACACATATATTTGAAAAAATAATCTTGAATTTTAGTTTAAGAAAATCTACACAAAGTTAATCATCCTAATAGCTGATACAAGATACTTAAATCTTTGTTAATCAAAAGCTTTTGTGAACAGATCAACATATTGTTCATTTGTGTTAACTTTGACTAGTTTTATCAATCCTTTTTCAAAATTATCATTATCAAATGATAGTTAATATTGATGTGCTTTGTCTTTGAATGCTGCATAGGATTCTCTATCATAGAGATAGCACTGTTGTTGTATATGTGGATGGGAGTCTCTTTGAAAGTGAATCCATAGTCCAGCATCTGATTCTGAATCCAAAGCACTTGAGTACAACAGCTTTGCAGCAGCGATGTTTTCAGCTTCAGCAGTTAATTCGAACACACAGAATTGTTTCTTGCATTGCCATGAGATTATCCTTCCACCAAGGAATCGGCATCCCTTTGATGTAGACTTTGCACTCATGTTACAGCCACCATAGTCATTATCTGTATAAGCATACTGATTGAAATCAAAATGCTTTGGATGCCAAAGGCCCAGTTTTGGAGCACCTTTGAGATATTCGATAATCCTCTTGACAACAACTAGGTGTGACATCTTGGGGCTGGCTTGATATCTTGCAAAAATGCATATGGCAAACATGATATCAGGCCTGCTGGTTGTGGGGTACATAAGAGACCCAATCATAGCCTTGTAGAGATGTTTATCAACACACTCCCCCTCAACATTAGGTCCTAGAGAGTGGTTTTTGGCTATGGGTGTCTTATGTCACAAAGTGACTATTCGACTCTCGTGCATCACTTAGACTTGATCTAAGTTTAGTCTTTCGTGACGCAAACGATGTAGCGATTCAAGTTATAGTGCGAAAGCGTTTGCAAGCGAGTAATGCAAATGGCTTTGTATTGCTTATAAGGTTATTATAAGAGTGTGTTTTAAGTGTTTACACAAGACTTGTAGTTGTTTTGGGTTGATTACCAATGAGGAGACTATCACTTATTTATACGTGTGGCTTAAATCTAGATATTTCTAATATAGATTATTCTAATCTAACTATCTAAGATATTAACTAATCTAAATATCTAAGATATTTACTAATCTAATATCTAGATATTTGTTTAGTTAATATCTAGATATTTTACATGGTTGATATCTAGCTTTTTTAGATTTTCTTGGGCTATTCCGGAGTTTTCCAAACGGCCCTGCATGCCTCCAAATGTTTTCAGGAACTTCTGAAATCCGAGTAGCACGACTTGTGTTTAGGTAGATCATGACATTCTCCCCCACCTAAACCCATGATGTCCTCGTTGTGTTTCTTGTGTGACCCTCGGCTTGTTCTCATGAGTTGCAAGACGGATATTGTTTTACCGTGATGGCTTGACTCTATCGTTGCTGTATTTACTTGATCGCGTTTGACGATGTACAAGGTGTTCATAAAAGTTACTGGAATAGCCTTTCCTTTTCTGAAAAGTCCATTCCGAGCACTATCTTGTAGTCGCCCAATGGTGCTATCGAGAAATCAATTTTGCCTTGCCATGTCCCAATCCTAGTCTTGACGGCCCATGAAAATCCCTCTATCGCTTTCGTGTTACCATTGACGTCTTTAAGAAATCCATCTCATGTGGATAACCTTAAGTTGAGTCTCTTAGCCTCGTGTGGATAACCTTAAGTTGAGTCTCTTAGCCTCTTCTTGTATCATGAAGTTGTGACTTGCCCCGGTATCAACTAGTGCCTTTGAAAGTCGTCCATTTATTTCTAAGTTTATAGACCGAATTACTTTTTCCTTCGTGTTCATGATGTTGCCCTAATGCTCCTTTGGGCAGGACTTAACTATTTTTAACGACTTCCTTTCATGCGCCGTTAAAACATTCAGTACTTGTAGTTGCATCGCCCCAAGACGAACCTCCTTGTTTTCGTGGGATGCATCATCAGTTGTGGCTACCATGGCTTGCGAACTTTGTTTCTACGGGAAGTCCAGAGCATTATGCGGTCCGTCGCATATGAAACAGAGTTTCGGAGGATGTTTTTCATTGTCGTATCATGGTGGTTTTCTTCTTTCTACATTCCGACCATGATCGGGCTTACCTCCCCCACATTTCTCGTCATCACTTTCCTCATTTATGGGCCTATATAGTCATTTTTTATGATCGATCAAGCTTTCAGCTATTGCGATAGCTGAAGCAATATCTTGAACATTTCTTTGTTCTAATTCTATCTTGGCCCATGATTATAGACCATCGATGAAGTAGAAAGGGGAGTCCTTATCCGATAAGTCCAGGATCTAGAGGACAAGCGTTGTAAACTGTTTAATATAATCCTTGATGGTCCAGGTTTGTTTGACCTTTTGAAGTCGACTTCTTGCTTCGTGCTCAGCATTTCCTGGATAAAACTATCTTTTGAGATCTTGAACAAATTCAACCCAAGTTTTGATCGTTCAATGTCCATGCTTCCACGTATCCACCATAATGTTGTCGCGTCCTATAGATACATTGTGGCCGTCTTTATTTTGGTGGTGGCATCCAAGATTTGTACCCTTCTTAGGTACTACTCCATTTCTCAAATAAAATCATCAACAACTCGTGCTTCTCGTTTGCCCAAAAATGGTGATGTTTTGGGAATTTCAACTCTTGGTGTAAAGTTTACGACGTTACCTCCAGTCATGATCATGGCTTTGTTGCAATCAACAACTTTCGCTTCCGAGCCCAGTAGACTTCGCTGCATGTCGCTTGACATTTCATCCATGTCTTTTTGTAGCTTAGAAGTAACATCTTTGATTGCGTCCTTGATCATCAGCTTTACCTCTTCTCGTAGCAGCTCCATGACAACCTTGAGTCCATCTTTAAGCTCCGTTAATTCCGCTTCTAAGACATCTACCCGTTGGAAACACAAGTCTACTTGAGATCCTGTCTCGACGAGACCTGTTTCCATGTCCCCGACTCGTTTTTTCAAGGTATGGTCCTTGGATGTCCCACGATTATTCTTGCTACCATGGGGAGTCTTGTCACACCCCGACCGACGGTGGAATCATTGGGGCGAACAAATATAAATCAATTGCTCATAGCTCATGCATATAAATACATTCTCCGGTTCTAGCTTACGTTTGAGTTTCCTCTGACTACAAGGTAATTTCTCAGCTGGAGCAGAAGTGAAATATTATTAATTGCCATTCTCATTGAATAAGTCAAAACAAATATTTCATTACAATGCAATAAAAATTCAAACAATATAATAAAGTCTTTTATTAATCTAGGTCCAAGTCCTATATGAGCAAGAAGAAGTCCTCTAAACTGCATCCTGAAACATGTTAAAAACACGATCAATATATGATGTTGGTGAGTTCCCATGAATTTGTACATACATATATAAATATCTTTTAAAAGGCAATTCAAGTCATAGGTTAAGAAATAATGCAAGAATATATAGATTGCATAATGATACAATCAAACCTTGACAAAAGTATGGCCGCAATAACATATACAATTAGCTAGGTGTACTTGGTTCCCATGTTGAACAAGAATACCTCATCCGGAGCCGGCAATAACCTCGGCTTTAGCACTAAGGGTGTTCAAAAAAACTGATATCCTAAACTATCCAAAATCCGATCCGTATCCGAATCCAAATAAATCGATCTGAATCCTTATTCGGTTATTCAGATTGGATCTCATCCGAATCCGAATTCCTTATTCGGATTTCGGATCGGATTTCGGATATTACTATTTTTTCATTCGGGTTATTCGGATTATTCTCCGAATTATTCGAATAAGACTCCAACTATATTTCTAGCCCAGTACTCACTACTCAACTATCTATTATGTTTTCAACTCAATACACAAGAATATTTACACATTCTAGTCATAATCTTAAATAATTATGCAATAATCGACCGTCGTTCTAAATTAGAGATTATAATCTTCAGGTTCCATACAATTACCTATTATGTTTTAATTTTGAATTTGCGTACAATTATTGTTGTTTATTTTATATCTTTTATTGTGATTTCCAACTTGTAAAATATTAAAAATAAAAAATTAGCAAAAAAACAAAAAAAAGGAAAAAATTGTTATTTGGTTTATTCGGATATATCCGAATCCGATCCAAATTGAATTCGGATAGATTCGGATCGGATAGAAAATTTCTTGTTCGGATCGGATCGGATTTCGGATAGGGTCCTGAAATTTTGAAATCCGAATAATCCAAATAATCCGTTATCCGATCCGATAAACACCCCTATTTGGCACCAAATAGGCTTGTCAAGTTCATAGATCTATGACGTCGCTAGGCTACCAATAGTTAATGATTGCTTTTACAAGTTGACTATTATATAATACTCACCATTATCTCAAATAACCATGATAAAATTTATAATATGAATTGCACGTGCATTACAAATATTAAGATATTTTACAAGTGTGCATTTATACGGTAACACGCTTCACCCCAAAATGTGTGAAATAAAAATAAAAACAGGGTATGGAAAACTCATATTGTATAACGATGGTTGTAGAGTTCATAAGAAAGCTTAGATTTCATTTGAGTTATAGAAAAATATTCCAAGACTTCAGCATAGCCATCAGTTAGAGAAATAATCTTGTGCAATAACTGAATACGGCGACATAGCCGTCCATATGCAAACGAGATTCTTTGTTTATGTTAGTGTGTTGTTATCTTGATTTAGGAATGTTACTGATTGTTATAAAGTTAATGAATATTAGAAGGTTAATGATCAAATGATAATGATTGAAATTAAAAGAGATTTAGTAAAAGATATAATAAAAGTAAGAATATAAAGTCATAAGAATAATTGGATGTTAGGATGATTGAAATAATATAGAAATGCATAATATAAAAGCAATATAAGGTTACCTTAGTATTAAAAACTTCTTGAAATTACTTGTAAAAGAAAATTCTTGAAATTAATCAAAACCAAAGGATGAAAGAAAGGTTTGTTAGTTAGACTTTTAGAGAATGAGCAAATAAAAAGTGAGATACAAGTCTTTCAAAAGAGGTTTATGATTGGAATTTGAAATAAATATAAAATTAAATAATCTAAATAAATAAAAGAATAATTACAATTAAGCTCTAAATTTATGAAGTCTTTAATTTTAATTTAACAACTTGTTTTTATTAAATATTTATAGACTTTATAAATCTCACAAGAACTTGTAATTTGAATATTTATTTTAGTTGAATATTTTAAAATCTTATAGATATTAATAACTTTTTAACATTTATAAAATTTATTTTATAAATTATAGAATTTAAGTTAAATTGATTAAATGACACATTTATTGTTTTTGGAACACAAAAATAAATAAAATGACTAAATAATGAATTTGATTTACAAGATTGACTCAAACGGGTTTGGGTTTGGGTTTGGGTTTATAGTTTGAAAATGGGCCGAATGTTACAAGTCTCATCTTGACCCCAGTTTCCTTTATCACCGACAACTTTCTTTGGATCAGTCGCCATCCCTAGTGATCCCATTGCTCTGATACCACTTGTCACGGAGTGATTTATCCGACTCTCGTGCGACACTTAGACTTGATCTAAGTTCAGTCTTTCGTGACCCAAACGATGTAGTGATTCAAGTTGTAGTGCGGAAGCTTTTGCAAGCAAGTAATACAAATGGCTTTGTATTGCTTACATGTGATTAGAAGAGTGTGTTACAAGTGTTTACACAAGACTTGTAGGTGTTTTCGGTTGATTACCAATGAGGAGACTATCACCTATTTATTTTTGTGGCTTAAATCTAGATATTTCTAATCTAGATTATTCAAATATAAATATCTACGATATTTACTAAATATCTACGATATTTACTAAATATCTACGATATTTACTAAATATCTAAGATATTTACTAATCTAATATCTAGATATTTATTTGATTAATATCTTGATATTTTAGATAGTTAATATCTAGCTTTTCCAGATTTGCTTGGGTTGTTCCGGAGTCTTCCGAACGGCCTTGCATGCCTCCATACGGGAACTTTCGAATCCGAGTAGCGCGACTTGTTTTTAGACATGTCGTGAAACTTAGCAACCTTATACTCAGTCAGATGAAATTTGGTAAGTATGTCTTGCACATACTTTGACTGGTTTATGAAAATGCTATTGTCAGCCTGCTTCACTTGAATTTCTAGAAAGAAATTGAGTTCCCCATTGGCACTCATTTCAAATTTATTCTTCATCAGCTTTCCAAAGTCCTTGTAGAGTTTTGGAGTAGTTGACCCAAAGAATATGTCATCTACATAAACTCAACATCAAGTCATTCCCTATTCATTTAATGAAGAGTATGCCATCAAGAGTGTCACACCCTCAAAATCCACGTGCAGAGTTTTACCGCGAGGCGTGTGAACAAACCAGGATCATAGTCACTAACTAATTAGAACGACACTATATGTCACATTATAACAAAACCAACCAAAGTTCAAAATTTAAAACCACGCAAAGCATTTTGTAAATAAAACAAACCCAAAGTATATAAATGTAAATATTTGGCAAAACACGCGTCAACCCAAGATTTAAAACTCATAAATGAAAACTAAGTGTTATGATTTGAAATAAAGTCTTAATGCATGTTGGACCCGTGATGTGCTCCTAATGGCAACCTGAGTTAACGACCTGAGAATAACATACTAAAAATGTCAACACAATGGTTGGTGAGTTCAAGAGTTGCGTTTAATCATAAACAATAAAAATTTGTATAACATAAGAAGTGCATTGAAATAGATAGCTAGTCTATATTCACAAGTAATAACCATAGTGATTTCGTGATCGAAGCTGACTGTGTTGCGTTTGTTGCCTCTCGTCACAACTTACCAGGTCGTGACGATGTTTGTGTTTAGGACAATATTGCACCCGTTTGACCTCGAGTCGCACATGTGGGGCCTTTTAAACCCAGTAGTTCTACTCAGAATTACCTCACTAAAGTACATAAATTAATGATTCGAAAGTGAGGACTTAAGTTGGTACAACACTAGTAAACAAGCGATAGTACAGTAATACTGATCAAATGAAAATACGTTTTGAACACACGTTTCTTTCACCCCCAAAGAATGTAGGTAAAGTGGGGCTGAGAACTCACCTGATGTGGAACGCACAATAACAAAGATAATTGACAATGAATGGAAAGACAACCCTTCAAAGATTACCTAGAACACACAAGTATATAAGTACGTGTACACAGAAAGCTTAACAACTCTAAGTTAACCTAGTTGACCTGTTTGACCCGTTGGTGACATATTAGTTGAAATATCATTAAATAAAGCGTAACAACTTAACATACATGAACATCATACAATTTATCCACGTGTATCAAATCATCAACCCAAGTTCTACCAAAGTCATCATACAACGCCAGATCATCATACAACTCATGCAAATCTCAAACAACCAACATGTTCAACACAAAAATAAATGCATCGCAACTAATAATTCATACGTGAAGTCTAATCATGCACTACATGCCATGTGAAGCCACTCACAACTTCACATCCTAAACCCCGCCAATCCTACTAAGTAGGGGTCTCAGATTCGCACGTGTGTATGACAATCATAACCACGTTCATCAACAAGGTTCATTCCAACCAACATACACAATAATAATCAATTCCAATCCCAAACATGATTTCCTAATCACTAATCACAATTCATCATCATGTATGATCACTAAAACCTAGATTCCTTACATGACCAACCAAGCATCCATACAACTCAATTAACAAATTCTATCACATTAAACATTATCAACAATCATTCTAACATGATCCTAACACCACAATCATGCCCAAATCATCATGTCTAATGTTCTACAAAAATAAAGTTTTCCTTTTTGGAAAGTAACATCCAAAAGCAATCTAGCATCCAATTCAATCATAATTTATCAACTTTATACCTAATCAAGCTCATAGCATTCATCTAAACATGATAATCATCATCAATTCATCAAAATCCCCAATCATCATGCATAAAAGTTTATACTTTTAGTAAGTTAATGATCAACACCTCAAATTCATGAGTTTTCTTGCAAAATACAATTAGACTAACATCCAAACATTGTGTCTAACATCATAACATCATCAAATCATGAATTCCAAGAACAAAAAGTTTCCTCTTAAGGCACTTTATGAACTACATGATCAATCCATGGATTTCTTGCATATATAACATAATATAACATTCATACAACCTAACTAACATCATATTAACATCTAACAATCAACAATGTCATATTATCATCACCAATTTGTGGATTACGGTTCATCAAGAAAACTATGAAAAATTAATCAAAACTAACCTTTAGATGTGTAGAAATCACGAATTATGCTTGCAAACACCTTGTAATCCCTTAGGATCACTCAAAACCGAATTGTATGTGTGTGTTATAGATCTATTTCACAAAGAGAAGGGTGGGAGAAGAGTTCTTGCGGTCGAATGGGGTTAGGGGGGATTAGGGTTTAATTTTAGGTAATATTTGATTTAATTACGATTACAAAATAAACCCCATTATTTTTATTTTATAAAAAAATCTTTTTAACAATTTTTAAATAATTTTAACTATAAGTTATAAGTATTATTAATCAATAATAATAACCATAAACATTTACAACAAGTCACACGGCATATAAAATATATATAACACGTTGTCACGTTATTGCATAAAATTCACAAAATAAATATTTAAAATTCTATAAATTCATGAATCACATAATGACAACTAATAATCAAAATTATTAATTAGATTATCATTGTTTATCATAGATTATCATTATTAAGTCACCAACGTTCAACGACAACTAGTGTGTGCTCACGACACGTATATACAAGACCTAACGGAACTAACGGAGTTTGGTAACGGAAAGTTACCGGATGTCACAAAGAGTACCCATGTTGTAGCCATGTTGAACAAGATACAATGATAGTATTTCATACCATTTCCCCGGAGCTTGATACAGCCCATAGAGGGCCTCATCAAGTATACAGACATAAACAGGATGATTTGGGTCTGCAAAGTCAGGTGGTTGTTTGACATACACTTCCTCATCTATCACCCCATATAAGAAGGCACACTTGACATCAAGTTGGTAGAACTTGAAATCCTTGGAAGCAACAAAAGAAAGAAATATCCTAACATATTCAAGTCTTGCTATAGGAGTAAAAACATATTTGTAGTCAATCCTTTCTTCTTGTGTGTACCCTTGAATAACTAGTCTTGCCTTATTCTTGATGACAAGTTCTCTATCATATTTCTTATTCTTGAAAACCCACTTGGTACCCATTGTGGTCTTCCTATGAGGAATAGGACATACGTTTCAAACCTTTTGCCTTTTTAATTAAAACAGCTCCTCCTGCATTGCTTCAACCAACTTCCATCCTTCAGAGCCTCTTCAACCTTCTGTGGTTCAATCTGGGACAAGAAACAAGAATGTACACAAACATTTTTATCATGGGTTTGTCCTCTTGTTCTCATCATTGTCTCAATATCTACAATGGTGTTTGTGGTGGGATGTGACTTGTGGATTCTTAGTTAAGGAATCACAGCAAGTTGGTTTGATAGATCTAAATTGGTGAAGTTCAGATCCGGTGATTAAGTATCATCCACCACATTAGCACACTTATTAAGAAAAACTTGATCCACTGAGTATGTGACATCATTGATGTTGTCTTCTATGAAGTGGTTATCAGCATCAAGAAACTCTTGATCACTATCACCACCCTCCATCCCCTCATATATTGGAAACCCCTTCATTTGGGTTTTGTGCCTCAGTTCTGGAATTGGCAGGCACCAAAGATGTGTCAGCTGAAGAATTTTTCATTGTTGTGCTGACAAGATTTCAAACTGAAAGGCTTGTTACCACCGGAGCTAAATTTGTTTTCTGACTTGGTCTTCTCAACTCAAATCTTGGGTCAGGATCTCCAGTTGATAAGCAACCTGTAGATCCTGAAACATCTTTACAAGATTTGTTAAAACAATTAGTAAGTAAATCAAGATCAACGTTTTTGCCGGATTTTCCAAGTTTTGGCCGAACTTTTTGAAAGTCACCGGAATCTCACGGGAACCCTACCGGAATTTCGTCGGAATCACTGATTATTAGCTGATTAAGACCGCCTATGTCTGATTTCAACCAGGGTTGACCGACTACCGATTATTGACTCCAATTACATGAAATCGCCAAGGTTGCCCTCCGATTTCCGATTCCTTGCCAATTAATCGGTGCCTAGCACCGATTTTTCCAACACTGCAAGCGATACAGCGCCCGAGCGATTGGGCAGCTTCTAGTATTAGCTCGATTTGGAACTCTATTTTCCTATATTGAGGAAGGCCCAACAAGTCCTTTTGAAACACCTCGGGGAAATCCTTAACGAGGGGAATGTCATCAATCCGCTTTTCCTCAATATTCTTTTTAGTAACTAAAGCCAAAATCATCGACAGTCTCTTCCGTAAACATTTCTAAGCTTTCATGTAAGAGATGATGCCGACCACAACACCACCTTTATCACCCTTAATTGTGAGTATTTCTCCACTAGGAAGCGGATGTCTAATGAGTTTCTCTCGGTAAATATTTCGGTTTGGGTCTTGGACAACCAATCCATACCAACAACAACATCGAAACTACCGAGAGTGACAAATATAACGTCAATATCAAACTCATACCCAGGCATACCTATCTTACAACCGTAGAACATGTGAGATGCTTCAATGATCTTACCATTGACTATTTCTATTATATAGTTCGAGTCCAAAGCTATGGATGTAACATCTAGCAACTTATTGAACTTATGAGAAATAAAGCTCCTATCAGCAACGGAATCAAACAACAAAAGCAAAACAACCATTTATAGGGAATTTACTAGTTACGGTAGAAAGGTCAATACGAGCCTCACCTGTGCTAATGACGAAGGCTCTACCCTTAGCACCACCGTTTCCATTGCCCCGTTGTCTTTTTTGTTATCAGCATCATTGCCACCATTGTTTCCACTATTGTTATTCTTTCTCAGCTTTGATTATCCTGTTATGTTGGCGGCTTGGTTGAAATGTTCATCTGACAGTTCTTGGCAGCATGGCTACATTTACCATATCTATCGCAGTTGTTCTTGTACACGAGTCATTATAGTGGTAGTTACACTTGTTGTATTTGGGTAGTGTTCCGTTATAGCCACTGATGTGCTGAGATGATGAAGAAGACTGGTTAAATGAATAAGAGTTGTCAAACCTCTTTGATTATAGTTGTTGGTGCTGAGGTGCACCTGATGGTGATTGTTTGTGTCGTTGGAGCTAGATTCCCACTTTCACTTGTTACTTCCATCATAGGTATTTGACGTAACACCGCGGGGGTAGCTTATCCTACGTGATAGCCTGGTCAGTTAGCTTATAGGCCAATCTGATTGTGTCCTCAATCGTGGCTGGTCGGGAAGCAATGACCATGTTTTTTACCATGTTTTTTATCTTTGGGGCTAACCCATGGCCTATGTGGGGAGGGTTGATCATGTTCATGCATAATATGGCAAACTCGTGGGAGCGAGTAGTATAAGCCTCAATCTCAGAACATGTCATCTTCAAGTTCAAAAATTCCATCTCCAGTTTTTGCACCTCATCCTGAGAGTAGTATTCTTCTTTCATGAGATTCCTGAAGTCGTCCCATGTGGTTTGGTTGGCGATTTCCACACCCAACATCTGCACTTGGGTGTTCCACCATAACAGAGCAACTCCATCCAAGGTTTCGGTAGCATATTTCATCTGATTCGCCACCGACAGTTGCATATTTCACTGACTCTAGCTTCTCGAACAAGCAAAGGAGTCCCATGACTCCTTCAACCATAGTAAACAGGTTGGGTTTGCAGTCGATGAAGGACTTGTAAGTACAAACCCCTTGACCTGCAATAGATTTAGATAAGGACTTTGGAATTTTAACAAGTGTTACAATTAACAGAATTGACGAAGAACTTTAACGTCAGAAATTATCTAGTATTACTTGCTAATCAGAGTAGGTTGTGGATTGTGATTGTGGTTGGTCAATGCATCAGCCACATGATGATTGATAAATGCGGCAAGCTCTGCCGATGTCATGTTGATGGTGCAACGTGCACGACCATGTCCAGATATTCTTAACAATCATAACATATAAAATCAAGTAAATATCTAGCGTATCAACTTCATTTAAGTATAAGTAATTAGAAAAATTAGCACAACCACAACTTAATGTTCAAATAATAATATCTGATAAAATACATTATAAATACATATACAATCGATTAAACCAAATATCAAAATCCAAATATGTCAGTCAGTTGGAAAACAGCACTTCCCATCTAGGTGCAAAGTACGTAAAAATTAGACAAACAAATGAAATGAATGAAATAGGAATCAACGAGAGTTGGTGGATCTAGTGCTGTTCTCAGGTTCTTCTGGGCTCCTCTTCAGGTTTTTCCTCTAGCACCTCTTCGGATTCTTAAAATATTCAAAATACATAAATGCTTTAATTTATAGTTTCACTTATAAATAAATAACTAGTGGTATTCCTCGTCGCCGCATTGCGGCTGAGTTCATGTTAAGGCTTAGTGCAAGTAATCCGTTACGGCTGCAAACCAAAGAAGGTTGCCGCGCCAAAGCAACGAAGATACACCTTTTACCATCATCATCACAGCCTAACGAATATTAAATACACGAAACGAACAATATTGTGCAAGCAGATCCTACATCGATATAAGTTACCAGAAACCACCAGCCGTCTAAACTCAGTCAAAGCAACTGGCAACACGACATATTTGTTTTACTATCACAACCTTAACATTATAGCTAAATGATTTTCTAATGATCGTCAATCTGTACCAAAAAAAGTCATCATCATCAATCTAAGCAAATCCATGGATCAATGTAACAATCAACCTGTACCAAAAAAGCATCACCAATTGCTTCATAATCAAGGCAATCACAGATCTCAAGTAAACAAACCATCAATAAACCCAAATATATAAATGACCACACATAGTCTCAGGCGAAGAATCATCACCTTCATCGACCCAACAGTATGAAACATCCCAACATGAACTGAATAATCTACCAAACAACAGATTCAAAATTAGATAATTGAACAAAATAAGCATAACTTGCTATTAGATCTCAGGCGAAACCGTCATCGACTAGAATCAATAGGTAAAGCAGCCCCTGGTGATGCAAACCCCAACACAGAAACCAACTTGAAAGAGCAAAAAAAAGAAACTGAGGTAAACCGGAGGATAGATCAAGACTATCTCAACCGCCAAGGTGCCCATAGATTCTAAGACTTCGGCATCGACGGGATTCTCTTGTCCTCCGTGAAGCAGTATTGGTCTTTACAATCGAAAGAGATGCATGAGCAAAAGACAGAGGTAGAGTACAAACAACATCGGAACATGAAACAACGACTAACATGGCCATCGTGGTAGCACGCCGTAACGACGACGGCCGGAGTCGCCACTGCATGTCAACCTCCATCTCCCTTTCAAACCCCCTATCTCGCTCTAAAAGAAAAAAATATACAAAAAACCATAGAAAAAGAGAAGAGAAGACAGAGATCGAACATAGAGCAAGATCCGGCCACAACGCGACCAAACACACCGTCGGCGGCTACCGTCGCACCACCACCGCCTTCTTCTCAAACCCCCCTCTCTCTAAAAGCATAAAGTCTCTCAAATTGTCACAACTGACATATAAAGCATAAATATATGTTGGATGGCATGTTGTACTTAACGCAATACAATGCATGGTTGTACCTGACGCAATATTTGCTTGTACATCATTGCTCATTCCGTTTCTCTATTAACATATAAATATAGGTTAAAGGTTAATAAGATAAAGGATCAAAGTATACAACACAATAAATCAAGTGGCCAAATCTTAATTCCCCCACAAATTACTATTCATTTCCTTCTCTTATTAATATATAGGGTAATTTTTATTTACTAATGATTTTTATTATAATACTTAATAAAATTTTTAAAAGATAACTCTGGCCCATTCAGATGTTTGTTCCCGTCCTTTCACCGTATTCCCAGAATACACACATGTTGGTCATTTAATAAAATATTTAACTTTATGAGTGTTGCTTTATCATTTTTCTATTTTCTGTTCTCTGGTTTAATCTCTTTTTCCATTGATTCTAGACTAATAGTATTCAGCTTAAATCTCATGTACTTTTCATTGCCTTACCTAATAACTCAACCTTCTTCGCTTCTTTGTCTTTTGTTTTCCAAAATATTAAGTTATATTGACATCATTGCTTTCTTTTATCATCACACTTTTACGTTTATGCTTAGATCTAGCAACTAAACATGATTTGCTCTGTTGAATTTAATTCTACTACTATTCACATTGCTATCATCTCCATTCCTTCTTTATGACGACCTCCCATAAAGAATTTCAACATACACCCCCTTCTTCACATCCTTCTCACCTTCCTTTTTTACAATTCTTTAGGGCTTCACTCTTGACCACATACCCTCCCATCCCTCATTATATTCTCTCTCTCCCTCTCTCCCCTTTCAGCTCTACAAATGTTGTAGGAACTGTTCGTAAGAAATAATAAAATAGCACTTGTATACATTCCAATAAAATACAATAATCAAATAAACTAGTAAATTACAATACGGATTACAACTAATATAATAAAAAAATATAAATACAAGTTTCATAATCAAGGCTTCGTGTTTAACACGGGTCCCTTAAAATAAATTTCGAGTCTCCCAGGGTATACATGCCCCTTAGCCACTTTTTTCCCCCCATCGGTTGGCCTTTTAGAGGTGGTGAATGCTCACCGGTAAGGCGCCACCAGCGCCATTAACTCCTTCTTTAACAACAAACAATCTACTGTATGTGACTGCAAATAAGCTACTGTGTGGGATTACATTTTTTGGGTTTTCGATGAGTGTCTATACAAGGTAAGGTGATGCCTATATATAGGGTAGTGATTCCTTCTAGAACATTTTGTCTTGTGGGTCCCAAAATATCTACGATCATATTTACATAACACATTGCTAATCTTCATTTTCGACGTACGGAGATATTGTCAGGATTCTTAGTCAAAGTCTTGTTATCTTTATTTGTAGAGTAAATTACAAAAATCATCCTTTATGTATGTATTAGTTTACAGATATAATCATTAATCTTTAATAATTACGTTGTACATCCTTTATATTTGAAAATTATAACAATTTACGTCCTTTAGTCTAAACAATGTTAAAATTTCTGTTAGATATTTTTGAAATGACAAAGTGCCCTCGTTAATAAAACTAAAATTGAAACATCAAGAAATCAATCTGAACCTACTGCATCTTCATCACCATGAACTTAACCCACTTCCCTTGAAACTTCATCTTCATCACCTCTAAAACTGATTCATCACCTCCCAAAAAACTTAAATTAGTTCATCTTCTTACTTCCAAACACTGAAACACTCTACCATTACAACTTGCTAACAATCAACAATTGAATCCTAAACCCACCTCCACCCAATTAATCCTTCAAGATGAACACCCCTTATGCAATGAAATCGAAAACTTCAGAAACATTGATGTGTATTACAAAATCAAATTGAAAGACCTAGCTTGGATTTTGAATTCTTAACTGGGCATTTTTTTTTCTTCAGATTTGACATTAATCGAAGCTTGTATTTTCAACTCGCCTAACCCTAGAAACCAAAGAAGATGGATGGTCAACCAGATAAGAAAATTAGAAGGGTTCGATGACTTTGGTTAGGGTTTTATGATTTTGTTAGATAAATTATTTTGGAAGAAAACGAACAATTTAATGGATATATTAGTTTCAAAAATACGGTCTCGTTTTCGGGATGGGTGAAAAGAAGAAGGTTGGATGAGGGAAAGAAGATAATGATGAAGATGGATGGGGTGCCTTGATCGATTGAATCTTATTGAAAAAACCCAAAGTTGTTTAAAAATTCTTTGATTCTTCATATTTATTTTTTTGTCTTTATCTTGATGATTTTTTTTTGTTTTTTGCTCACTTCGATTTCACTGTTTCAAGCATTTGTGCTTTGCCATGCTTCATTTTACTTTAATCCTTTCTTCCCCAAGATGTGGTTTTGATTGGCTTTTGTTGAGGATATCAATTGTTTTTGTAATTATCTCAAATCTCTTTTTCTTATGCGGTGTATCACTAAAGACGGTAAAGAATGGTGACTAGGGCTTATACATATATTTTTTAATATTAAAGAGTATAACTAAGGGTAATTTTGTCATTTAACTTAAAAATCCTCTTACTTAATTTAAAATCTAACGCTGGTTAGTTAAAAGGACCTAACGTGTTACAAACTCCTTACATAAAGGATGTTTGGCGTATTTAATGAAGATTAAGAACCAAATCTGTAAACTAATACATACATAAAGGATGTTTTTTTGTAATTTACTCTTATTTGTATGATAACACGTGTCCCACCAATTTTTTTAATTTTGAATTTATGCAAAAACAATAATATTAATAAAAGGATATTGACTTAATTTGGTAGTAAAAGTGATGGATGAATGGATGATATAATTAATCTAGGTGAACTCATTTAAATTTTGATGGATAAAAACATGGCTAAATCAATCTCGATCGACAAAGTTGGTGTAACTTTTGTTTGAGCCCATTAATTTACATGTTATTAACATATAACACTCTATTATTATTCTAAAAAAGAGCAAGCCATTATGTTGAATATAAAGAGCCTGGAAATCTATCAAAATTCAACTTAATATGTTCATTCATTGGGCCCTTCTTTTCTTACATATTAATATGTTTTAACTCTTTTGCATCTAGTGCTATGTTGCTTGGTGCACACTCCTACGTATAACACTTCTATTCTTTTCATTTTCTTTCAAGAAATATAATTGGATTCCAAAGTCCTATACTACTTTATTTTATTTAACGAGGTAAAATTGAATTCATGTGTTTGGTAATTTATAAAACCAACTACACTAAATTTTATAACTAGGATTTATGTTGAAAAGGTTAAAGTTAGTTAAAGTGGGTCTAGATTTTTGCAATTTTATTTATTTCATCAAAAAATTTAAAAGTTAGGGTGAATATGAATAAAAATGTATAAATAATTGAGCAATATAATTGTCATTGTGTCATTTTGCTTTTATTCATGTTTAGCTATAAATTTTATCCAAACTAAAGTCGTTACGACACGTGAACACACTTTTGTAGGTATAACTTTATTTTTGTGTTATACATTTTCCCTGTAGCATTATGCGGGCGGGTAAACCAACTAGTTAAATAATATCTAGCACCGGGTATTATAAAAATCATATTATAAGTAGTATTTAATAGTTGGTAGCTCATTAGTTTTTATCATTGTCTATATAAATATATCTTGTTATTTAGAAACGAGAAATACATATTACACAAATTATTCTCTCTAACCTAGATTATTATAACTATTTTTAATTTTCTGTCTATTTTAATTTCTTTATTGTATTAGAGCTTCAAACGATCTTGATGACCAAATCATTTTAGTTTCTTTGTTTACATCATGCATAAATTCTGATCCATAACAAACAGAATATACAACACTATCGGTATGTAACATAGAAAAAGAAGATGTTGATAATAAGAGTGAACGTAAAAGAAGAAAATGATAGTGTAGAAGAACTATATGGTGAAGAAGAAGAATAAGACGATGATGACGAAGAGAATTAAGAGAAAGATGACATGCCAACAAGATCATAGTTAATACCTGAGGAGTCAATAAGTGCCTCATTTTGGTATCCGTTTCAATAACCAACTTATCATAGGTTGTTCTTATTTCCGTTGCTTTGTTTCAAGCTAAATGTGAGTGAAACGTTTAGCGTGAAAGGACATACTAAGAATTTTAAAATAATATATAGCAACGGATAATTTAAAAGTTAATAATAAATCGTATTTAATAGTTGGTATTCATATGTAGTTATATAATAGAAAACATCAAATTTATATTACACAAATCTTTCTTCCTAGACTAGATTATTGTAGGTAGATTATAAGTTTATGTAATGTCCGGAAATTTTCTTTGAAGCCAACGAAAGAAGAAAAAAAAATAAAGTCCAAAGTCGAGGGACCAAACTCGCCAACGAGAGAAACTTCGATGAATGAGAGTATAAAAGGGGGAAGACACCCCATTCTTCCCATTTTCAGCCAAAGAGAAGGAGAAGAGAAGGAGAAAAGCTTGGTTCGGGTGGATTCGAGCGTGGAAATCGTCGTGTAGCGGGTCAAATCGAAGCTCTACTCGACGGGATCGTTTGTGTGAGTTCTAGGACCCGTCTTTTACATGTTTTTGAATGATTTTGGGGCTGGAACACATCTGAACACCCTTTTTCGAGTTTTTGGGTGTAAACCCGTTTTTATGCATGTGTGTATGTGTTTGATGCGTTTGGGGTTGGATTTCGGGCTTGTGTATGCTTGAATGATGTTATGGTAGGTGTTTCTAAGGTTTAGAATGGTTGATTTGGGCTAAAATTGAGTTTGGAAGAGCTTGGAGGCCGAAAAGGGCAGTTTGCGTTCGGGTGGAACTGCATTCTGCATCAGCTAGGGCTACGCGACCGACTGGAGTGCGATTGGAGGCCATACGGCCGTTTAGCGTGCGACTGAGGTCCATGCGCACGATTGCCATGCGACTGAGGTCCATACGCATGATGGTCATGCGACTGAAGTTCATGTGCCTGTAAGGCATGCGATTGAAGGATTGTGCGACTGAAGTTCATTTGCCTGTAAGGCATGCGATGGAAGAATTGTGCGACTGAGGTTCATTCGCACGAAGGTTATGCGACTGAGGTCCATGCGCCTGGAAGCCATGCGACTGAGGTTCATTCGCACGAAGGGTATGCGACTGAAGCCCATGCGCCTGAAGTCATGCGACTGAAGGCCATACGCATGAAAGCTATGTGAGTGAGAGTCCATTTGCGTAGAGGTCCATTCGCATAGGAGTCCATTCGCATAGGGTCCATTCGTCTGATGTCCATTAACCTAAGTGTTCAGTCGCCCGGAAGGCCATGTGAGTGGAGGGTGTCCATACGCCCAAATAGGGTTCATACGCCCGAAAGAACAACAGTTTATCTTATGACTTTTGAGGGAAAGTGCAGTTGAGGGTTTTGACTACAGAGGTTCCCGGAAGTTCATGTAAGTTGACTTTGAGGTCATAGACGTTATGTCGGGCATGTGTGTGATGTTAATGATATGATGTATGATTGATGCGTGTGTATGATTGATGCGTATATACGATGATGCCCTGTATGGTGATGTGTGTATGTTTATGTTTATATTCCTGTTATGTATATGTATCTTTCCGTGGCTTTGAGTCGGGCGTTAATGAATGTAATGAAAGTATTATGTAACGTAAAGTGGAAGATAATGAAAAGAGGAATATGACGAATGAATGCATCATTAATGAACGAATGAAAATGTGAAAGGCTTGCAAGCGAAGTGTACCAAAGTGCACGGCTCTAAATGCCTTAAGCTCAACCGCGTATGGTTCAGCTAATCCTTAAGTGTGCACGCAGGGGTTCCAGTCTTTGTGACTGACCATCGGTGTGATGCATGGTGTATATTTGTTACACGTGCTATGCATAATGTTGGGGGTGTGGTATGTATCGGTTACCCGATTTATGCATATCGTTGGGGTGTAGTATGTCATAGTTACCCATATTGATAGGGGTGTAATACCCACATTGTTGGGGGTGTAGTACCCATATTGATGGGGGTGTAGTACCCATATCGTTGGGGGTGTAGAATGTAATTGTACCCATATCGTTGGAGGTGTAGAATGTAATTGTACCCATATCGTTGGGGGTGTAGAATGTCATAGTACCCATATGTTGGGGGTGAAGAATATAGTTGGGATCTTTGTCGCTTACCCCTGTGCTGGTGCCAGGCTATGTGCCATGTGGAAGTCGTTTATGAACTTCGGCCCAGTAGCCATATAGTTTGGGGCATAGCTGTTGACGTTGATCCAGAACGTAATGAAATAACAGATGTAATGATCCTAAACTTTACCTTAGGTACTGTGGCCAGAGGTGCTATTATGCACCGTTAAAAAAGGTCTATGATAGGCTTAGGCCCAGTACCAGAAAACTGAAGGATAAAGTTCATGGTTTTAATGGAAAGAAAAGATGTAATAATTAACGAATGAATGAAAGTAAGAACGTATGAACGAACAAAAGTTAAAATATGAATGAATGATGAAGATAATAATGGCATTATCTATGTGTACGTATGATGTGTGATCGCATGTGTGTAAAGAATGGTTTTAACGAAAGAAAAGTATGTTTTATTATAAAACTAGAACTCATTCAGCAACGTTGACTTTGATGTGTTTCCAGTTGGCAGGTATGTTGCTGAGGATGGCACGGGGCGGCTACTCAGCTTATTTTGGATGGCATCCAATGTTATAATGCTTTTGTAATGAAATGTAAAATGATATTGTGTAAGGAACGGTTGTATTATTTTGCAAAAGTATTTTGATGAAATGAAAATGTTGTTTTTAATGTTTCTGTTGCAATGTTTTATGAAAGTGAAATGTAATTATATGTTTTATGTGTGATGAATGACCAGCTGTAAGCGTCCCAGGAACGGAGCCTTACAGTTTATAACAAATCACAACTCTAAATAACCTTTGTGTAATTTACATGTAATTGGAACCGGAACAAACCCAATACAAGATACGTACTTGAGCTTGGTTTATATGTAGACCCAAACACGTGGATCATATACAAGACAATAAAATGGGTCCACATAAAATATAATGCATGGCCCATGAATTATGTTTTTGATATGTTCAAGATGAATTATGTTTTTGATATGTTCAAGATCAAATCAGGTCTGTGGTGGATTTGTAAAACCCACACACATGGCCATGAATGAAATACGGTTCATATGATAAACTAGTTTATCACCTGGCATACGTTATGTCGACATCGTACGCAGCATGATAAAGTATCGATTACAATTAACCCGATTTGGTTTCAGAACTAAATTTTCGTTATAACGAAGAGTACTCGAATGTATATCGTTGAATAAAAACTTATTATATTTGACTCTGATCTTTTTCAAATAAATTTATGTCGAAACGTAGACCTACTCAAAAATTACATGAAAAAACACATGCAGTGGCACCGTATATTGCATGATAAAGTATAGATTACAGTCGCCTTGACTCATTACCGAACTAAATTTATATTTAAACATAGAGTATCTTGGATTTATACCATCAAATGAAAACTTAATTATATTTGACTCGACAAGTTTTCAAACAAAACTTACCTCGAAATGCAAACAAACTCATAATATACATAAAAATATGAATGTAAAAGTTTTATATCTGACCTGATTCATTTTTTAAAATATTTTAATCAAAACGTAGACAAACGTCAAAACATAGACCATCTTAAGGTGTATATAAAGTAAGCAAGAAAACGTTTTATATGATTTGACTCAAATTTGAGCAAAATTTATATAAAAACATAGACGAACTCTAATTTATACCGATATGTACATAAAAATATGAACGTAAGAATTTAATTTTTTTTAATAAAATTGTAAATGGGTAACCTGAAACTTTAAAAACTCATTAGGGTAAAAGTAAAATTTTAGATATAGGTTTACATTTAGTCAACACGTGTGGGGGTGAATTTTAGGTTGAAACCTTGAACACGTTTTGTAACTGATGGGTTCACACGTTAACTTGTTTAACCCTTATATTTTTAAATTTTATATTTTAAACTTTGATTTTTTTTGCCTTTAGATATTTAACCCCCTAAATTTATATGTTCAAAAGAGATATTGATATCAAATTTTATAGTTTAAAAGTTACTGTTTATTACATATTAGTATGTTTGCTTATAAATTTATAAAATAGAGTACCACAATACAAAAGCTAGTAAGAGTTTTTCAAGATAAACAGAATGTTTCTTGTTAACCCTAGGAATAATTTTTCTTTTGTGTTTGTATCAATGTGTCAAGTTGATTTTGTGTATCAGATTGTGTTCGAGTTTGTATATAAAATTCAAGTTTGTATAGATTTTGATTAGCTAACTCACATACACGACCCACTTAAAGCTGATAGTTTATAACACGATACAACGTTAAGCGGGTTAGGGTTTGAGTTAAATGATTTGGGTTCATAAATCATGTATGGGGCGGCAGTCTCATTAACAACACAATTAAATATATGTGTAAACGAGTTCAACCTACCTAACTCGTTATGACACGAAAAATGTGTTAATATTATTATTTTAATCAACGAACACATACGCATCCTTAAAAATTACTTATAAAATCCACCTGTTACGTAACCTTGTAAGACTTAAACCATATAACTTATATGGAAATAGATACAAAATGTTACTAGACCAAGAAGCCTACGAGCTTTAACATCTTTAACTAATAGTACTGTCACACCCCAACCTTGACGGCGGAAACGTCGAGATGTGAGGGTTAAGATTGTTCACAGCCACATAACGCTATTAATATTTCAAATATAATTTAAACATAAGTTTCAATGTAACATTACAAGCATAAGTCTCAAAGAAATTAAAAGCATAACATAGAGCGTAACAAATCATTCTTATTTCATCTATTTATCTAGGTCCATTCCTAGATGTGCAAGCTTCAAAGAGTAGATCACAAACTTGGGGTATTCCTGAAACATGTTAAAAATAAAAGGTCAACATAAAAATGTTGGTGAGCATTCCATAGTTTTCAATACATAAGTATATAAAAGATGGCAATTCAAGTCATAAGTTAGTGAATAAAGTGATTAGGGATGCTATGAACAATGCAACAATCAAACCTTGACAATGTTTTACAAGTCTCAAACGTTAAAAGTATATACGATCAGCTAAGTGTACTTGGATCAACCAAGCAGGCTTGTCTTACCCATAGATCTATGACTTCGCTGGGCTAGCAATAGTTAATGATTGTACATATAACGCCATAACATGGTAACCACATAAGTTAAACTAACCACAACTTAACATGATGAATTGCCATAAAGTTTACAAGCCTCAAATAAGTTTACAAGTGCAAAGTATAAGTTAACATGTTTCACCCCAAAGTGTGAAATTAAACAAAAAGGGGGTATGGAATACTCACATGGAAAACTCACAAGTATAGTGATGATTGTAGAGTACATAAGAAAGCTTGGATGTCAAGAGTCAAAGGTGATCTCCTAAATGATAGAAAAACAATAACTTGATGTTGGAATTCATTACAAGAAGTTAGAACGTTTAGAGAATGCTAAAAAAGCGAAAGGTAGATTGAAAAAGGATTATTGCATCAATTTTAGATTCTGGACAGAATGTTTGGTATGTGTTTGAACAGGTTTTAAAAATAGCAAACGGTTTCATAAAATTATAAAAATTTATACTTGACTAGTTCAAAGTCTCCCGGACAACTTTCATTCAGAAACATTTTTATGAAAAGATCTTTAAATAGGTCAAACAAGCATCACAAAACAGAAGGTGCTGAAATACGCACTTATTTTGTGAAGGCTATTGTTGAGTCGTCCGATTGAGTTTGAAGACGTATAAACTGTCGTTGGAAAGGTAATTCAATGAACTTAACATTGGAGTCTGAGTTTACCCAAATTTAGTTTGTTATGATCAAGTTATGGTCGGTTGAAGTAAGACTATATTCTGCCAGAATTGTAGTAAGGCACTTATGTGCACTTTTAAAATTGTTAATACATGAAACGGGTTAGAACAATTTATTATGTTAATATATGGTATATTAGTCTTCATTTGAGTTATAAAAATATTCTAAGACTTTTTCATAGCCATCATTTAGAACATTAATCTTGCAGAATAACCGAATGCGGCGGCATAGCCGTCCATATGCAAACGGGATTCTTTGTTTATGTTAGTGTGTTGTTAGCTTAATTTAGGAATGTTAGTGATTATTATAAGATTAGTGATTATTAAAATGTTAATGATCAAATGATAATTATTAAAATAAAAGAGGTTTGGTAGAAGAAAGAATAATAGTAAGAACATAAAGTCATGAGAACAATTGAATGTTAGGATGATTAAAATGTATAATATAAAAACAATAAAGGATTACCTTAGTATTAAGAATTCTTGAAATTTCTTGTAAAATAAAATTCTTCAAATTCATCATAACCAATGGATGAAAGAAGGATATGAGAGTGAGGTTTTTAAAGAATGAGCAAATGAAAAGTGAGGCCTAAGCCTTGCTTTTATACTTGAGGTTAGGAGGAGGTTATGAATGGTGTTAATGGTGATTTATAAGTCTTTTAAAAGGGGGTTATGATTGGAATTTGAAATAAATATAAAATTAAATAATTTAAATAAATAAAATAATAATTATAATTTAAAATTTAAATTCTTGAAGACTATAATTTTAACAACTTTTTTATAAAATATTTATAGACTTTATAAAACCAAATTGAATAATCAATCAAATTATTTATTTGTTAAACTTTATAACTTTTATAAAACTTGTAACTTTATAATTTGATTACTTATTTTCAATATTTAAAATTCATAATTACTTATAAAACTTTATAAGTATAATAAAATTTATTTTATAACTTTATAAGTTTTAATAAGTCTTTTCCATTTAGTTATTTGTTGTAGCATGATTAATAAAGTTTATAATTTTATGAAAAAGAATTATTTATAAATCAACAAGTTATTATAAGTTGTTTAATTGATAAATTGAATAAATCAATTTAAACTACACGTCTAATCTATATAATTCATTAATATAAATAAAATAAGTTAAATAAAGAAATTCATATCGTAAGATAGTTTGATTTTAGTTCGGATTCGGGTTTATAACTTGAAAATGCCGGATGTTACAGTCTCCCCTACTTTAAGAAATTTCGTCCCGAAATTTAATCACAAGAAGACTAATTTCAAGGATGTGAGGAGACTTGGATTTCATGACACATTCGCAAGTGACACTTGGAACGTTTAAATTCAAATGAGTTTAATTATGATGGGATGGTATGCTTAAATTTGTTAAGTTCATTATTTATGATTTCATGTGCTCCTTGACAAAGGTTACAAGATTGTTAATCTAAAATTTTTAATTAATAAATGTTTGTACCTTAAATGGTTCAAGACATTCGGGAAGGTTTTGTCGCGCAGTATTGGTGTGGCACGAGACTCAGAGATAAGTTTAGGATGTTTTTGGATGGAATATAAAAGCTTCTCAAGTAATAACTTTAACATAGATCTTAGATGATTGATTCTTGTCTACTTATGCCATTAAGGTTTCAAGCTTAACTAGTGTAACGCTGATATAAGGATTGTGTTCGTTAAGGTTAGAGATTCAATTCAGAATGAGGACATCATTGTAATAGATTTTCAGGATAAGTGTGGATTTGAGGGGAAGTCATTCGGAAAAGATTATTAAGGGTCGTTAAGAGATTTGGGATAATGTGTTTAAGATTTAGGAGGCCAAAATCAATGAAGAAACAAGCCAATAGGTCAATAATGCACCAAAGGACATCAAAAAGTACAAGGCAATTTGAACATATACCAAGCTACGTCAACAATTCCTTTATGCCAAACCATGAATACCAATCACGGAAATTCATGATCATCTTTGTCCACATCGGAATGAATAACAAGTCTCGTGCGTCGTAAACAAGATGGAGATTTAGAGATTTTCAAAATTATGAGTTCAAAGTTATCCAAAATAATGGGAATTGTATTTTTAATTATGGGTAAAGAGTTAAACAAAAAACGTCGTTCATGATCGGATTGGAATTTAAACAATTCAGAATATCAACGACAAAGGCAACGGCAAATAGTTTTCTAAGTACGGCTTGCACACGCGGTTCATCATACCCATAAGCACAACTGAGAACATTTATGTGTCTAGAAAGACATGAACACAAGTTGATAATGCCCTTATTTAGTAGAAAGATTGTTTAAGAAGGCTACCATCCCACAATCATATGTTGATGATAACTCAAAATGAAAGTTGATAAGTAAGAAATAAATGGTTCGATGTATCTAGATCGAGTCAAAACATGAAGATAAAGGGAGAGAAATCGATTTAAGATTTCAAATGCTCCAAGCTCGGAACCAAAATCAACCTAGAGTGATCGGGTCTCCTTTCAAGTTTAGAAATCATGCTTTGGCTTGATAGGTCCAAACACTAACATTGGTTCACCCTTCAAGTTACTACATGTTCCTTGTCACTTGATTAAAACCTTGGTAAGTTGGAGATCAAGAAATGAGAATAGTCATCAAGGTGTGGTTTTCACTCCTAACTTGATGGTGTATTCCCAAGGTATGACCACTAACTTACCTGTCACACCCCAACCATGACGGCGGAAATGTCGAAGTGTGAGGGTTAAGATTGTTCACAGCCACATAACACTATGTTAAAATATAAATGCCATTAACCAATTGTTTTTCAAACATCACAATCAACCACGTCTTACAAGAAAACAATAAACAAAGAAAAAGAATCCAAATGTTTATTTAAGTCTAGGTCCATATCCTAAGCTTAAGCATTTCTTCAATCATCATTAAACTTGCACATTACCTGAAACATGTTGAAAATAAAGTCAACTAACAAGTTGGTGAGTTCTCATGGTTTTAAAGTACACTATATAACATGAGAAAGAATGTGGCAATTCTAGTCAGTGGTCACAAGATAGTAAGTATATAGAACATGCACAGTTACAATCAAACCTTGACTGAATAATATGAATAAGCATGATTAGCTAAGTGTATTTGGTTCCCTAGTGCACAAGCATACGGCTCCTAGGAGCCGGCAATCCCTCGGCTTTAGCACCAAATAGGCTTGTCAGGCCCAAAGATCTAAGACTTCGCCAGGCTAGTTATAGTTAATGATTGCACACGTATGTCACATCTCATATACAACTTAACATATTCAAATAACCACGACTATGTAAAGAATTGCACGTGCGTAATAAGTATCAAAGCGTGTATGAGTTTGTTTGTATAACCAACATGTTTCACCCCGAAAGGTGTAAAGTATATGTAAATGGGGCATAAGAACTCACATGATAATAAGAAGACTTGAAGATGAAATACGAATAACCACGAATAAAATTTCCAACACAAACGTCACAAGGCACCTAAATAAGAATAAGGTAACGCGTTATAATCGGTTTGATGATTAGTTATAACGGATTGAATGGAGATTAACATCTATTTATTTTGTGTTATTAAGGTGAATTGAGTTTAATGGAATGATGATAATTAGATTTATTGCGCGAAGGCGAACGACTAATGTAAGGGAAAATTAATCGTACATTAAACCGGTCTATGTATGTTTTATTGATTGTAATAAATCAAGTAATAATTATATATATATATATATATATATATATATGTAAATACTTAATCATTTTTATTATTTGACAATGTATATGTATATATTTTACAATGAATATATAAATGTATGCATATGAATATATGAATATATATATGTAAGTACTTAATCATTTTTATTGTTTGACAATGTATATGTATATATTTTACAATGAATATATAAATGTATGCAAATGAATATATGAATATATTTTACAATGTAAGTTAAAAATAAATGTATAAGTAAATTATTTAAATTATTTGTTAATAGTTACATGTATATATATATATATATACATATATATATACACATGCATATGTTCTAAATAATCACACAACATTGTTTTTAATTAATTTAAAGAAAATATCAAAAATGTATTTTGGATTTAAACATATTAATAAAACTTTGATAAACAAAATAAATAATTAATTAAATAAATTCTGAATTTATAAAATCATTTTAGAAATTTACAGAATTAATTTTCAGAAAAAAAAAAGAATTAATTAACAATAAATATGAATAAAACATAAAATAAAGAAAAGGGAAGAAAAAGGGGGGTTGCCGGGATCGAACCCGGGACCTCCCCTTGGGGATAAGGTGCGGGAACCAGTGAACCAGGGCCATGGCCTTGGTTCACTTTTGGTTTGATTTGATTTTAACCATGGTTTCCCCGTTTCCCCCAAATCCGATGAACCCTAGGTTCATTGGATTCGAAATTGACCCTCGATTCGCTGTTAATCAGCCAAATCATCATAGGGCTTTTGATCTTTGAACAAAATCGAGTAGAAAACAGATCTCAATTACCTGTTTTGATGAGATAATAGGTGATTTCGAATTCGGTTTAGGTTTCGGGTGTTCTTGGTTTGGGGTTTTCTGATCGAGTGATTTTCTTGTGAAATTGAAGATTTGGAGAGTTCAGTAACTTCACAATGAACCGAAAACCCATAATTTATAGGCTTCATTTCATGAATTCGAGCCTTTCTCTCTCGATTTAAAAACGCGTTCGAAGTTTACCAAATTAGGAGATTTGAAGCTGTTAATTTGCAATGGTGATTGTATAATTGATTGATTAAGCCGCGTTTTTAGTTTGGGAGTAATTAATTTGATTGAAAACTTCGAATTTGGCAGGATTCGATTTCAAAGTTTCCATCGATCGAATGTGGTTCGGTTTGGAAAGTTTTCACGCGCGAGAATCTTAATTTGAGCTAGGGTTCAGGTTCGAAACACTGGGTCGAGGGGGTTGGGGCGGTTTAATTGATCAAAGGCAACAAAAACGAAGGTTTGAAGCTTCGCCGGAGCTCGACCGGAGCTCCGGCCGAAGCCGCCGGTAAAAGAAAGAAAATTACATTTCCCCCCCTGGAGTTTAGGTGTTGATTAAAAGGATTTATATTAGTTTTAAGTTTGAGATTTGGCAGAAACACCCCCTTGAACTTTGATTTAAGGGTTTTCACTAATTAATACTATTATTATTATTATTATTATTATTATTATCATTATTGTTATTAGTATTATTATTATTATTATTATTATATTTATTATTATTACTATTATTATTATATTTGTTATTATTATTATTATTATTATATTTGTTATTATTATTATTATTATTATATTTATTATTATTATTATTGCCATGATAATTATTATTTGTAAGTATTATACTTATAATTGCTTATTAATAAATAATATTGCAACCATCAATTGTTTATTAATCAAAATAAGTCCCCAAAGATTCAAAATGACATAAAAGGTCCACACAAGAAATAACGATGTTAACTTTTAATTAACTCAAAAATACAGAATGTTACAGTCTCCCCAACTTGAATTAATTTCGTCCCGAAATTAAAATAACGAAGGTTACAAAAATAACTCAGGGTAAGTCTTCCTCATATGATCTTCGCGCTCCCAAGTGAATTCCGCTCCCCGCTTGTTTTCCCACCGAACCTTTACTATTGGGGTCGTAGAGGTTCTAGTCTTCTTCATAATGCGATCCATGATTTCGACGGGTTTCTCAACGAAATGTAGGGACTCGTTGATCTGGATGTCTTCCAACGGCACATACAAGTTATCGTCGGCCAAACACTTCCTCAGGTTCGAGACGTGGAAGACCGGGTGAATTCCACTAAGGTCAGAGGGTAGTTCTAGTTTGTAGGCCACTTTCCCGATTCTTTTCAGAACCCTGAAAGGTCCTACAAACCTCGGAGCTAACTTACCTTTCCTTCCAAAACGAACCACACCCTCCACGGCGAGACCTTGAGAAGGACCATCTCCCCAACTTGGAATTCTAGCGGCTTGCGACGTTTATCGGCATAGCTCTTCTGTCGACTCCTAGCCGTTTCCAAGTTCTTGCGGATAATAGCAACCTTATCGGTCGTCTCTTGTATGAGTTCGGGACCGGTGATAAGATTTTCGCCCATGTCGGTCCAGCAAATCGGTGAACGACATTTACGACCGTAAAGGGCCTCAAATGGTGCCATTTGGATGCTTGAATGGTAACTATTATTGTAGGAGAACTCCGCGAGTGGTAGGTGTGTATCCCAGTCACCACCAAAATCGAGAACACAGAGACGCAACAGGTCTTCCAGAGTTTGGATCGTCCGCTCGGTTTGACCATCGGTTTGGGGATGGTAAGCCGTACTTAAATCCAATTGCGTACCCAGAAGTTCTTGCATAGAAGACCAGAAGTGAGAAGTGAAACGAGCGTCCCGATCGGATATGATATGAAGAGGCACACCGTGACGGCTTACGATCTCGTCGATGTAAATCCGAGCTAGTCTTGATGTCTTATACGTGTCGCGTATGGGTATGAAATGTGCCGACTTGGTCAATCGGTCGACGATTACCCATATGCTATCGTGCCCACGGGGTGTCCGAGGCAGTTTGGTTATGAAGTCCATGGATATATGTTCCCATTTCCACATGGGAATTTCGGGTTGCTCGAGTAATCCACTTGGACGTTGGTGCTCCGCTTTAACCTTCGTGCATGTAAGACATTTAGCGACGTAGGTTGCTATGTCCCGTTTCATTCCGGGCCACCAATATTGACTCCGCAAGTCCATGTACATCTTATCGGAGCCCGGGTGAATAGAATAGCGAGTCTGATGTGCTTCATTCATGATAATAGCTCGAAGGTTATTGTGTTTGGGGATCCAGATTCGGTTCGCGAAATATATCAACCCATTGGCTCTTGCTTCCAGTTGGGCCACAAGATTGGGCTCAAGTTCATCTTTCATACTCTCCTCGCTTTGTACTGCTTGCTGGGCTTCTCGAATGCTTGACTCGATGTCACACTCGATCCTCAAGTTTTGTAGTAACACTGTAGTATTGTGAACATCAAGTCGGACTTCTGTATCAAACTCCCCCAATGTATCGAACCACTGCCGACGGTCGCGAATTTCTTGAACGGAGACCATCTTTTGGTGTGTCTTCCTACTCAATGCATCGGCTACGACATTTGCCTTGCCGGGGTGGTATCGGATGTCGCAGTCGTAGTCACTAATTAGTTCCACCCAGCGACGTTGCCTCATATTGAGATCCTTCTGATTGAAGACATGTTGGAGGCTCTTGTGGTCCGTGTATACTATACATTGCGTGCCGTATAGATAATGTCTCCAGATTTTTAAGGCAAAGACCACCGCTCCGAGCTCGAGATCGTGCGTCGTGTAGTTTACCTCGTGAACCTTCAATTGTCTCGAGGCATAAGCTATGACCTTTCCTCGTTGCATAAGAACACAACCAAGGCCTTGTTTCGACGCATCGCAGTATACCGTGAAGTCGTCATTCCCATCCGGTAGGGCCAGAATAGGAGCATTGCATAACTTGTGCTTCAATGTCTCAAACGCCTCTTCTTGTTCGGCTTTCCACTCGAACGGCTGGTTCTTCTGGGTCAAGAACGTGAGTGGTTTTGCGATTTTTGAGAAATTGGCAATAAATAGTCGATAATACCCGGCTAGGCCAAGAAATGATCGAACTTCCGTCGGCGTTGTGGGAGCCCTCCAATTCTTCACGGCTTCCACCTTTGCAGGGTCGACGTGAATTCCTTGGCTATTCACGACGTGCCCTAAGAATTGTACTTCTTCCAGCCAGAACTCGCATTTCGAAAACTTCGCGAACAGTTGTTCCTTCTTCAACAGATTGAGGATTTGACGAAGGTGGAGTTCATGATCAGAGTGAGACTTGGAATAGATAAGAATGTCATCGATGAACACAATGACAAATTTATCTAGGTATGGCTTGCACACTCGGTTCATAAGGTCCATGAAGACCGCAGGAGCATTGGTTAAGCCGAAAGGCATAACCATAAACTCGTAATGCCCGTACCGAGTGTGGAAAGCAGTCTTCGGGATGTCGTCGTCGTGGACTCGCAGTTGGTGATAACCCGAACGCAAGTCGATTTTTGAAAAGATTGCGGCTCCTTGGAGTTGATCGAAGAGGTCGTCGATACGAGGAAGGGGATACCGGTTCTTGACGGTTAACTTATTGAGCTCTCGGTAATCGATGCACATGCGAAATGGCCCGTCTTTCTTCTTCACAAATAAGACAGGTGCACCCCAAGGAGAAGAACTAGGGCGGATAAAACCCTTCTCGGATAATTCCTGGAGTTGGCTAGAGAGTTCTTGCATTTCAGATGGTGCTAGTCGGTAAGGTGATTTGGCCACGGGGCTCGCTCCCGGGATCAAGTCGATTTTGAATTCAACTTCCCGTACAGGAGGTAACCCACTAAGGTCGTCTGGAAATACTTCAGGGAATTCTCGTACAATTGGAACATCCTTGAGTTCCTTCCCTTTGACTTTAGTGTTGACTACGTAAGCCAAGAATGCTGGATAACTCTTACTCAGGCACTTTCGAGCTTGAGTGCATGTCATAAGCTTGAGTCTTTTGGAAGACCGTTCACCGAACACCTTCAACGTGTCTCCGGACGGTAAGGGTATGCGAATGCACTTCTCAAAACAAACGATCTCAGCATGATTCTTCGATAACCAATCCATGCCAATAATAACGTCGAAACTCCCGAGCTTCATAGGAATAAGGTCGATAGGAAACCTATGATCGTCGAGGCACAATAGACAATCACGAATGACCACATCGACGGTGATCGGTTCTCCATCGGCAACTTCAACAGTGAGAGGTCTTCCCAAATTCGTACGAGGTTTCGCAAGTATCGGTTCGAATTCTAAGGAAACGAAACTCCTATCGGCACCCGAATCAAATAGTACGTAAGCATAGGTATCATTAATAAGAAACATACCTGTGTAGGTTTAAAAAGGCACTTAGGCATAAACCAGGAATTTTTAGAGGAGTTCTACGGAGATAGGGTTGAAAATTACGTACCGTTCACCACGTCGTTGTTCGCTTGGGCTTGGTTTGCGTTGATGTTGAAGGCACGTCCACGAGCTTGTGGAACATTGCCCACAAGGCGAGGGCATTGGGGTCGGTAGTGACCTGGTTCTCCACAGTTGTAGCATGCCCGATTTGGTTCCGTCACTGCGTTCCCCAGTGCTCGGCGACACGTTGCCACGAGATGCCCATACTTGCCGCATAGTGTGCAGATGCGACACGGGAGATTCCCCGGATGATGGTACTTACATGTGTTGCACAGCGGTAGAGGACCTGCATAAGCCCTTGCCACGGGCACTTGTGCTGCCGGTGCAGCCCCGGGAACACATTGCCTCTGGGATGGCTTAGGAGCGGCCACTGCGTAGTTTCGTGCCGGTACAAACTTCCTTTTCCTGTTATCAACCTTAGCCTCCTTGCTCTCCTCGGGAACCGTCTTCTCAGTCTTCTTGGTCCCCTTTGCAGACATGGTGCCTGCCCGGATGTGGTTTTCTGTTAGCTGTGCAGTAATTGTAATAGCTTCTTCTAGGGTTGCGGGTCGGCTACCCACAACGGCATCCTGAATCTGAGGCGGCACCCCCTTGATAAATTTTTCCACATTACGGGCAACAGTATCCACCATGTGGGGCAACAGTATGCTCAGCTCGTGATGGCGGGTAGAATAGGCTAGATGGTTCCCGCCATCCTGTTTCAAATTCCAGAATTCTTCTTCTAGCTTCTGGATCTCACTTCTCGGGTAAAACTTGGCGATGGCTATGTTCTTGAACTCCTCCCAAGTTAAAGCCAAGATCGCGTCGGGACCTCGGTTTCGCTTTTCACTGTTCCACCAAGTTAAGGCCCTTTGTTGCAGCATACTGGTGGCATACCTCACCTTAAGTGCTTCGGGGCACTCACAGTTGACGAAGGTGTTTTCCATCCCTTCAAACCATTCTAGGAGACCGGTGGCACCTTCCTTGCCACTGAAACTGGGAGGCTTGCATGAACTAAAGTGCTTGAAAGTGCACTTCTGGTTGTTACGACCTTGGTTTGCACTATTTTCGCCTTGGCCGTTGCTGTTGCTTGCGACGTTGGCGATCATGGTGCTGCTGAGTTCAGCCACCATAGTCGGGATGACCGCAGCCATTTGCCGGGCAATTAGGGCGGCAAGCTTACGGCCAGATCTTCCTCGGGTTCCTTGGTAACGAGACATGCTGGAAAATATAAATTGAATTAAGATCGGTTAAAAGAGTAATAAGGATGGATAGTTAAAGTAAGAATCATGGGTTGTACAGGGTGATTCCATTGGATGACACATCATCATTTGGAATCGTTGACACGTCAAGATGAATTGACCCATTCGCCTTAGAAACTGGTGTATGTTGGCCATAGTTTATCACTCATCCCGGAATTCCCCAGGTAAGCATGACTGGTCCCGTAGGATTTATACGAAATGCTTACCTTAGCCCGAGGGCCTTTTGCCAGGAAAACCAGAATACAGGTGTCTATGTACCACACTAGTTCTATGGTTCGTGGAATCAAAAATCTTGATGAGATATTTATAGGATTAGACCTTAAGTCTAAGAAATTTTTCTATCAATAAGTTCTACTTAGAGACGAGGAAGGATTTAAGTATTAGCAATTGTCGGGGAGAATCATCGTTTAATATAAGTCTAGGGAGACGAGTAACAATATGTAATCATGCAGAAAGGCATCTATGCTAAGGCATCACATTGCACATAATAAGGCATAGCGTTAGGCAGCATGCAAACAATATGTATGTATTCATAAGAATACTATTCTATAAGGATCATGCATAAACTATAGTCTAGGTCACCATTTCTAATAACCTAAATCCCTATAGTTATGGGCTCTGATACCAATCTGTCACACCCCAACCATGACGGCGGAAACGTCGAAGTGTGAGGGTTAAGATTGTTCACAGCCACATAACACTATGTTAAAATATAAATGCCATTAACCAATTGTTTTTCAAACATCACAATCAACCACGTCTTACAAGAAAACAATAAACAAAGAAAAAGAATCCAAATGTTTATTTAAGTCTAGGTCCATATCCTAAGCTTAAGCATTTCTTCAATCATCATTAAACTTGCACATTACCTTAAACATGTTGAAAATAAAGTCAACTAACAAGTTGGTGAGTTCTCATGGTTTTAAAGTACAATATATAACATGAGAAAGAATGTGGCAATTCTAGTCAGTGGTCACAAGATAGTAAGTATATAGAACATGCACAGTTACAATCAAACCTTGACTGAATAATATGAATAAGCATGATTAGCTAAGTGTATTTGGTTCCCTAGTGCACAAGCATACGGCTCCTAGGAGCCGGCAATCCCTCGGCTTTAGCACCAAATAGGCTTGTCAGGCCCAAAGATCTAAGACTTCGCCAGGCTAGTTATAGTTAATGATTGCACACGTATGTCACATCTCATATACAACTTAACATATTCAAATAACCACGACTATGTAAAGAATTGCACGTGCGTAATAAGTATCAAAGCGTGTATGAGTTTGTTTGTATAACCAACATGTTTCACCCCGAAAGGTGTAAAGTATATGTAAATGGGGCATAAGAACTCACATGATAATAAGAAGACTTGAAGATGAAGTACGAATAACCACGAATAAAATTTCCAACACAAACGTCACAAGGCACCTAAATAAGAATAAGGTAACGCGTTATAATCGGTTTGATGATTAGTTATAACGGATTGAATGGAGATTAACATCTATTTATTTTGTGTTATTAAGGTGAATTGAGTTTAATGGAATGATGATAATTAGATTTATTGCGCGAAGGCGAACGACTAATGTAAGGGAAAATTAATCGTACATTAAACCGGTCTATGTATGTTTTATTGATTGTAATAAATCAAGTAATAATTATATATATATATATATATATATATATATATATATATATATATATATATATATATATATATATATGTAAATACTTAATCATTTTTATTATTTGACAATGTATATGTATATATTTTACAATGAATATATAAATGTATGCATATGAATATATGAATATATATATGTAAGTACTTAATCATTTTTATTGTTTGACAATGTATATGTATATATTTTACAATGAATATATAAATGTATGCATATGAATATATGAATATATTTTACAATGTAAGTTAAAAATAAATGTATAAGTAAATTATTTAAATTATTTGTTAATAGTTACATGTATATATATATATATACATATATATATATACATGCATATGTTCTAAATAATCACACAACATTGTTTTTAAATAATTTAAAGAAAATATCAAAAATGTATTTTGGATTTAAACATATTAATAAAACTTTGATAAACAAAATAAATAATTAATTAAATAAATTCTGAATTTATAAAATCATTTTAGAAATTTACAGAATTAATTTTCAGAAAAAAAAAAGAATTAATTAACAATAAATAAGAATAAAACATAAAATAAAGAAAAGGGAAGAAAAAGGGGGGTTGCCGGGATCGAACCCGGGACCTCCCCTTGGGGATAAGGTGCGGGAACCAGTGAACCAGGGCCATGGCCTTGGTTCACTTTTGGTTTGATTTGATTTTAACCATGGTTTCCCCGTTTCCCCCAAATCCGATGAACCCTAGGTTCATTGGATTCGAAATTGACCCTCGATTCGCTGTTAATCAGCCAAATCATCATAGGGCTTTTGATCTTTGAACAAAATCGAGTAGAAAACAGATCTCAATTACCTGTTTTGATGAGATAATAGGTGATTTTGAATTCGGTTTAGGTTTCGGGTGTTCTTGGTTTGGGGTTTTCTGATCGAGTGATTTTCTTGTGAAATTGAAGATTTGGAGAGTTCAGTAACTTCACAATGAACCGAAAACCCATAATTTATAGGCTTCATTTCATGAATTCGAGCCTTTCTCTCTCGATTTAAAAACGCGTTCGAAGTTTACCAAATTAGGAGATTTGAAGCTGTTAATTTGCAATGGTGATTGTATAATTGATTGATTAAGCCGCGTTTTTAGTTTGGGAGTAATTAATTTGATTGAAAACTTCGAATTTGGCAGGATTCGATTTCAAAGTTTCCATCGATCGAATGTGGTTCGGTTTGGAAAGTTTTCACGCGCGAGAATCTTAATTTGAGCTAGGGTTCAGGTTCGAAACACTGGGTCGAGGGGGTTGGGGCGGTTTAATTGATCAAAGGCAACAAAAACGAAGGTTTGAAGCTTCGCCGGAGCTCGACCGGAGCTCCGGCCGAAGCCGCCGGTAAAAGAAAGAAAATTACATTTCCCCCCCTGGAGTTTAGGTGTTGATTAAAAGGATTTATATTAGTTTTAAGTTTGAGATTTGGCAGAAACACCCCCTTGAACTTTGATTTAAGGGTTTTCACTAATTATTACTATTATTATTATTATTATTATTATTATCATTATTGTTATTAGTATTATTATTATTATTATTATTATATTTATTATTATTACTATTATTATTATATTTGTTATTATTATTATTATTATATTTGTTATTATTATTATTATTATTATATTTATTATTATTATTATTGCCATGATAATTATTATTTGTAAGTATTATACTTATAATTGCTTATTAATAAATAATATTGCAACCATCAATTGTTTATTAATCAAAATAAGTCCCCAAAGATTCAAAATGACATAAAAGGTCCACACAAGAAATAACGATGTTAATTTTTAATTAACTCAAAAATACAGAATGTTACATTACCAATCAAAAAGTTTGAACCCAACTCCTTGTTGAGGATCCACAGAAACAAGACGAGGTAACTCACCTTTAAGGTAAGGGAAATCACTCCTATCTTAACGGTGAAGTTTTACAAAAACAAAATATAACAAGATTAACTTCTTCATCAAAATCCAGAATTCACTCCTACTTTGATGAAGTCGTCTCATTTGAACAAATACAATTCATAAAGATGATATTATCATCAAGGTACGGAATTCACGCCTATCTTGATGATTGAATTTCATAATAGCAAAAAAAAAAAAAAAAAACAATCAAAGATTGACATTTGTCACCAAAGTACGGGTTTCAATCCTATTTTGGTGAGATCATGTCATTTGTGAAATGCCATTCCAAAGAAAATAATTGAAGTCAATCCTCGGGATAAGGAAATCACCCCGATCCAGAGGATGAAATTTTATAAATCACAATTGGAAACCATTTATCGAAACGAATAGAGAATCATCAAAGTAAGGGAATCACCCCCGTTTTGATGAGTTAGAATCATTTAGGAGATATGGGTGTTCTTAGTTATAGGTTGACTTGCAAACACTTGCATCTCTCACGGTGCAGACGGTACGGAGTTTGACTTAACGACGAAAGGAAAATAATATCAATTAGAAATTCGGGAAAATTTCAAGTTACATCAATGTAACAAAAGGAAAAATCATGCTTACAAGCTTAAGATCAAAGTTCAAGATAACAGAATTTGTTATGATGGTGTTCAAATCTTGAATAATTTAAATCAGGAAGGCAAAATCAAGGACAAGAATGATTCAACATCATAATGAGATGTGAACATTCGATTCACAATCGAAGGGAATACATGGACTTCTCAAGATATGAGATCAGCCATAACCTTATTAAAGACATGCGTACTTATAAGCGATCACTCATCTCAAGGGTTTCGAGTCAAGTAAATGGATTCAATGATCGAGTCAAATCACCATTTACACTTTGCCTAGACAAAGTATCCCGAGATGTTGGAATTCCACCTACAGCATTTCATGTTCTTAGTTATGGGACACATCCTTAAGAAGACTTGAGAACCATAAGTAACGGTTTAAATTTTTGAAGGCCATTCGGTTTAGATTCCCAATATCTTTGGATATATTAAGAGTCATGCACACGTTGGTCAAGGTATAGAAATAGATACATGAAACGCCCAACGTGTAGCGATGTTTAAATGTAGGAGTTGAAATGTAGAATGGGTTCAATATTAACAGGAACATTATATATGTTAAAATGAGGAGATATTGAAACTTTGGTGATAAACCAGTTCAAGAAAATCAAGGATTTTTAAGATACAAAGAGGATGGTTCCATTTGGTAACGCATTACCATTTGGAATCGTTGACACGTCAAGGTAAATTGACCCATTTGCCTTAGAGACTTGTGTATGTTGACCATAGTTTATCACTCATCCCAGAAATCCCCAGGTAAGCATAACTGGTCTCGCAATGAGATTTATACGATATGCTTGCCTTAGCCCGAAGGCCTTTTGCCAGGAAATCCAGAATACAGGTGTCTATGTGTCACACAAATTTCTTTGGTTTATGAAATCAAAACCTTGATGAGATTTTCATAGATTAGACATAGAGTCTAAGGAATTGAACCCACGACGATAAGTGTAGATTCCACATGTCGTTGAGAATAAGTTTAGGAAGTTCATTTGTCGGGGAGGGTCAAAGAGTCAAAGTTAAGTTTAGGGAGACAAGTAACTAAGTTTAAGCATACATAAGGCAATCCTATGCTAAGGCATCAAGTTGCACAAAAGGCATAGCATTATGTAGCATGCAAACAACATATAAGCACAAAGGTATAAGAATCTTTCTATGAGGTTCATGCAACTATAGTCTAGGTCACCATTTCTAATAACCTAAATCCCTATAGTTATGGGCTCTGATACCAATCTGTCACACCCCAACCTTGACGGCGGAAACGTCGAGATGTGAGGGTTAAGATTGTTCACAGCCACATAACGCTATTAATATTTCAAATATAATTTAAACATAAGTTTCAATGTAACATTACAAGCATAAGTCTCAAAGAAATTAAAAGCATAACATAGAGCGTAACAAATCATTCTTATTTCATCTATTTATCTAGGTCCATTCCTAGATGTGCAAGCTTCAAAGAGTAGATCACAAACTTGGGGTATTCCTGAAACATGTTAAAAATAAAAGGTCAACATAAAAATGTTGGTGAGCATTCCATAGTTTTCAATACATAAGTATATAAAAGATGGCAATTCAAGTCATAAGTTAGTGAATAAAGTGATTAGGGATGCAATGAACAATGCAACAATCAAACCTTGACAATGTTTTACAAGTCTCAAACGTTAAAAGTATATACGATCAGCTAAGTGTACTTGGATCAACCAAGCAGGCTTGTCTTACCCATAGATCTATGACTTCGCTGGGCTAGCAATAGTTAATGATTGTACATATAACGCCATAACATGGTAACCACATAAGTTCAACTAACCACAACTTAACATGATGAATTGCCATAAAGTTTACAAGCCTCAAATAAGTTTACAAGTGCAAAGTATAAGTTAACATGTTTCACCCCAAAGTGTGAAATTAAACAAAAAGGGGGTATGGAATACTCACATAGAAAACTCACAAGTATAGTGATGATTGTAGAGTACATAAGAAAGCTTGGATGTCAAGAGTCAAAGGTGATCTCCTAAATGATAGAAAAACAATAACTTGATGTTGGAATTCATTACAAGAAGTTAGAACGTTTAGAGAATGCTAAAAAAGCGAAAGGTAGATTGAAAAAGGATTATTGCATCAATTTTAGATTCTGGACAGAATGTTTGGTATGTGTTTGAACAGGTTTTAAAAATAGCAAACGGTTTCATAAAATTATAAAAATTTATACTTGACTAGTTCAAAGTCTCCCGGACAACTTTCATTCAGAAACATTTTTATGAAAAGATCTTTAAATAGGTCAAACAAGCATCACAAAACAGAAGGTGCTGAAATACGCACTTATTTTGTGAAGGCTATTGTTGAGTCGTCCGATTGAGTTTGAAGACGTATAAACTGTCGTTGGAAAGGTAATTCAATGAACTTAACATTGGAGTCTGAGTTTACCCAAATTTAGTTTGTTATGATCAAGTTATGGTCGGTTGAAGTAAGACTATATTCTGCCAGAATTGTAGTAAGGCACTTATGTGCACTTTTAAAATTGTTAATACATGAAACGGGTTAGAACAATTTATTATGTTAATATATGGTATATTAGTCTTCATTTGAGTTATAAAAATATTCTAAGACTTTTTCATAGCCATCATTTAGAACATTAATCTTGCAGAATAACCGAATGCGGCGGCATAGCCGTCCATATGCAAACGGGATTCTTTGTTTATGTTAGTGTGTTGTTAGCTTAATTTAGGAATGTTAGTGATTATTATAAGATTAGTGATTATTAAAATGTTAATGATCAAATGATAATTATTAAAATAAAAAGAGGTTTGGTAGAAGAAAGAATAATAGTAAGAACATAAAGTCATGAGAACAATTGAATGTTAGGATGATTAAAATGTATAATATAAAAACAATAAAGGATTACCTTAGTATTAAGAATTCTTGAAATTTCTTGTAAAATAAAATTCTTCAAATTCATCATAACCAATGGATGAAAGAAGGATATGAGAGTGAGGTTTTTAGAGAATGAGCAAATGAAAAGTGAGGCCTAAGCCTTGCTTTTATACTTGAGGTTAGGAGGAGGTTATGAATGGTGTTAATGGTGATTTATAAGTCTTTTAAAAGGGGGTTATGATTGGAATTTGAAATAAATATAAAATTAAATAATTTAAATAAATAAAATAATAATTATAATTTAAAATTTAAATTCTTGAAGACTATAATTTTAACAACTTTTTTATAAAATATTTATAGACTTTATAAAACCAAATTGAATAATCAATCAAATTATTTATTTGTTAAACTTTATAACTTTTATAAAACTTGTAACTTTATAATTTGATTACTTATTTTCAATATTTAAAATTCATAATTACTTATAAAACTTTATAAGTATAATAAAATTTATTTTATAACTTTATAAGTTTTAATAAGTCTTTTCCATTTAGTTATTTGTTGTAGCATGATTAATAAAGTTTATAATTTTATGAAAAAGAATTATTTATAAATCAACAAGTTATTATAAGTTGTTTAATTGATAAATTGAATAAATCAATTTAAACTACACGTCTAATCTATATAATTCATTAATATAAATAAAATAAGTTAAATAAAGAAATTCATATCGTAAGATAGTTCGATTTTAGTTCGGATTCGGGTTTATAACTTGAAAATGCCGGATGTTACAAGTATTAATCGGGCTAACATGCTAACACGAGATATTCATATCTTAAAAAAATAAACCCCAAACCCTAATATCTATTGTTTTTGGTTCTAGAAATTGTTCTTTAAGGACGGTTGGATTATGAATTATGTATTTATTGTGTAATTTGTTAACCATATTAAGTGTGTGACATCGTGTTATTAAACATGTTATATGTAATCATGTTACATGGGTCCGGTCGAGTTGGGTTGTATCATTCATGTTACTAAACAAATCATATTTATTCATCTTAAATGAGTTGTGTCATATAACTCGTTCATTAAACACATCCATGTTCATGTTAAAGAAAATGATGCGTTTAATTAATCGTATCATATTCGATTTTAATACTCGTATCAATTGAAACATGTCTGAACTGTTTAGCAAAATATATAATGACACGCTTTTGCGGGTACTACACCTACTTTTACATCCCAGTAAAAAAAAATTACAATAAGAAAAGGATGTAAAAGCAAGAAATAATAGATAAAATAAAAACACAAGGCAAGCAAAGAAGAAGATTGTTTTGATATTACGTATGAAAGAAAGTTATGCCTAAGATTTAAGCATTATGATTAGATAACTTCATTTTGGGTCTGAGTCATCACTTTATAAAAAATAAAAGTTTTTGCAATGTCCTAAGTTTTAGAAAGTAAAATAAAACAATGAAATCTTATACGTTAAAACATAGGATCTCAACACAATACTTTTCTGGTCATCCTCATATACTGTCTAAATGAAGTATGTAATTTTAAGAAAATTAAATTTTAATTTTGTTTTAGGTTTTCGCAGGACGTTTCCTGTTCATTCTCATGGTTTCTAAATAAGGTATGAAATTATAAGAAAATAAAATTTCAATTTTGCTTTAAATTTTCATAACACGTTATAAATATCTTATTCATAAAAAATTAGAGCGTGTTTCACGACACCACTATCGCTTCCATCATTTTCTCCCCCGTCATGGCCAACCCCTTCTCTTACCACCACCTTCCGCCAGTGGCGATCGTCACCGTCACCAACCTTACCACTACTATTACATCATGTCTAAGTTTCTTCGATAAATTCACAAAACATAACATACTTTTCTTGTTTAACCAAACGCGTTATATATTACGATTCTTTAGAATATTTCGTTTTTGTAGAATTTATTTACTTATAATATCCTAATCTTTGTTGCATCGAATTTGTTTTTAATATATTATAATTTTAATTTTAGAAAAGAAATCGGTTGAACAAACAGGTTGATTTTATATATTTGTCTCGTTTGGAAACCAAAGAAGGTAACGAAAACACGCGGTTACTTTAAACAAATATTTTCTAGCTACTTATACGTTTGTACCTTTATGTTTTTTTTAATATATAAGAGCATTTATAGTGGATTTCTTTATCTAATTCTTATAATTACATTAAAAATACTACTTTTTTCTTTTCAATTAAATAATACTTTTTATATATTTATTATTTTTTTTTCTCTCCTTCACTCTCAAATACTTTTAAAAATATTAAAAATTTATAGAAATTAAATAGTGTTTCCTAAAATATACAAATAAACAGTAAAAATTTCTTTATCATTCATTAACGACCACTTAAAAACATTTCTTTTAATATAAAATACACATTCACGACACTTTAATGGCCTACTATAAATGCTCTAAGACTTCGGGAACATGTGGCTTGCTTCTTCCCTTCAAAGTCCCGCCTGTTAACATGTAGGTTGCAATTTATAGACCACAAGGAGAACTATATTAATGATTTATTTAAACTAAATTGCAAATTTATCTCTAATTTTGGTTTATTTTGTATATAAATAAAACCAGCCTAAAAATTCATGTATTATATTAATATTGAATAAAAAATATTAAAAATTTAATAATAAAAAATTAGAAATAAAAAAAAGGAAAAACAACCTATTTGTTAAGTGGAAAAAGAGTTACAAGAAGTAAATGACACACGAGCAAAAATTTAGAAACTAACAAAAAAAAGTGAGATACAAACTTATTTAATAGGTGAAGAAGCATGAACGAGAAAAGTAAATGAGGGCTCATAAAATTTTGACAAGTGCTGCCCTTATTTTTCACCTAATATACTTGTAATTATACATCATACTAATTTACACTCACTTAATTACTTATTCGAGCGGAGAAAAATAAAACTGAAAGTCAAGATTACAATAGTAAAAAATGTTGTTTTTTAAGTATGTTAAATATCAAAATTAGGTCAAAATTAAGGTGCATGTATGTAATTAAATCATATTTTCTTTAAGTAAGATGTCATAAATATTAAAATTTTAAATAATATTTATATCATGTAAAATGTCATAAATATTAAAATTATTACATACCCTAAAATACCCTAGAGACTAGATATGTAATGTTAATTTTACTATAAAGAAATGTATTGTAAGATCGTATAGATACGTATAAGAGATCTATATATATGTTTGTTACATAAATATTTATGTGGTCTCAAACTTCCTTATGTAAATTTAGATATGTATTTCACGAGTTTCTCTTAATATATAAATTTTAAAACATAACTATTTTATATGTATTACATTATTTTATATACTATAAAAGACAATAATGAAAATAATTTACAATCACGTCATCTTAAAGTTTATATTTTAAATACCACTTATAAATGATTGTAACTTATTTTCATACAATTGTTTAATTTTATGTATCAATAAAATAAAATATTGTATGAAGAAAGCAATCAATGAAAAAAAAAGAATAATCCACTTAGAGAATTAGAGATGGTTTTGCCTTTTCTAGATCCTGGCCAATTATTAATATGTAAGAAGACGTGCCTTACTAAACTACACACCCTTGTCGTTTACAACTAGTCTCAATAGATTTGGTCTAGACATGAGGTAACACAGGCTGGTACATATATATCAACGGACATGAAATTAACTACCATGTTGCATTATATGCATATGTTGGGATTTTATTTTCGTTATTTAAATTGATTTTACAACATAAGATTATAACAATAAATAAAACACATGAGCTAGAAACAAATATTGACCATGATAACTTTGCATATGTCGATGATGTCCATTATACTCATACCACGACTAATGAGGATGAGCTAGTGCACCTTGTTTAACAATTATCTAACCTAGGTGAAGAGGAGGCTAGAGAAGTGGACTTTGATCTTGTTTCACTGTTTACATAAACATGTAACTCAAAGTAGAGCCCAATACCAACGTAAATCACATTAAAGATAATGATGAAGAGCTTTTATATCTTTACTTTACGTTTATCCTTGTAATTACTCATTAAATTGTAATGATCCTTTAGACATAATATGAATAATTAGTTATAGGTGTAAGAATAGGATTATAAAAGTATGTAAAGTTGGTAATTATTTATAACTAGTAATTAAGCCCCATGCGTTGCAGGAAAGGCGTAAAATCATGGCAAATGACACCAATATTATATCAGTGTCAACGACGACCAAGACTGGTAAAACTCATATTAGAAAATAAATAAAAATGAAAATAACAAAACCAAATGAAAAGTATACCTAAAAACACTGAACCACACACGTGAGACGTAAAACATTAAAAACAATAATTAAGTCAATCTAGAACTCGTGTGTTGTGACGGGGCCGTTAAACGGGAAAAAATAGACGTAAAAACGTTGAACCACACGTGCACGTCACAACGTGTTAACTCGCAAAATTTAGACCGAAACGAAAAATTTGTAAAAGATGAAAAGTATAGAGGACCAAATTTGAAAGTAAAAAATTGTTGGGGACTAAATTGTAAAAATATGTAAAAATATGTAAAAATTTGGCTTATAATAGAAAAGTCAAAGATTAAAGAAAAGATAAAGACAAAAGATGACACAACTCATCAAGCAAATAATACAACTCACCAAGCATAAACAAGTTGGTAATTAGTATATTATAAACTAGGCTAAAAACCCGTGAAATACACGGGTTCAATCAATAAAAATTATTTTTGATTTAAAATATTCATAAGTTATAATTTATTTGTTAATATTTTGTATGTCGATTTTTAAGTTTAACTTTTTAAACTCATCTATTATCTAATATTAGTAACTTTTATTTATCAATGCTTATAAATCTAAGGGTGTATAATACGAAATGAAATAAAATTATAAATACTAACTTAGGTAATAAACAAATTATATTGAACATGAGAACATTCATAAACATCCAAAAACTTCTTTGTATATAAAGTTGATGTTTTGTTTGTAATTTTACCATCGTTGCTAATATTAATGTAAGGCCCCGTTCCCGGGATGCTTACGGTTGGTCAATCATCGCACATAAAACATACATTTACACTTGTATTTCATAAACATCGCAGCGGAACATTAAAATAAGCTTTCATTTCTATATAAATGCTTTTGCAAGTTAATACAACATTCGTTACAAAATAGTTTGTTCGCATTACAATGCAAAAACATTAATCAAAAGAATGCCATCCCAAAAAGAGCTGAGTAGCTTCACGGTGCCATCCTCAGCAATCATTACCTGCCAACTGGAAAACATATAAAAAGTCAGCGTTGCTGAGTGAGTTCTACTTTTATTATAAAACATACTTTACTTTCATATAAAACCATTCGTTACTTTTACATGATCACACATTATACGTACGCATAGATAATATCATTATTATCTTCATTCATTCATTCATTCATTCATTCATTCGTTCCGTATAACTTTACTTGCGCATCGGACATCATCCGTACCAATACCATGTGCTACACCCCGATCAGTCTTAGCTACCGGGCCGAAGTCAATAAATGAACAGCTAAACGTATGCCACGGTACTAGGAGTAACCATCAGTCATAGGGTCGAAGTCAATAAATGAACAGCTAAACGTATGCCACAGTACTAGGGGTAAGCGGTAGAGGTTCCACATTAATGGTCAATCACAAAGAAGGACCCGTTATCCGATGCATACAAGACGTTTCATTTCTTTCCACTTTATGTTACATAATACTTCGTTTCATCTATCATAATAAGTAAAGCCATAGGAAAGATAAACATACATCATACTAAGGAACATTAACATGCACCAACATCACATCATAGAGGGCAACAGCATACATACATAACATGCATTATGCATAAACATGCAACATCATCGGCACTATGCCATACATGCTTTCTAAGGCCATAACAGTCATCTTACATGCTCTTACGGGGAACTTTACGTCAAAACTTACATCTATACTTTCCCCCGAAAGCCAGAAGTCGAACTACACTTTCCTCCGGGTGCAACAACTCTATTCGGGCGTATGGACACCCTTTAGTCGCATGGCCTCTGTCACACCCCCGCTAAAAGCGGAAACACGGGGATGTAACAAGACCGGGATCGTCATAACACATGGTAAGCGATAGAGAGCAATATAAGTAAATGATGACATGCGTGTCATGACGACACCCGACAACAAGGGGACTTGTGTCGTGTTTAGTCAATGTTCACGACAACATAGCCATAAGCAACATGATAATGATAACACATATTCACATAAGATGAAAATATAAATGTTAATTCCCACAACCCGGGAACAAGTTTCTAAGATGATAATTGTTTACAAGCGTTAACATTGTTCAAAAAGATTGTTTATCAAACATGAGCTAAGTCCCAAAAATGCATCCTAGGGTCTCCACTAAGGCAGCACACCTAGATTCCTGGACTTGCATGATCACCTGAAAAGATATGCTTAAAACGGTCAACATAATTGTTGGTGAGTTCGCAGGTTTATGTAATAAAAATGTAAGTGATGCTGTGTTAAGTAAGCGCGTCGGAATACCGTGAATACAGTTATATACACAAGTAAATATCACATGACATGAGCTTTGCAACCAAACCTAGCGACGTACACAAAGAAATTGTCGGCATATATTCACCCAAGGGCCCGTTCCTGGCCACTGATGGTACCAACTAGTATACCATCGAACGAGGGTGGGGGTGTCAACCCAGTAGTACTACCAATACCTAACCGTCGGTTCCCACACTGGAATTAAATAGTTGCAAAGATAGAACCACACAGCAGACCCATGCATGTATCAAATAGTACTTGCAACACAGTATCACGTTGATTCCTTGTATGTAAAATGTATGTAAGTGTACAGCATAAAAATTGTGTAAGCATACTTTTCCCCCAATTTGTAAATGATTGAAATATTGTATAAGCGTAAAAAGGGGCCACGAAACTCACTTGTTAGGTGGTAAGTATGTATGAGCGATGTATCCCAAATGTTGAATGCAAATAAACAGTCAAACACCTATTGACAGTTATTGTATAGCATTAATGATATGATATATGTATAAGCGCGCAATAATGATGGGTCGGTTCGGGTCGTATCGGATGGGTCACGTACAACACACGCAGACTGACACACGTACTAGATCTTATGTAGATCCAAGTACAAGACATTGTCGCCACTAATGATGATGTTTAAGTAAAAGTTTCATTGTTTATTGAAGAAACATTGAATAAGTGTCAATAGTTATAAGTCAATTTGGTCGTTGTAAAGCGTTAGTTCAATTTGTTCAAAATAGTTTCTGTGCCCTTTCTCGCGTTGACTTTAATATTTGTGGCCGAACAATGGCATAATTGTGTTAGTGTTACCTCGACACCACACGACATACTCACGCCACGCACAAGGGGTCAAACACAACAAATTTCAGTCGCATAACAAGGTCAGACGCACGACTCAACCTCCATTCGTGCGAATCAACCCTCAATCGTGCGAATCAGCTTCATTCGTACGATTGAGCCTTCATTCGTATGATTGGCCTTCAGTCGTACCACACAACACCCAATCGCACGACTCAACTTCCATGCGCACGAATCAACCTTCAATCGTGCGAATTAGCTACTTTCGTACGACTGAACCTTCATTCGTGCGATTGGACTCCAGTCGTGCGAATCACATTCATTCGCACACATTCAGTCGGTCACCTGACTCAATCGCACACAAACACTCAATCGCATGACTCATTCGCATACACTTATTCGCACGCATGACTCAATCGCACACAGACACTCAGTCGCACAACTCAGTCGCACGACATGCCTAGTCGCACAACTTAGTCGCGCGATTGACTCAGACGCATGATCCAGTCGCACACAGACACTCAGTCGCACGGCTCAATCGCATGGATGACCCAGTCGCCTGATCTGCAGAATCGCGACTGTGGTCGGGATGAGCAGCCCCCGAGCTGCTCTAAACACGGGTTTTACACCACAAGGACCTCCAGAAACACTCAACAAGCATACACAAGCATAATACACAAGCAAAGAGACCTTACACTCACCCATACGACCTTGTATGTTCGGGTTGAACCCGAACACCCGAAACCCTAGTTTGGACAGCCGTGAAAAGGCTAGAAAATGGACAACCAAAGACAACTACCTGCTAGAAAGAAGTAATCTAGGCTGTAGACGGTGTCAAGACGAAGAAAACAAGACCTCTCGGGTTGGATTTGGTGCTAAAATGGAGATTTTGTGTGTGAAGAAGATGAAGATGAAGAAGATGGTGAAATGGGGATTAGGGCTGGTATGAGGGTATTTATACCCAGCCCAAGTTTACAAAATTACAAGTTTAGTCCCTGCACTTAACCCCCGAGTTTTCCCAAATTTTGTTCGGTTGAAAAACGACTCCGTTAGGTGTTTTATATTAATTGTAAAAGTTCATTTAATGTTGTCATGACTTAAGAAATGGTTATATATTAAAACATTTATTATATTTATAAAATGGTATATTTGACGTTTTCAAAAATGAAAGTTTTAAAGGTCTTTTTAAGGTCATCACATGGTTATAACGAATGCACACACAACGATAATATTGCACACATGATATCCACATAAAGAGTCAAATAATGATGAGGAATGACCGAACATAGAATAGATGACGGGCAAACACGTTAATTGACGGACCTTAAAGTGACGGATGTCACAGCCTCCATGCGACTGAACATCATGTGATTGGACTCATGCGGCTGAACATCTATGCGAATGAACATTCAATCGGGCGTATGGAACTACGGCGAATGGGCACCTATGCGACTGACCTCATGCGAATGGACTCATGCGACTAAGCATCTATGCGACTGAACCCTCAGTCGTATGACTCCCCATGCGATTGGACTCCCAGTCGTGCGACTGAAACCTTAGTCGTGCGATTGAACCCTCAATCATGCGAATGAATCCCAATCGTGCGAATGAATCCCAATCGTGCGAATGACCTTCAATCGCCTCTCATTCGGCCGTATGGCCTCCATTCGGTCGCCTAGCCCTAGCTGATGCAGAATGGAGTTCATCCCGAACCCAATCTGCCATTTTCGGCCTCCAAGCTCATCCAAACCCATTTTAAGCCTAAATTAACCCTCCTGGACCTTAGGAATGCATACCATAACACCATACAAGCACACACAAGCCCGGAAAACATACTCGAAACGCATCACACACATCACACTCAAATGGGTCAAACACATACTCACACCAAAAACGGGTTTTAACATTTTCCAGCCCCAAAATCAGTTGAAAACAAGTAAAAGTGGGGTCCTAGAACTCACACAAATGAGCACAACGTCAAGGGCTTTGATTTGGCTTGCTACACGATGAGTTTGGCCACCCGAATCACCCGAACCGACCCTTTTTTCTCTTTTTCTTCTCCTTTCTCTCTTCTCCTCTCTTGAAAGCTGAAATGTGGGAGTAGTGGGGAGAGTTGGCTGCCCTCTCCCTACTAATATCACCACATTTCCCAACTTTTCTTCGTTGGCGATTTTGGTCCCTCGACTTTGAACTTTATTCCCTTTTCTTTCTTCGCCGGCTTCAAAATAATAAATATCCGGGTGTTACAAGTCCACCCCCCTTAAATAGGTTTCGTCCCCGAAACTTGTTATTCTTCGAACAAACGTGGATAATGCTGTCTCATTTCTTCCTCAGTCTCCCACGTTGACTCGGATCCTTTCCTGTGCTTCCACTGTACACGCACAAGAGGAACCACTTTATTCCTCAGCCTTTTCTCTTTCCGATCGATGATTGCCACTGGTTGCTCCACATAATTGAGCCGTTCATCTACTTCAATATCTTCCAATGGAACAATCATATCTTCATCTGCTAAGCACTTCCTTAGATCAGATACATGGAATGTCGGGTGAATTCCACTTAACTCATCCGGTAACTCCAGTCTATAGGCCACCTCTCCTACTCGAGCAATGATCCGGAAAGGGCCTATATACCTTGGGCTCAACTTGCCCCGCTTTCTAAATCAGATAATACCTTTCCAAGGTGAGACCTTCAACATAATCCGGTCACCCACCTGGAACTCAATCGGCCTGCGTCGTTTATCAGCATACGACTTCTATCTGTCTTTGGCTGCCTTCATGAAGGCTTTAATCTTTTCCAGCTTCTCAGTCGTAGCCTCGATTACCTCGATGCTTCCCAATTCTTTCTGACCAATATCACCCCAACAAACGGGTGTTCTGCATCTCCTACCGTATAGCATCTCATATGGAGGCATACCAATGCTGGCATGATAACTGTTGTTGTATGAGAATTCGGCTAACGGTAGGTGGTCATCCCAACTTCCACCAAAATCAATCACACATGCCCGAAGCATGTCTTCCAGTGTCTGAATGGTCCTTTCTGACTGACAATCAGTCTGGGGATGATAAGCCGTGCTGATATGTAACCTCGTCCCCATAGCGTCGTGGAATTTCTTCCAAAATTTAGATGTAAACCAGGTGTCGCGATCCGACACAATAGACATCGGCACACCATGACGAGTTACAATTTCCTTGATGAACAGATCATCCAACCTCTCAGATGAATATGTCTCGCGAATCAGTAGGAAGTGAGCACTCTTCGTCAAACGATCAACTATCACCCATATGGCATCATACCCTTTCGGGGTACGCGGCAGCTTTGTAATGAAATCCATGGTGATGTGCTCCCACTTCCATTCCAGTATATCCAAAGGTTGTATCTTCCCATACGGCTTTTGGTGCTCGGCCTTCACCTGTAAGCAAGTAAGACACTTACTCACATACTCCACCACATCGCGCTTCATACCCGACCACCAATAACCTTTCTTCATATCATGGTACATTTTCGTGGCACCAGGATGAATGGAGTACCGAGTCTTGTGAGCTTCATCCATTATCTTCACCCGTAGATCCCCAAAACGAGGAATCCACACACGATCGAACCGGGTTCTAACACCGAGTGTGTTTTCACCCAATTCCGTGACCAGACCTCTCATTCTTTCAGAGTTAAGACGATCTTCTTTCAATGCCTCATCTTGAAACTCTTTAACCTGCTTCATCACATCGAGGTCAGGATCAACTGATATGCTTTCACTCGAAATCGGCTCGGGCGTCTCTTTCTGGCTAAGGGCATCAGCCACCACATTGGCCTTGCCCGGATGGTAGTGGATCTCACAATCATAATCCTTTATAAGTTCCAACCACCGTCTCTGCCTCATGTTCAGATTCTTCTGCTCGAAAAAGTACTTCAGACTCTTGTGGTTAGTGAAAATGGTGCACTTCGTCCCGTACAGATAGTGCCTCCAAATCTTTAATGCAAAGACCACGGCTGCCAGCTCCAAGTCATGAGTAGGATAATTGACCTCATGAACCTTCAACTGTCGGGATGCATAGGCTATAACCTTTCCTCTCTGCATTAACACACACCCCAACCCCGAGTAAGAAGCATCGGAATAAACCACCAGATCTTCACTTTCATCGGGTAACGACAGAACAAGAGCTTGAGTCAATCTCGACTTCAGTTCTTCAAACGCCTTCTCTTGAGCTTGACCCCATACGAACTTCACATCTTTTCGGGTCAACTTAGTCAATGGAGAAGCAATCTTAGAGAAGTCTTGGATAAATCTTTTATAAGCCCGCGAAACCCAAGAAGCTACGAATCTCGGATGGCGTCTTTGGTGACTTCCATTGCATAACCGCCTCCACTTTCGCCGGGTCCACCATAATCCCATCAGGATTCACCACGTGACCCAAGAATTGAACCTCGCGCAACCAGAACGCGCACTTGGAGAATTTTGCATACAACTTCTCCCTTCTCAACGTCTCTAGAACTTCCCGAATGTGACCGGCGTGCTCTGCTTCGCTCCTCGAGTAAATCAGGATATCATCAATAAACACGATCACTGATTTATCCAACATAGGCCGACACACACGGTTCATCAAATCCATAAAAGCAGCTGCTGCGTTGGTCAAGCCAAAAGACATGACAAGAAACTCGTAGTGACTATAGCGCGTACGGAAAGCTGTTTTAGGAATATCTTTCTCATTCACCTTCAACTGATGGTAGCCAGATCGAAGATCTATCCTTGAAAACCAACTGGCACCCTGAAGCTGATCGAACAAATCATCTATCCTCGGTAAGGGGTATCGGTTCTTCACCGTCAACTTGTTCAGCTCGCGGTAGTCAATGCACATCCTCATACTACCGTCCTTCTTCTTTACAAACAGGACCGGAGCACCCCAAGGAGAGATACTCAGTCTAATGAACCCCTTATCAAGCAGCTCTTGCAACTGCTCCATCAACTCTTTCATCTCGGTTGGAGCCAACCGATACGGTGCTTTGGCGACAAGTTGGGCACCCGGTATCAGATCAATTTGAAACTCGATCTCTCTGTCAGGTGGCACTCCTGATAAATCTTCTGGGAACACATCTGGAAAATCACCCACAACCGGTACATCGGCTAGTTGTGGTGCTGGCGTATCCACATCCTTTACATAGGCCAAGTAGGCACTACATCCACGCCTCATACACTTTCCCGCCACCGCCATCGAGATCACCTTCGGAATCGTAGTAACCCGATCACCATAAACCGTCACTGAACTACCGTCAGGTGCCAACAACCGAATCATCTTCTTGCGACACACAATGTTCACCTCGAAGTCCGCTAGCCAATCCATCCCAAGAACCAAATCAAAACCACCTAAGGCCATCACTAATGGTCTAACAGGAAACTTATGACCCTCGAGTTCCACATCATAGTTCTCTATCATCTCAGAAATCCTGGTAGACTTACCTATGGTAGTTTCAACATCAAAGGGCGCATCAACACATCTACTACTAACAGGCAGCTTAGCATAGAAAGCAGCAGAAATAAAACTCTTACTAGCACCAGAATCAAATAACACAGAAGCTAAAGTTTGGTTCACCAGAAACGTACCGGACACAACATCAGGGTCCGTCCTAGCTTCCTCCTGTGTCATGGTGAATGCCCTGGCGCTCGCCCTCGGTCCATCACCTCCTGTCCTCTTCGCCCTGGAACTCTCAGCCCTCGGCTTCTTACAATCCCTACTCATATGACCAGTTTCCCCACAGTTAAAGCATTTGCCCGACAGGCAATCCTTTGCCATATGCCCTGTCTTCCCACACTTGAAGCACACATTCAAACCCAGTCTACATTCTCCCGCATGCTCCTTTCCACACTTACCACACCTCCTCAATCCCGCTCCCGGTGTGGCCACGCGGCGGTCATCCACCCGTGCCTTTTTGTTACCCGTCGAGGCATCACCCCGACCAAACCTTTTCCCGTTCCAGTTCCGATCACCACCACCCTTCTTATTCGCTTCAACCACCACCACTTCCCTCTCATCATATAGTCTTCTGGCCAAATCGACCGTCGACCTAAACGTACTTGGCCGGGCGGCGATCATATGCCGGCAAACATCCACCGGTAAGCCCTAAATGTACCTCTAGATCTTCCAAGAAAGAGGCGTCACCTGATCCAGCACCAACCATGCCATCTCATTGAACTTGGTAGTGTATTGCTGGTGTGTCATGGATCCCGCCTCCAGCTGCAGGAACTCCCTCTCTATCTTATCCTTCTCCCTGTGAGGACAGAACTCCTCAATCACCATCTTTTTCAGTTCGGGCCATCTCATTCTCCCGATTGCCCGGTTACCCTCAGCTTGGACAATATTGTCCTACCAGCATAAAGCTGAGTCCACAAACGAGTGGGTGGCAAACTTTACTTTTTGATCTTCCCGGCACTCGCTGATGTCGAGAACAGCCTCCATCTCTCTCACCCATCGGTGAGCAGCGGCAGCATTGCCATTACCATCAAAAGTAGGGGGTTTGCATCTCATAAACACCCCGTAGTTACAGCCTCGTGCCACCTCTCGCACAGGCTCATCTTCCTCTTCCTCGTCTTCGTTATCAGAGAAAATCGTTTCAGGCTCCGGTTGCTCTCTTTCCCCCGAAGGCCTGTTTGTTTCCTTTCTTTCTCCTTCTTTCACCGCCTTAACGACTTCGGTCACCACAGACGGTAAGATTGTCTGCATGACCTGGTGTACTTCTTCAACAACAGCCTCCTTTACCGAGGCCCTCCGGTTTGCACTCTCATCCCCAGCTTCTGGATGAGGAGTTTCTAGTTCTTCAGGAACCACCTTCTCGACCCTTGATCTTCCTCTCTTGGGTCGCGGCTCAACATCAGGCCCGCCACGACCTCCACCTCTAGATGCTTTAGAAGATCTACCTCCAGCCATTCTCTAACTTCACACTGAAATATTCAAACACTAACACGGTCATTCAAGGAAACAACTCAGTTTATGTCAAGTATAGTAAGTCCCTAATTACAGTGGCCAGTTGTGATTAGCCACTTACTTTACTCTTCATACCCCAAGCATTACCTGTCCTGACTACATCAGTATTTAAATCTACATACAACACATAACCACATACCATGCGCACATAAAACCGGTTAACTTTAAGAAAATACCTGATGACACGCAACTACTCAGTTTGGCATCCCATTCCCTTTTCGTCCCATTTTCAGTTTAAGTTAAGGTTTATTTTGAAAATTTACCCATTTCCCTTAAACTTTGGCTCTGATACCAACTTGTAAGGCCCCGTTCCCGGGACGCTTACAGTTGGTCAATCATCGCACATAAAACATATAAGTGTAAATGTATGTTTTATGTGTGATGATTGACCAACTGTAAGCGTCCCGGGAACGGGGCCTTACAATTAATAATTATATTCATGTCTACTTGTAACTCGAGATAATGTAACATAGAGCTTGAATCGGTTTTAAGGACCAAACATGTAATAATTACAAAAGTTTGGACTATCTTTACAATTTTTAAAGCTGGGGACCAAACATACAATTTGATTAAACCATATGGACCATTTATGCAATTTCCTCTTTTTGTTAACCAAAATATAAATTTGTTTCATACTTACATAAATTAAAACTAAATCAAAGTTTCATCCTTTTATAAACAAACACACAAATCTACAAATTGATGTAAAAAACCAAAATAATAAAACTTAGAGTAAATTACGCTTTCAGTCCAATATTTTATTTATTACACTGGCAGTCCAATAGATTGAAACATGCTTTCAATTACATCCACACCACTAACAACGTTAGTATAATTCTGTTAAGTTAAGATAAAAGACTATAATACCCCTAATATTTAAAAAACAATATTAAAATAATATAACACCACACCCACTCTCTTTCCCTAGTTTCACCACCGTCATCTTCATCTTATCCTCATCATCATCTAACCCTCATCCTCATCATCGTCCACCACCACCACACCCCCTCCATCATCCAACAACCATCAACCCACTACCACCACCACATTAAATACGAGCACCCATCCCCTACCCCAATCTCTTTCCCCGCACCCTCTATTTCTCTAATCCAACATCGCCACCACATCCTACACCCACAACCACCACCAACGCTCGCCACCGTAACCACCCACCACCACTACCGCGCTCACCACCATTTTTTAGTCCCTTCCTACCATTTCAGTTGTTCGATTTGGGGGGTTTATAAAAAAGCCCTAATGTTGATTATCAGCCCTAATGTTGAAGATCTTCTAGGGCTCATATCGAAGAGGTTAAAGATGGTCGAAGGTTAAAAATGGTCTAATGATGGTGGCTGTGGTAGGGATTGTGGTGGGAAGATGGTCAGCGAAGGTGAACATGTAGTGGTTCTTGGTGGCCGCCGGTTGGTTTTGGGCTGAAGATGGGTGGTATTTTTTTGAGAGAAAGAGAGAGATGTTGGTGGGTGAGATGAGGTGGGGTGATGAAGATGAATGATGATGGTGGTGTTGGGTCGGTGGTGGAGGATGATGGTGCATGGTGGGTGGCGGTGGTGGAGTTAATTTGTTCTTAGAGAGAGAGTAGAAAAGAGGAGAATAATTTGAGGTTTTGAGAGAGAGAGAGAGAGAGAACAGATAGAGTTTAAGATGATGATGATGGTGGTAAAACATAAAGAGATAGAGAGTGGGTGGGGTATTATATTATTTTAATGTTGTTTTTTAAATATTAAGGGTATATGGTCTTTTTATCTTAACTTAACAGAATTATACTAACGCTGTTAATGGTGTGGATGAAATTGAAAGCATGTCTCAAACTATTGGACTGTCAGTGTAATTAATAAAATATTGGATTGAAAGCATAATTTTCGTCAAACCACAGGGACCAAAACCGTAATTTACTCTAAAACTTATCTTGGAATCAAAATCCAAATTCTTGAATCATACGGACCACTGCAATTGTTGCAATCGAGATTTGTAAATGTGAGTATTGAATTGAAACTTTGCAGAAAAGTTGTTGTGATTTAGAACTTGGGGTGTGAATGATATAATATAGATCAATGAAGGCGTAAAAGAATCGGTGAGTTGAACTTGAAACATAACGTGATTTGGGGTAAATCGAAACCATGTAATGCTTATAAATTGAAAATTATATGAAATGGTTCATCTTTCCATTTGAAAATCGATATCATGATATGACGAAATTGAAACCCTAAATTGATTATTTGAGACCATTGATTTGATAAAATATCTAAAATCGTTTCGAAATAGAAGATGCATATGGGGTTCCTGCAGGATCGGTTTTGTCACTTAAAAACTTAGTGTTCTCTTAATACTCACTTGTAACACACTCGAATCAGATGAAGTAAAATCTCTTCTAAGAGTTGATAATATTATATTAAGTAGCAAGGAACACAAAGAAATAATTTTTCAAAGTACTTGTATATATTACTTCTCAACTCAAAGTATTACAAGACTCTTACAAACATACAACAAGAGTTAAAATAAGAAACTATATATAGTAGATCCTACAGCCGGATATACTTTGATACCAGCTGGAAACCTACGACTAAAGCATATACTACAATGCTAAAGATAAGGTATCTTAGATAAAGTATTATCTAAGATATGGTAGTCATGACATGTCCATAACTTACCTTTTTTCACCAACTAAAGTTGGCAACTGTACTAACTGATAAAGATGAACAGTTGAATAAAGTATGATCAACTATATGGCTTTTGAGAAAACGCCATGCAGTATATCAGAGGTCTGCAGCAGAGTGTAAGAGAGACCATACTTATGTCCACTGGTTCATAAGGTTAGTTGGCTTCGGAAGAACAAGTTCTTCTGAAGCCACTAATACTTCGGAAGAGGCTACTTTTTCCGAGGCTTGACAACTTCTTCATGTCTTCGTATTTCGGAAGTTGACTTCTTATCTTTTCTTCTAAGTCTTGAACTTCAGAAGTGAATACTTTGTCTTTGGAAGTTGGAGTTTTTCCTACGGAAGATGATCTTGTACTTTGTATTCGGAAGAACTCCATTTCCTTCGGAAGTTCACACTTAGCTTCGGAAGTCCTTTATTAGTTGCACCTAAAAATAGTATAGATTTGGTTTTGGTTGCACCAGCCTTTCTAGATCTAACAAACTCCCCCTAGGTTGATGCTACCAAAACCTCACTTATTTCTGCTTCTCAAAACCTTCAGCACCAGGGACTGAAAAATGCTTGTCTGTTTCCTTGTTCTTCCCTGAAGTGGTGCTGAGAAGTTTGTGCAAGTCATTAGTGGATAGGAGATCCAGTCTATCACTCTGAATGACATGTACCCTTTGTTGTGTCCTCGTGAATTGAGTTAGTTGACAGGAGTTATAGTTATACTCCCATCTAACTATGGATTCAAGTTTAGGACCCTCAACCATTTGAAGAAAGGCTTTGCCTTTGGTTGCTGATCCTTTCCTTTCCTCTTCCTCTCTCAGTTTTAACTTTTCTTTAATCTTGGTCCTAGCAGTTAGCTCGGAAGATAAAGACTGCTCAGGTGATTTCTGATATGAGCAGCTATCTCAAAGTTGGAGGGGTTAGAGAGTGGCTTCTCTGCTAACTCAGCAATATCAAATCTACTTAAGTGTAGCAGAGATGAGGCATTTAGCCTGTTTCGCTCTCCACTCTCTCTCTCAACAACAAAATTGTGAGAAAAGTCTTCGAACCTCCACTGGATAATTCTCTTTCTAGGCACAAGAGGTTGACTTAGCACCTTGTCTCCTTTCTTTGTATCTAGTAGAGTCACCAGCCTTCTCCTTAGCTTCTTTTCTTTTTCATTCAGAGAATCTGAGTTGAGGCAAAAGAGCTTTGCGGCTTGGTCCAATGTTCCTCTGGGCAGATCAATAAATTGATCTCTAGTGAGGGAACATGAGGATCGATCAACATAGGTCAGTTTGACATACTCCTCCTCACAAGAGATGTCGATTAGGGTTGTACAGTTGATGAGCTTTGTCTTGATCACCTTGAACTCCTCTAAGGAGAGATGTTTGGAAGGCTGAGGGGATGGTTTGGGAGGTTTTTAGGTAGGTTGTGGTGTTTGGGTTCTGGCAAGTGTTTTGGGTTGGAGGATGGGTAGTTTAGGTGGTTGAGGTGAGGAAGTAGGTAAGGTTGATGGTGTAGGTTCAGAGGTGCAAGGCTAGGAGGTTGGTTCAGTCTTAATGGGGAATGGAAAAGGAATTGGTTTAGGTTGTGGTTGGGTTTGAGGTAGAGGTTGAATGGTTGGTTTAAAGATCATCCCCTGTCCCCTTCTATACATCTCCTTCCTCTTCCTCGAGCGAATGTCAGCCTTTATGTCACTGACATATTGCTATAGAGTCTTCTCAGACATTGGACCCATTTGCCTGCCAAAGAAGCCATGATCCCAGAGATAGTCTTTCATCCAGGCTTTATCACCTATCTTTCTGGCAGCAGCGAGTACTACTCCTTCTTCCTTCTTCTTCTTCAACCTCAACTTCTCATTAGCAGCTTTCTTTCTCTCCTTCTCCATTTGATCTTGCTCTTTGTTGAAGAGCCATAAGATCGTATCACTATCATGTGGAGATAGTTCTTCTAGAGAGAATCCACTGGAGGTTAGGAAAGTTATCCTTTCCCACCTTAGCTGCTGATCAGCTTCTCTTTTCTCATTCTCTCTCTCTCTCTTCTCCAAGGCCAACCTTGCTGCTTCTTTCTTTTGCTGAATTTGCAGCAAAGTTGCCTTTTCTAAATCTACTAACTCCTCTAATGGTAGTAGGAGTACATCTTCATTAACAGATCCTAATTTGACAAGCCTATCAATGATTTCTATTCTTTTTCTGTTGTTGATAGCCTCCTGGTTGGCTGCAGCTGCTTTGCTATTTGCAGCTAGCAACTTCCCAGTTGGGAGTCTACCTTTTCTCTTGAGCTTCTCTAACCTTGCTTCCTCCTAAAGCTCTTCCTCTGTCATCTTCCTCTTTCCTTTGACATCTTCAGAAGTGCTAGACTTTGGGGGTTCTTGGATGGAAGTTTCAAGTTGAGTGGTGGTAATGGAAGCTGGAGTCAATGATGATTTTTGAGATAGGGGTTGAGTGAGAAAATCCTCCCTAGTGACTTCAGATGCAAGTTCTAGGATTGCATCTGTGACTTCTAGATCATCGAATAAAGAGAATAGTCCTTCGGCATATACAATCTCAGCTTCGAAAGATTGAAGTTGTTCTTCCGAGGTTTGACTTGTGCTTCGGAAGTCTGTGAGAATGCACTCTCTGTCCTAACTATCTCAATTGCTGGGCCATCAGTCTTTGTTTCGCCTTCGAAATTAATCTCAGGTTCCACTTGGACCTTAGGTTGACAAACTCCCTCGACAGTAGTAGAAGGTGCATTAAACCTCTAAAGCTCTTGAGCTCCAAAGTAAATCACAGACATGTCAGGACTTGGCTGTTCAATAAAAGATTCCATCAGGAACTTGTTGAAGACCTGTTGAGATCTTGGAGCATCCTTTGGTCCACTTGAATTACAACTGGAGGAGGCTCAGGAAAAACTGAAGCTTGTTGAATGGGGTATCTTGAACTTAAGGAACTGAGAGCTTGACTCTGTGGTTCCTCTTGTCATTGTCCCTGAACACTCTCCCCCTTTTTGGTAGCATCATCTTGAGAGCTTGATGAGCTAGAGGAAGAGGTCAATGAGACCTGAATTGGTACATGCCTAACAGAAGTCTCAATCTGTTTCTCAGCTAGTTTGACCTTGAGATTTTAAATCTCAAGTTGCTGAGTAGCAGACCTATCCTCTAAAATCCTAACCTTAGATTCAAGGTTTGAGACTTTAGAAAGTAGGTGTTGAATGGTGAGTTGCAGTCTTCCCTCATCTTCTTTTGAAGAATCATGGGGAGATAAGGTAACATACCTAGTATGTACATCCTCACCACCAAATGTGGTTTTTTAGCACCCTGGTTTCCCTTGCCAGTGATGTCTCTTTCAGAGTCATCAAATGGCATGGTTGCCGTAGATTTAGTCTCAGTGATGTTACCACTGTCCTGAAGGTCCATTGAGGCTTCTTCAGTAGTGGCAGTTGAATCTACATGAGTCCCCTCCATACCATTGGGACTCACCTTAGTTATGGCTTGCTGATGGAGGCTAGAGATAAGAGGTCTCTCTAGGCTCTGTTGATCCTTAAGAGGGTGTTGTGGACCAACTTCATTGCCCTGAAGAGACATAATCTCCTGATCAGTTCCTATTAATAGGTCATTAAAGGATATAGAGGTTAAGCCTAATGACTCGGGACCTTGGTCAATGTCTATTGGCATTGAGCCTATGGTGGGGCTGTCCCTTTTTAGCTGCTCAAGGGAGTATAAAGACTTACCCTGAGGGTTTATAGCTTGGGTTTCGGGCTTATGAGTTTGAGACTGAGGAGACTCAATACCCATATTGAGGTCAATTGTGAAGGATGATGAGACCTCAGACTGAGTGGGAGCCCATTGTTCCACTCTAGTATTTTTGGATTAAACAGGAGGAGCTTGTTCAATCAGAGTAGATTGTACAAGGGTTCGTTTGAGGCGTCTTTGGTATGTGATAGTGATGGGGTGAGAAGGTAGATTTGGTAATGTGAGGGTAGTTGCTGGTGTGGGTTCATCACTTGTGGGGTTAACAGGGATGTCACCAGGAGCCATTGGCTCAATCATACCTGGAAGAAGAGCAGTGTGTCTTCCAGTGAAATTGGTGGACACTTTCTTCAAAATCTTGAAGATGGTCGGCCTCATCTGAGGGACAGTCAAAGCAGCTGCACAGACAAGCTGACTCTGGTCCAATTCACAGTTGATGATGTGCTGAAGGAACCTGGGATACATGAAGAATGTGTCCCGCTGGAGGTTCCCCATAAGATTAGTCAGCACAAACCTTGAGTAATTAAAGCATAGGCTTTTCACCAATCCATGAACTAGGCACCCTAATTCATATGGGATTTGATCCCAACCCCCAGACTTGTTTGACAAGCAATGGAGAACAACATACAGTAGGAACTTCCAGTTGTAAGAGAAGTTAAACTTGTAGACTGTAGACTTGCTTACATCTCCACCATATCCCATTTAAATATAGGTGTTGTCCAAGTCTGTCTTGGGAAACTCTGTAGGAGCGCCCTCATCATGAAGCTCCAGATGCTCCCTTATGAGTTGTTCGGAAATGACCAACTCCTAGCCACAAATGCCCAACCTTATTACCCTAACCCTATTTAGGGTTTCAATCTAACCATTGGCCCAAAATTCAGCCATGTGATTTGAGTAAACGGTAGGGTTAACAGTCAGAGCGGTGTAATAAGATGATTGGGTAAGAAAGAAAATGATATCAGAGAAGTTAGCATCCCTTGAAGAATCAAGGAGTGCGACTTGGTTGTGCTGAGGGTTAAGTGCCATTGAGAAAGTTGCAAGGAGATGAGTTCGAAATTAGGTAAATTATAGACGAAGGAAGCTTTTAGGGCAGTGAATTTGGTAAAAAGATGAAAGTGATTAGTCGGGATTATTTAAATGGGTGAAATGGCGGTTTAAGGGGGTTTGGATAAGGTGACAGGATGTTTTAGTGGATGATGTGACATGGGCGGTAACGTCTAGTCCATTTAAATAATCCGACATCATTAACAAAATCTTTACTTTTTAAAGAGTGGGGACCAAAAGATTTCCGTTACACAGTAAAGTCTTTTTTTGAGTATAAAGCATTTCTGAAGGTAATCATATTCCGAAGGCAAATTTATTTCCGAATGTAAAGTTCTTACTTCCGAGAGTAAAAATTGTTTTCTGAATAGAGAGTTTTATAGGCTTTGGAAGTAGATCTGATATGTAATCAATCACTTCTTCCGAGACTAAAAACTCTTCCGAGAAGAAAATTATACTGGGAGGAATTTTGCTTCGGAAGATTTGTAAAACATCTTCCGAAGGTTAATTCCTCTTCGGAAGAATTTATACTTAGTGAAATTTCAGAGAAGGACCTTTTGTAACAAGGCTTAGATTGTTTTGACATAAGACTTTACACATTAAAAGGTTTTTCAAATGAGATAGACTAATCAATATTTATCATCCCAATAGTTGTAATGAGATACTTGAATCTTTGTTCATCAAAAATTTTTATGAACAAGTAAGCATATTGTTCATTTGAGTCAACTTTGATTAGTTTAATCAGATTTTTCTCATGAATATCTCTAATGAAATGATACCTGATCTTAATGTGCTTTGTCTTGGAGTGCTTCACTAGATTTTCAGTAATAGAGATAGCACCATTGTTGTCAATGTGGATATGAGTGCTCATGAAGTTGAATCCGTAATCAATCATCTGGTTCTGAATCCACACCAGTTGAGCACAACTAGCAGAAGCAATGTATTCAGCTTCAACGTAGATGTTGAAACACAGGATTGCTTCTTGCATTGCCATGAGATGATCTTTCCATAAAGAAATTGACATCCACCTGATGTTGATTTCTTGTTGATATTGCATCCACCATAGTCACTGTCAGAGTAGCCATAGAGATTAAAATTATTGTTCCTTGGATACCAGAGACCTAATTTAGGTGCTCCTTTGAGGTATCTGAGGATTCTCTTAGTAGCAACTAGATGAGACCTAATTGCAGGATCGGTTTTGTCACTTAAACACTTAGTTTTCTCTCAATACTCACTTGTAACACACTCGGATCAGATGAAGTAGAATCTCTTCTAAGAGTTGATAATAATATATTAAGTAGAAAGGAACACAAAGAAATAATTTTTCAAGATACTTGTACATATTACTTCTCAACTCAAAGTATTACAAGACTCTTACAAGCATACAACAAGAGTTACAATGAGAAACTATATATACTAGATCCTACAGCAAGATATACTTTGATACCAGCTGAAAACCTACGACGAAAGCATATACTACAATGCTAAAGTTAAGATATCTTAGATAAAGTATTATCTAAGATATGATAGTCATGACATGTCCATGACTTACCTTTTGTCACCAACTAAAGTTGGCAACTGTACTAACTGATAACGGTGAACAGTGGAATAAAGTATGGTCAACTACATGGGTTTTGAGAAAACGCCATGCAGTATATCAGAGGTCTGCAGCGGAGTGTCAGAGAGACCATACTTATGTCCACTGGTTTATAAGGTTAGTTGGCTTCGGAAGAACAAGTTCTTCCGAAGCCACTTATACTTCGGAAGAGGCTACTTTTTCCAAGGCTTGAGAACTTCTTCTTGTCTTCATACTTCGGAAGTTGACTTCTTATCTTTTCTTCTAAGTCTTGAACTTCAGAAGTTAATACCTTGTCTTCGGAAGTTGGAGTTTTTCCTTCGGAAGATGATCTTGTACTTTGTCTTTGGAAGAACTACATTTCCTTCGGAAGTTCCACACTTAGCTTCGGAAGTCCTTTATTAGTTGCACCGAAAAATAGTCTAAATAATTTGGTTTTGGTTGCACCAGCCTTTCTAGATCTAATAGTTTCTTCTCATTTGCATAGGACGAGTAAATTAGGAAAACCTTTAATTGATTGTTTCAATAAGCATGAATCCTCCACGTATTAATTCATAATTTTAGTGTAATACAACCTGTGAAAACTCATTATATTACATGTTTGGTAAGGATAAAGTCAATTTGTTCTTGGATGGGAAAAACATTCAACTATAACTTGCAATCTATTTGAGGGTTTTATTTTAAAACCATCACAAATGCCCTTTGTAATGAGTTTTTTTAATGTAGTGTTGGTAGAAAAATAATTAAACAAAATGAGTGTTTTCAAAATTATTTACCAAAATGGGTTTTTAGTGGAAAGTTAATTTTTATTATTTATAATATGACTGGTAAATTATTTATGTATCAATAATATTATTTATGTAAAGTAAAAAATATAAGTTTAAATAAAATAAAAACTAATTTAGCATCTGTCATGATTTTGAAAAAAAAATTATAGCTCTTTTTATAAAGATTTTCTTAAAACCTTGTCAATAACGTTTAGCATTTGTCATCAGTATTTTTTAACGCCTCCTTATAAAATACGTATTTTTATATAGAAATTTTTAGAAATTAAATAGTTTATGTAACTTTTATAAAATACAATTTGAAAAATAAACAAAATAAACCATCAACTTTTTTTGTTTTATCATAATATTTATATTAAATATTTTAAAAAATGCATTTTTAATAAAAATAGTTTTTCTTATTACATCTTTTAAGCTATTTAAAAAAATTCAAAAAGTATATATATTTCAAAAAAGATAAAAAGCATGTGTGACTAATTTTGTGTTAAGTTGAAACATAATTATAGTGAAAAAATTCAACTTTTTTACATGAAAAGACGATTTAAAATTAAGTTGTAGTTAATTAAAAAAAGAAAAATATGTGTTAGAAAAAAATTCTGTTTTTTAATTACGACATATGAACCAAATGGTTTTCTAATTTTATTAACCTTTGTACTTGACTATTTTATGTAATATTATTTTAGAGTAAAATAAATTTCACCAATAGCATTATAGTGAGAAAAATAGACATCCCATTATACATATATTTTGATAAACAATTTAAAAGAATGTATCTTTTTATTAAAAATAGTTACTCTTATTATATCTTTTAATTTACTTAGTAACATTTTCAAAAAAAAAATTTTAAAAAGTAAATGTGCATACTTTTGTGTGAAATTAAAACAAAACTATAGTGAAAAAAAATTCAACTTTACTACATGAAAAAATAATTTAAAATTAAGTCTTAGTTAATTAAAAAATAACTTTTAGAAAAAAATTTTGTTTTTTAATTACGACATATGAGCCAAATGGTTTTATAATTTTATTAACTTTGTACTTGATACTTTTTAAATAATATTATTTTAGAGTAAAATAAATTTCACCAATAGCATTATAGTGAGAAAAAGAAACATTCCCTTAAACATCTATTTTGGTAAACAAATCTATGTATACTAATAGAAAAGTAAAAAAAAGGTTTTTTGATGACACGTGGCGCAATGATAGAGCTTGTAAATTATAGTTTTCCGCTTCTCTCTCCTAATAACTACTAATAATTTTTGTTAATTCATTTTAAAATTAAAAATATTATTTCATTAATTAATAAAAGAGATCTTTTTATAAATCTAATTTCTAAATAAATAAATTTTTAATAAATAAGATTTTTTTTTCAAAACATCAAACACTTTTTAAAAAAAGAAAAATTTAAAACTTGGGTTGTTAAAAATAAATTTTTAATGAAACAAAAGTGATTAAAATTCAAAATTTTCATAAGAAATTTTATAAAAATAGCATTAAAGTTTTTAAATTTACTTTCAAAAAATATAAAAATATAAAAATAAATGGTTAAAAAATGATATTGTTGTTTATTATTTATATTCTTTACTCGTACGTAATTTTAATAATATCGTATCTCAAGATATTGGTTCATAATTTCAAAAATTTTTATTACTAACTATTTATTATTTGTTTATGCAACCCGTGTATTACACGGAATACTAACATAGTTTTTTACATACACTATTTAAGGAAAAATACTTTCTTTGTAATTATAACAATAGTTGATTTATTTAAATGAACTATGACTAAGAATAAAGATAGATACATTTTTAGGGTGAAAGTAAAATCAATGAAGGAATACGAAAATAACATGTGACACGAAATATATTGTGTAAGGATTCCTGAAGTCTGATGCAACCCAAAACAGCCTAAGTGTCTCAGCAACATGCACTAAGTACTGAAGTGAAGAATGCTTCAGAAGTTTTACACAAAGCATTAGAAAATACTCTAAGTGTAAAATCTTCCGAAGCCAAGACCAATATCTTCCGAAGCCAAACATGAAGTCTTCCGAAGCTTCAGAGACAAAGTTTTCCGAAGCTTCAGCCTATGAAGACAGATTTCTTCCGAAGACTTTTAGTACACATGCTTTATCTGATGTACTGTTCCATAAAGCACCTTTTTCGCTGCGTCTCTGTAAAGTCACCAACTTACATGAGTTGGTGAAAAGGGCCTTGCTTTTGGTAACTGTACATTGAGGTCTTGAGTCTTCAACTTTCCACTTTATGTACTTTGTCCTTTTTGTATTGTATAAGGATGTGAGCTATGGCATGTCATAGTCACAAGGTCAAAAGGCAGATATGCCTTTTGATCCTACAATTGATTTTGTTAGTGTCTAGTCAATTGTATCCAGCTGGCTTTCAAAGTATAGCCGGCTGTAGGTTGTAGTATAAGTATTTCAAGTTCTTGTATCTTTTCTTTATGCTTTGTAACACTTGTAAAAGAACTTGAGAAAGCAATATACTGCCTCCTTGAAACCCATACTCTCTTGTTCTGTCTCTTGCTTTACTTGTGTTCTTTGTATCACTTTGGTTTCCTAGTTCACTGTTTGATTAGAGTTTAGTTAATCTCCTCATTGTGTTGTTGTGTTGTAATTGTGTTAAAGCCCTTAAACGGTCCTGCAATTGGTATCAGAGCTTTCCAGGCTCTTGATATAAGATCTAACCATCTTAAGATCCCTCACACACACAAAAGCTAAACTCTTCAAATGGCTTCCATCTCAAAGACTGATATGGAGACTGGAACCATGAACAAATCCCCACTGATCACTCTTGATGATTTTGACACCAGGTGCATGAGGATGGAAGGCTTCATCAGGTCTCTTGATTCAAGAATGTGGGAATCTGTTGAGAATGGACCTTTCATACCTAGCACCCCCTCTGCTACTGGTGCTGGTATGATTCCTAAAGATGTGGCCAACTACTCAGATGAAGATAGAAAAAGAGTAGAGATTGACATGAAGGCCATGACTGCTCTTCAGACTGCTCTCCCAAACTCTGTATACAGAGGTTTTAAGAAGTGCAAGACAGCCAAACAGCTGTGGGATGCACTGAAGCTGATGTATGAAGGCTCCTCTGAAGCCAAGGAGAACAAGAAAGATCTTCTGAAGCAGCAGTTTGAGAATTTCACCTTAAAGCAGGTGAAACCATGACCCAACAATACTTCAGGTATGTTGAGATTGTGGATACCCTAGTGGATGGAGGAGTTCCTCTTGAGAACAGGGACATTGTAAGGAAGTTCATGTCCTCACTTCCTAGGCAATGGACACACTATTGTGTGGTGATCAAGAGGACTGAGAACCTTAAGACTCTTACTCTTACAGAGTTGTATGGGATTCTCAGTGGATACCAGATGGAGATGAACATGCAAGGTTCATCTGGCAACTCCAACAATCAAATGGGTTCAGCCCTTCATGTGGTTGAAAGGGACAGCATAGAACCCCAACATCATCTCATATGCTACCCTGACAACTCACAAAAGGGTCCTTTCATCACCTTTCCGGAGACACCAAGGGAGAACTTTACTCAAGGAAGCCCATTCCAAGAGACAAGTTCTTCTCAAGCCTTTGTGTCTGCAGATGAAAGCTGTGGGAATTATCTTTTCACTCTTGAAGACCTGGACTGTATCCATCCAGATGACCTGGAATACATGGAGATAGTTCAGCAGATGGCTCTCCTCACTCACAGAGCCAAGAAGTTCTACAAGAGGACAGGAAGAAGATTTCCAAGCAATGCTACCAGTAGTAAGTTTGGGCTGGATAAAAGCAAAGTTAAGTGTTACAACTGTAACCTTATGGGTCACTTTGCTAGGGAGTGTAAGGCACCTAAAGCAAATGGGGGCCAAACACAACCCAGACCAAACTTTACTGACAAAGCTCCTCGGGCTGAGAAGACAAAGCAACATGCTGCTGTTGCTGTTGAAGAGGGAGGCTTTGACTGGAGTTTTTAGGTGGAGGATGCTTCTCCAAACCAAGCACTGATGGCTGACCATGATGAAGCCAAGGTATTGGAACATCTTTGCTCCCCTGAATGCATTGCTAAAGTAAATAGATACAGGTCCTACAACCTAGAGATGAGATCTGATCTTGAGTCATTAAACATATTAAAATCTGATTTTAGAAAGTCTGAAAATGATTACAAGTTAAAGATAGAGGACTTGGAGAAAACCATTTCAGTACTAAAACATGAACATACAGATTTTAGAACTCAGATCCAAGATCTCATCACTAAGTTAACTGAGTGCCAGGCTGAGCTTGTGATCAGCAAAGCCAAGGCAGAGAAGAGTGTTCTTGAAGAAGAGACCTTCAAGAACATGATATCCTCATCCCTGCACAACAAGGTTTGTTATCAAAATAGACAGGGACTGGGATCAAATGAGATAGCTCCTCCACACACAATCTTGTCTGTAAGATCTCCTAGGTGTGGAACTTGTGAAGATGAGCTTCCTCTCATAGATCCTATAAGTGAGGATGATGAAGAAGTGATAGTGAAGAATTCCTCTGAGAAGAGTGAAGAAGAGGATTCTTCCAAGGGCCACTATCCTTCTGAGGAGAAGAAATCAACTGTGATGACCAAGTCCAAAAAAAGAACTTGATCAGGAAGAGCAAAAGGAAGGCAAAGAAGGCTCAAGAAATCAAGGCTACTTTTGATGCTAAGCAGAAACAAGTGTTTATCTCTGCAGGTTTCAAAGTAGTAAGGACTGAAGACATCAACCAAGACTCTCAGCTAAGAGTCATGGTTCTTGTTCAAATCATCTCAGTATAAAGAAGAAGACTGAGCTGCTGTGTACCACTGCTGCACAGCCTGGACCATCAAACTCCAAGAACAGTTCACAGCCCAAAGGAACTGTCTCAGCATCTACCAAGATGAAGGTGGAGAAGGGATGTGACCAAAGCCAGTCTTGCTCTCAAAAGGAGACTTCTTTGAAGAAGAAAATGTGGTGTGTTATGTGTGAAAGTACTTCTCACATTGCTAAGGATTGCCCATACAATCCTAAAAGTACTGTCCACATGACCAAACAAAGACTTCAAAGAGTCTCAAGAAGTCTCAAGCTTCGGAAGGAAAGTCTGTTTCCTTCGGAAGCTCCAAATCAAAGAAGAAGGTAAATGGAAAATTACCTTCGGAAGCAAAGTTGGTCTCGGAAGAAAGGAGTTCTTCCGAAGCACTGAAGTCTGCTGCAGTGACTGTAGATTCTTCCGAAGGATCAGTCATCAAAACTTGTGAAGTTCCAAAAGCTTCTAAGGTTTTGAAGGTCAAGTCCAAGACTCCAAAGGTGGTGTGGAAGTCTAAGAAAGACCAAATGACTGAAGTTTCTCCATCAACAACAGCTGAAGATCCCCATAGTACAACCATAGGATCTATTACTGTTGCATTACCTTCTATTACTATTAATGAGCCCAAGACAAGTAAGGCTTGGGTTTCCAAATGTAACTAATCATTTTCTTTGTGCAGGAACAGCTCAAGACAAACAGGAATGTCTGGATAATTGACAGTGGCTGTTCCAGGCACATGACAGGCAATAGGTCTCTACTCCATAATTTTGAGAGAATTGATGGAGGACCAGTTGCTTTTGGAGGAGATGAAGGTGGTTACATTTCTGGAAGGGGCAAGGTCACAAATGGTAAGCTCAGCATTGAGAAGGTAAACTTTGTTAAGGAGCTTGGGTACAATCTTCTGAGTGTATCCCAATTTTGTGATCAGAGTCATAACATGCTCTTTACTGAGCATGAGTGCATTGTTCTCAAGCCTGGTGTGGTCATTCCTCATGAGCATATCCTGCTCAGAGCCCCCAGGAAAGGGAACATGTACAAGATGGATTTGCAAGAAACATCTCCCTCTGGAGAAGTTTCATGCTTTCTATCTAAAGCAAATAGTGATGAGTCTTTCCTATGGCATAAAAGAATGTGCCATGTAAACTTTAAGAACATGAATAAATTAATTAAACATGATCTGGTAACTGGAATGCCAAAGAAAGAGTTTACAAGTGATGATCATTGTGTTGCATGCCTGAAAGGGAAGCAACACAAGGTATCTCACAAGCCTAAGGAAAAGAACTCCATCACTACTCCCCTACACTTGTTACATATGGATCTCTTTGGCCCCACCAGTGTAATGAGTTTAGGAAGGACCTCTTACTGTCTGGTGATCACAGATGATTTTACAAGATTCACTTGGGTCTTCTTCCTTAGAACTAAGGATGAAACCCCTGAGATTCTGAAGAATTTCATCTTAAAAGTTGAGAATCAATGTGATCACAAGGTCAAAACCATAAGATGTGATCAGGGAACTGAATTCAAGAACCAAATCCTTGATGCATTTTGTGATGAAAAGGTATTACAAGACAATATAGTGCTCCCAGGACTCCTCAGCAAAACGGAGTTGCTGAGAGGAGAAACAGGACACTTATTGAAGCTGCAAGAACTATGTTGTCTGACTCTAAACTGCCTATCACCTTCTGGGCAGAGGCAGTTAATACTGCTTGCTATGTGCAAAACAGAGTTTTAGTAGTTAAGACACATGGTAAGACTCCTTATGAACTTTGGCACAAGAGGAAACCTTTCATTGGTTTTCTCAGGTCATTTGGATGTCCCTGCACCATCTTGAATACCAAAGATCAAATTGCCAAGTTTGCTGAGAAATCAGATGATGGACATTTCATTGGATACTCTTCTCAAGCTAAAGCTTATAGAGTATACAATCTCAGAACTAGAATTGTTGAGGAGTCAGCCAATGTGACTTTCAATGAGCACACTCCTTGTGTGGCTGGTTCTGGTCCGGATTGGCTGTTTGATCTTGATTTAGTTACCAACTGTTTTAACAAATCTTGTGAGCATGTTTCAGGATCTGCAGAAAATCTAAATACAGGTGATCCTGATCCAAGATTTGAGCTAGGAAGACCTTCAACTCATACATCTTCAGCTCCAGTTGGAACTACTTCAGCAAATGAGGTTTCTATCAGCACAACAATGACAAATTCAGCTGATACATCTGGCATGCCTTCAAATTCCAGCTCAGAGGCCTCTCAACCAGATAAAGACACCTCACTTGTAGAAGACAACAATGGTGATGGTGATAGTGATCAGGAATTTCTTGATGCTAATAACCATACCATAGATGACAACATCAATGATGTTCACACTCATTGGATCAAGTTAATCTTGATAAGTGTGATAATGTGGAGGGTGAATCTTCAAGACCAGATTTAAATTTCTCAAATTTAGATCTTTCTCAACAACTTGCTGTGATCCCTCAGCTAAGGATCCACAAGTCTCACCCCACCACAAACATCATTGGAGATGTTGTCACAGGGGTAAGAACAAGAGGACAAACCCATGAAGCAAATGTTTGTCTTCACTCTTGTTTCTTATCTCAGATAGAGCCCAAGAAAGTTGATGAAGCTCTAAAGGATGGAAGTTGGGTTGAAGCTATGCAACAAGAGCTGCTTCAATTCAAAAGGCAGAAAGTTTGGAACCTTTGTCCTCTTCCTCATGGGAAGACTACCATTGGAACCAAATGGGTTTTTAGAAACAAGAAGGATGATAGAGGAATCATCATCAAGAACAAGGCAAGACTAGTTGTTCAAGGATACACACAAGAAGAAGGGATTGACTACACTGATGTCTTTGCTCCTGTAGCAAGACTAGAAGCTGTTAGGATATTCCTGGCATTTGCTGCATCCAAGAACTTCAAGGTCTACCAACTTGATGTAAAGTGTGCTTTCTTATATGGAGTGATTGATGAGGAGGTTTATGTCAAACAGCCACCTGGTTTTGTAGACCCTGATCATCCTGATTATGTCTGCAAGCTTGACAAAGCTCTTTATGGGCTGCATCAGGCACCCAGGAAGTGGTATGAGACACTATCTGAGTATCTTTGTAAACATGGATACAGGAGAGGTACTATAGATGGAACTCTCTTCATCAAAGGACAGGGAAATGACTTATTGCTGGTTCAAGTATATGTGGATGACATCATCTTTGGTTCAACTAATCCAAAGCTCTGCAAAGACTTTGAGAAGCTGATGAAAGACAGATTTGAGATGAGTTCAATGGGAGAACTCAACTTCTTTCTGGGAATTCAAGTGAAGCAGGTTGAAGATGGCATCTTCATAAGTCAGTCAAAGTATGTTCAAGACATACTCAAGAGGTTCAACATGACTGATTGTAAGATTGCTAAGACACCCATAGCCAGAAACCACTCCCTTGGTCCAGATCTTGAGGGGGAGTGTGTAGATGAACATTTATACAGGGCTATGATTGGGTCTCTTATGTATCTTACAGCTAGCAGGCCTGATATCATGTTTGCTACATGTATTTGTGCAAGATATCAAGCCAACCCTAAGATGTCTCACTTAATCACTGTGAAAAGGATTTTAAGATACCTCAAAGGTGCTTCAACACTTGGTCTATGGTATCCAAAGAATCCAAATTTCAATCTGTATGCCTATACAGATAGTGATTATGGTGGTTGCAATATGACTGCAAAGTCTACATCTGGGGGATGTCAATTCCTTGGTGGAAGGGTGGTCTCATGGCAATGCAAGAAACAATCCTGTGTGTCTGCATCAACTGCTGAGGCTGAATACATTGCTGCTGCAAGCTGCTGTGCTCAAGTGCTTTGGATTCAAAATCAGATGCTGGACTATGGATTTAACTTCAAAGAGACTCCTATCCACATAGACAACAATAGTGCTATCTCTATCACTGAGAACCCTGTGCAGCACTCAAGGACCAAACACATCAACATCAGGTATCATTTAATAAGAGATAACTATGAAAAAGGATTAATTAAACTAGTCAAAGTTCATACAGATGAACAATATGCTGATCTGTTCACAAAAGCTTTTGATGAACAGAGATTTAAGTATCTGATATCAGCTATTGGGATGATTAACTTTGAGTAGACTTTTTATTAAAACTAATTCTAATTATTTCTTCTTAAAATATGTGTGTCCTAAGTTGTCTAGTTCATCACTTTCATAAGCTCATGTTTTCTTTGGATGTAAAATTCTTTTTGAAGACTTTCCTTAGATTCTTGAAAATTTTTGATACTTCGGAAGATAAAATTTTATCTTCGGAAGAAAAACATGTCTTCAAAATACATAACTGTCTAAGAGATTTTACCTTCGGAAGAAGTCAAATTCATCTTCCGAAGCTTAAAATTCTTATCTCAGACACTTATTTATTTTTAAGGACCTTTTCCTTCCGAAGCAAAATTAACCTTCGGAAGCTTTGTTTATTTCTATACAAAGCATTCAAAGGTTTATTTCTCTTCCGAAGCATAAATCTTCAAGACTCTCAGGAAAATCTTCCGAAGCCATTTTAGCTTCGGAAGCTTTTTCAATCAAAACTTCCGAAGACAAATAAACTTCGGAAGCTTTTCGAATTCCAAGAAAACTACTTTTTGAGCAAAAGTAAACTACCTTTTCAGAGGTGGGACCGACTTTCGGATTTCAAAGTTTATCCTCTTTCATTAACTTTGGTTCAAATCCCTTTTCATATAAATACCCAACGGTTCCCCCTCTTTCCCACTATCTTCCTCAATTCTACTGTTTCTCTAACCTAATTCTCTAAACCGCCTTTGCTTTCTACCTTTCTTCACCCTTAAGCTTTCTGAAATGGCCAACCTTAACCGCAGAAACAACCCTGATTTCTCCATGCAACTACACAGGCAACATAATCAAGTTGCTCTGTTAAGCTCTGAGAAAGATGCAAGTTTCTCAGAGATTTGCCAATTCTTGACTCTGTCAAACTACTTCACCTCCCTGACCATTGATCCTACTCTATATGAGGATCACTTGCTTGAATTCTGGAAGACCTGCCAAGAGGTCATTATGGATGGGGAGAAGGCACTGTCTGCCACAGTGCAAGGGAGGACAATCTTCATCACTCCGGCCATCATTAATCAACATCTGCAGCTGGATGATGAAGAAGGTGAGGTGTCCTTCCCAAAGAAGCTGTTAATCATTCTTTTGAGCAGATGGGCTATGAGGGAGATTTCTCTGTAAAGACCTTTAGGAAAGGGAAGGTCTCATCCCAATGGAAATTCCTGCTCCATGTGGTTATCCACAGCTTGTCAAACAAGCATGGTGGATGGGACCAGATTCCTGAGGATCTCTCCTTTATAGTTCATGGAATGGTTCAGGGGGTCAAGTTCAGGTATTCACAATTTGTTTATACTAATTTACTTGCAAACTTAGACTCCTTAGAGTATTACATGTTTCCTAGATATGTTCAACACATTCTCAACTGTGAACTGGGCTCACAGTTGAGGGAAACAGGTAATATTCTTAAATTGGGACAGATGAAGCCCGGCATCTTTAAAATAATGAAGAAGCCAACTGTAGGCTTCTCTGGGGTAGAAACAGCCCTAGTCCCAAAAATGTTAGAGCTCATTGCTCAAGGTGACAACCTAGCAACACAAGCTAGTGTTGAACCCACACCTCTTTTGTCCTTACCATTAAAAAGACCAGATATTACCCTCACCTACCAAAGAAAATCCAAACGAACCCCTGCTCAGGCTATTGAGTCTGTGCAGGCCCCCAAATACTCAACCTTACAGGAAGAAGTGGACACTAGAGCTCCCACTTCTCCTGAGGAGCAAACCACTCCCATTACTTCACCTATCAGGGCTGAGGTTCCTCAAGCTCAACCTGATGAGCTCAATAGCCCAACAACCTTAAGCCTTCACTCTGAGTCTCAACACTCAAGTGGACAACCTTCAGGGGACAGCTACCATCCCCAGCCTTTGGATCTCAACCAACCAATTCCCAACCTATCCTTTTACACTGATGAAGACTTAGGATTCAGTGAGTACCATGAGTCTCTCTTCTCCTCCCCTACTCAAAGAGAGATGAGTACCTCTGACTCTCCTCAGTCTATCCCCCATCAGTCACCTATTACTGAGGTGGACACTTCTGAACCTGTTCAGGATGTCCATATGGAAGAGGCTCTCACTTTTGAAAGTGATTACATCATTAAGACCTCAACCATGGCAACTCAGCCCATTGGCATCTCAACTGAGGCTGCCAGTGAGCAGAGGAAAACCAGCAGCCAAGAAACTCAAGCTGGTGGTGAGAGAGAGGACTTTGGTCCAATCATCTCATCCCCCAATGAATCTTCTGATGAAGATGAGGGGAATTTGAGGCTAAAGGTGCAAAAACTGTCAAAAACATGCACCTATTTAGTCTCTAAGGTTAGTCACTTGGAATCTCAGGTGACTACCCTGCAAAACAGGGTCAATGATCAGCAACTCCAGATTTCATATCTGCAGGAAAAACTAGCTGGGAGACCTTTAAGGAGAGCTCAACCAGGAACACAAGAACCTGTGGAAGTGATTGACTTATCCTCCAGCTCACCTATGCAAGTGGGTGATGCTACCAAAAAGGGGGAGAAAGTTGTTACAACCACAGAACCTGGGAGTTCTTCAGAGAGAATGGACATAGAGGACTCACCATCCTCACTTGCTGTTGTGCATTCTCAGCAACTTCCTCAAGTTCACATTAATGTGGACTCTATAGACTCTCTCATCAGGAGTCTCTTTGAGGAAGGTATACCAAGGGCTGTCTCATCTCCACCACTAGGAACTGGCAATCACATCATAAGGTGGAGGTATGATGATGACAGGAGAGCCCTTATACTTCAAAGAGTTCAAGGCCAACAAGAAGTTTTTCAATTCCAAAGCCTGAGCTTTTATGAAAGACTGGATTTAGTCAACTTGCCACTTGTCAATCCAAGCAATTCAAGACAAGCTGACAGGCTGGCTCAAAGAATCCAAGACAGGATCCTTGCAGAGTTTACTCTAAGAAGGAGACTTAGGGAATCAGGCAATGTCATCGGTCAACTGGATGTTGAGGTGGACCCTAAGATTAGTTTCATAGGGGAAACCTTGACTGAAGGCCCAGTGACAGAACCTGAGACCCCTGTCTCATCATCAACAACTGCTGCTGAGGTCCAAACTCCATCTGAGACACCTGCTGGTGAAGGTGTTTCTCAGCCTCTCTCTGGCCAGAGCATGGAAGCTACTCCAAGCAATGAAGGCCAAGCCTCAATCCACCCTGAGTCACAAAGGTCTGTTGGTGACAAAGGGAAAAGGATAATGACTCCTGAGGAAATTGAGGAGGAAGAGAGAGAGAGGAAAAGGAGACTAAGGGGAGAAAGTTCTACTGGGTCATCTAGCTTCATGCAAGCTGCAATCAGGGCTGCTCCCAGACCAAATACTCAAGATGATGAGTTAAGGGCAGTCAGGATTACCTACTTACAGACCAGGAACTATGACATTGATGAAATCATCTCCCTCCCCTTAGAAGAGTTAAATGAACTGGCTGACAGGGAAGTGTCAAGAGAGTTGAAGGAGAAAGAGGATGCAATGATACTTCTCCAACTCAAAGAGGAGAAGAGACAGAAAAGACTTTACAAGCATGCTCCCACTCTCTCACCAGTTCAAAAAAGTCCTGCACAGGAAGATGTGGCTCCACAAGAACCTCAGGTAGATAAAGAAGAAGATAGGATCAAGATGATCAACTACCTGAGTGCCACAGGCTTCTATCAGGCAGATGCACTTCTTCCCTTGTCCTATGACTTCATTGAGTTCGAGTATCTAAAGCAACTTGAGCTTGAGTTAGTCAAGGAAAGAAAGACAACTAAAAAGAAGCTAAGAGAAGAAGCTGCAAAGTCAAGGGCCATCATTCAAAAGAATGCAAAGAAGTCTGCTGACAGACAAAGAATGGTGAGCTTCTTGAAGCTGTATGGATTCTCCGGAAGGAGACTTGGCCCCATGTCTCTATTCACTATGGATGAGCATATTAGGGTGATCAAGCAGAAGATTAAAAGTGGAGAACTTATTGACTTGCACTCTCTTCCAAGTCAAGTCCCACCTGAAGTGGAAGTCAAGTTTGAACAACCAGAGACACCTCAACCAGCACCTCCAGCTGAGCCTCAGCAAGCTTCATCTTCTGATCCTAGGCAGGGTCAAACTCCCTCTCCTTCTGAACCTGTGAGGGAGGAACACCCAACTGAGAAAGACACTGATGATCAACATGGTGCTGCAGACCAGTCTTCTCAGTTAAAGACATCCAAGAGGAAGAAGAGGATGGCTTCTAAACCAAAGACTAAGAAGAAGAAGCCAAAGCCATCTACCTCTGCACCTCAGGCTGAATCAGATCAACCTGAGAAAGTGCATGATGAGGCAGCCCAAACAACTCCTATACAAGTGGCTCCTCTAACTAGTGAGACACCCATCTTGTCCTGGACTTACTCTACCAATCCAGAGAGATGGACTGTTATCAGAGATCAAGGTGTTGAGAATGTCTACTCATGGCAAGACATAATCAACTTACCTCTGCATGATCTCTTTGAGATGAGAAGATACTATGAAAGTCTTGATGATCCTGACCATCTCATGAAGAAAGGAATGGTCCTGATTGTACTGAAGACTACCAACATTTGAAGATCTTCCAAGTGTTTTGGTAGCATCAGCCTAGGGGGAGTTTGTAAGGATTCCTGAAGTCTGATGCAACCCAAAACAGCCTAAGTGTCTCAGCAACATGCACTAAGTACTGAAGTGAAGAATGCTTCGGAAGTTTTACACAAAGCATTAGAAAATACTCTAAGTGTAAAATCTTCCGAAGCCAAGACCAATATCTTCCGAAGCCAAACATGAAGTCTTCCGAAGCTTCAGAGACAAAGTTTTCCGAAGCTTCAGCCTATGAAGACAGATTTCTTCCGAAGACTTTTAGTACACATGCTTTATCTGATGTACTGTTCCATAAAGCACCTTTTCCGCTGCGTCTCTGTAAAGTCACCAACTTACATGAGTTGGTGAAAAGGGCCTTGCTTTTGGTAACTGTACATTGAGGTCTTGAGTCTTCAACTTTCCACTTTATGTACTTTATCCTTTTTGTATTGTATAAGGATGTGAGCTATGGCATGTCATAGTCACAAGGTCAAAAGGCAGATATGCCTTTTGATCCTACAATTGATTTTGTTAGTGTCTAGTCAATTGTATCCAGCTGGCTTTCAAAGTATAGCCGGCTGTAGGTTGTAGTATAAGTATTTCAAGTTCTTGTATCTTTTCTTTATGCTTTGTAACACTTGTAAAAGAACTTGAGAAAGCAATATACTGCCTCCTTGAAACCCATACTCTCTTGTTCTGTCTCTTGCTTTACTTGTGTTCTTTGTATCACTTTGGTTTCCTAGTTCACTGTTTGATTAGAGTTTAGTTAATCTCCTCATTGTGTTGTTGTGTTGTAATTGTGTTAAAGCCCTTAAACGGTCCTGCATATTGTTTTATCAATAAGTATAGATTGAGGATTACATTTATATTTCGAAAAAATATAAACCACTAATATTTTTTTGTTTCATCATGATATTTATATTAAAAAGTTTTAAAGAATGTATTTTTATTAAAAAATAGTTATTCTTATTATATCTTTTAAGTTACTTAGTAACATTTTCAAAAAATATATATTTTTAAAAAGATAAAAAAGAAATGTGCCTACTTTTGTATGAAACTAAAACAAAATTATAGTGAAAAAATTCAACTTTTGTACATGAAAAGACGATTTAAAATCAAGTCTTAATTAATAAAAAAATCAAAAATAAGTTTTAGAAAAATTTTATGTTTTTTAATTATAACATATGAACAAACGGTTTTATAATTTTATTAACCTTTGTACTTAATCCTTTTTAAATAATATTACTTTAGAGTAAAATAAATTTCACCAATAGCATTATAGTGTGTAAAAGAAATTCACTTAAACATCTATTTTGGTAAATAAATTTTCTATATACATTATTTAAGAAAAAAAATTCCCTTTGTAATTTCAAATGAACAATGACTAAGAATAAGAATAAATACATTTTTAGACGGAAAACCAAATAAATGAAGGCCTAAGATAATGACATGTGCCACTAAAGATATTGTTTTATTAATAAATAGATATAGATTATAGTTTTGTGATTTCATAATCATATGTTCTTGATTGTTCTTGAACAATTTGATTTTTAATTGTGTTGCATACTTTACTGATTTACATCAAGACCACGATTAAACCAAAGAGCAAGCATAACAAAGCAACAAATTTGCTTCCATGTATTGATACCTTGTATATGTTTGTTGATCATTACAAAATGTGTGATTTTAATACCTATTACCACTAACAAACAAAATTTCATGAAGACACGTGACAATCAATAAAAGTCTCTCCAATTGAGTTTTACTGTTTAAAACTTTTTAAATTGTGATTAAATTTTATTTTATAAGCTTCAATTTAAAAAATACATTTATTAATCATTTCAAAACAATCAAGAGTTACCATAATTAATATTTCAAATAGTTTTCTATATTAAAATTTGATGTAATTTAAATTTCAAATAGTTTCCATATTATAATTTAATATCAAATAGAAGTGCTTGTTATACATTAACTTCTTAATGTTTAAATTATTTTAAAATTTTTGTATATGTTAAAGAAGTAATTGTTTTAAAAATAATATCTTAGTGCAATAAAAAATACATTAGATTTATATATTACACTAACAATTAATTATAATAATTATATCATTTTTTAAATTTTTTACACTAACAATATGTATTTTATAGAGTCGTTGTATTCTTACATCTTATCATGTGAAGATAAAAAGTCAATCCGAATTCAAATCAGCAATATTAAAATATAATATTTTATCAGCCGTGTAATACACAGGCACTAAAATTGTATGCAAATAATAATTGTAGCCAAGTGTATAGTGTTTTCACATGTGAACTAAATTTATAATGGCCTAAGATTAAACATAAATATATTAAGTGATTTATCTTCTTAAATAAACACCCATTATGGTGTAATTTGTTTGATTTAATTATTATACATGCATAAAGAAATTTGGTGAGCTATTGATTTTTGGGTTTTTTGATGTTTCATGATTTATTCCTAACTATGATGCTTCCCCAAAATAACACTCCTCAAGTCAAATCTACCGGTTGATTTCTTTTTACATCTTTAAATGTTTTATGTCTTAAAAATTATGATGATCAATATTGTTGATCGATCAAATCTATCGGTTGATTTTCTTTACATCATTAAATGTTTTATGTCTTAAAAATTATGATGTTCAATACCTTTGATTGATCAAATGACTAAATTCTTGCACATAAGATAATTAAACACTTGGGATTGATTCAACATTAATATATATATATATATATATATATATATATATATATATATATATATATATATATATATATATATATATATACAAGTACATACGGGGGAGGGATCTCTTAAAACCCTATTATAAATAAAAACCATAAAAACTAAGGGTTACATATATGTAAGTACGTGTTACCAAGTGCACAACTATGACACCCTACATAAATCTCACATCGGTCGTGGACATAAGAGATTCCTGGCTCATAAGGAATGTTCTGCCTCTAACATCAACAACGCGTTTTAGGCGTATTGGTTGTGAATGAGAGGAGAACTCCACAGTTAAGCGTGCTCATGTGTTAGCAATCCAGGGATGGGTGACCTCCCTGCGAAGTTTTCACCCGGGCAACCAAAAGCAAATCCGTGAGCTCCTCGTGGGCAAAGCAGACAATATTGGCGATGTGTGAGGCCAGGTGTTACAGAATAGGGATTAAATTTCATTTTGACTGTTTGACTATGTTTGTCGTGGAATTGACTAACTGCGACACAAGTCTCCATTTGTGTCGAGTGACGTCATGACACGTTGGTTTTCATCATTTAATGCATCTCTATTAATTAACAATGTGTTATGACGATCCCGTCCGTTACATCCTCGTGTTTCCGTGATAAGCGGGGGTGTGAATTTTACGTGATAACGTGACTACGTGTAATGTATAATTCATGTGTTTTGTGATTAGTTGAAAAATGTCTGGCTGATTAGATAATCATCATTCTGTTAAAGGAGAAACAGATGGACGCACAACTGCAATTCGTTGAGGAACTAGTTGAATCATGGACCAAGTGGTTAGAAACTCTCAAACATAACCGTACCTCTATTGTTAAAGTTTTTTTGAAACTCAGAGCGTGGACCAGAGTTTACCTGGGAACGCGAGAATCATATAACGGTCAAATATTCGCAGTTATTCAAAGATGTGCCATTAAGCGCCAAGGTTACCGGTTGAGAATTTCGAGGCGAAATTCCTTCAACAAGGGGATGATATGACAACCACGAAATTTTCGTCCGTCTTTTACCGGAGTTAGCTAAATTTCGGGACGAAATTTCTTTCAACAAGGGGATGATGTGACACCTGACATTTTCCGGTCACTTTCCGATCAACACAAAGATCATACATTCATGAATCTAATTTGGTTTACTAAAATGCGTCATTTAGTGCACAAACATTCAGGAACCTTTCACGTAACGGTAATTCGAAGAATTGCCGAATCGTACGCGCGTCTGTCCCTGAACGTTGGTGATTTGTCAAAATGATTTTCAAACAATCATAATTGGTGTGAATTTATGTGTTGTATGATTATGTGATTAATTATGTAGCTTGGTTGTGAAAATTGAGAATTTTCTGGCATTTACGCGTTTTCGCGCATTTTCGGCTTTTAACGCCAAAGTATTACAAAAATACCTTTGAACTAGAAAAATAAATATAATTTCATGTTATTAATGTTTGTTTGATTTTATGTGGGCATTTGGTGGTTTCGGTGTAGAAAAAGTTCAATCGCGTAGCTTGAAAACGATTATTATAAAAGACGGGGGCCTTTCTTGTAAAAAAAAGTTTAAAACCCAACCCCCCGACCCTGATCACCATTTGGCCGTCCCAATCACCTTACCCTTCATTATTTTCATTGCAAATCACCCAGACATAAAGCACACATTCTTTGATCTTGTTTTTGCATATTGGTGGTGATTTCATCGTTTCTTACATCAAACGCGTACTAGGGATCATCATCCAAGCACTTCAAGTAAGATTTTATGTTTGATTTCATGTTATTTGATTTTCATGATGAACATGAACCCTAGATTATCTAAACAAGTCAAAACTTGAAAGTGATTAAAATTAATGATGAATTATGTGTTAGTATTCAATATAATGATGTTAGTACGGATTAGTTTTGTGAAATTGTGTCGTTTTGATCAAAACCAAGGCTTACTTATTAAGTAAACTTTAATTTAGGGCTTTTGTAGAAATCATATGATTTTGCTAAAATTGGATTGAATTGATGGTTCTAAGATGGTAGTTGATGCTAATGGATGAAAAGTCATGTTTTAAACTTATGATTTTGGCTCGGTTTTCAAGTACTTTCCACTATAGGAAACGTTTTGGGTAAGTTAGTTTATAGATGATAATTTATGCATGTTTGATGAGATGTGTCAATTGTTATATGATGTTTAGGGCATAAGAATGGATTGGGAATAATCGAATATTGAAAAACGCATCGTATGAGCATGCTTGCTATTTATGGAAACTTTTGTGACTTGATATGATGAATGATGAATATGATATGTGTAGAATATGCTATGGTGATGTGATTGATGTCGGAATGATCACAGGAGCATGTTAGGAGACTTTGGATGAAATTTATGAAACTTGTGTTCTTACGTTTTAATTTTGGAAACTTTGGGCATGATGAAGTTTCTAGGTTATGTCAACATGTTGTGGATGATTGTTAGATGTGTTACATGTATAATTGAGATGGTTGTTTTGGTATGATTCATAATCTTTAAGCGAATTGCACATGTGTAACGATGTCATACTTTCCAAAAATAGAAACTTTTCAAAAATAGATTTTTGATATGAAACTTTATGTGAATCCTTATTTGAGCTATTTGTGCAAGAATAAACATGTTTTTACTTATTTGAGTCACCAACGTGTCGTCGGGTCAGTTCGGTCAACTTTGGTCAACAAAAGTCAACTTGATTAAACTTGTCAAACATTTCTCGAACACGCTAACAATTACGTTATTTGGATACAACGGGGTTCATCTTGACCAGTATGTACACATAATCATGGACCTACATTTTTTAGGTAATGATTAGCTTTTGGCTGTTACTATTCATGTTTTACTACGCATCTAAGGTGAGTCTTCACGGCCCCACTTTTACTTACTTTTCTTTTTGGGGAAGAAGTATGCAAACTATTTCTATTTATCTGGTTTTAGTATTATTGGTATATCGCCTGTTACTGTAGTGCAAACATTATCACACAAGTCCTTACACACTCGAACCGTTAATAACGAGTTAGCGAGGTAATTTTGATTAGTACTATCGGGTTTGACAAACCCCACTCGTGTTAGTAGCGCTAACTCGATTGGAGGTCGAACGGGTGTTTAATTGACCTAGACACTTACCATTGTTTTGTGATAAGACATGGCGGAAGGCAAAACAACTCACAAACAGTCAGCTTCGGTTCGAAACGCTAAGTAACTCGATATATAGGCTAGCTAACTATGGTATACCTTTGTTTACTTTTACCAAAGCAACGCTTAAACATATTTACTGATTTAAACCTGTGAACTCATCAACCTTGTGTTGAGACACTTTAGCATGTCTTCTCAGATTGCAGGCACGCTTAAGGCTAGGGTTGCATATCTAAGGATCAAGCATCATCTTTATCATTTGAATGCAAGTTAATATACACTTGCTACTTTTCCATTAGACGCTTTGTTTTACGCATTTATTATTTATGGTTTTTCAAACGTTTACGCTTCCGGCCCCTCTTATCACCACTATTGTCCGCTTTGCCAACGAGGAGCTCACGGATTTGCTTTTGGTTGCCCGGGTGAAAACTTGAGAGGAGAACTCCACAGTTAAGCGTGCTCAGGTGGGAGCAATCCAGGGATGGGTGACCTCCTTGGGAAGTTTTCACCCGGGTAACCAAAAGCAAATCCGTGAGCTCCTCGTGAGAAAAGCGAACAATATTGTTGGTGTGAGGGGCCGAGTGTTACAGAATGGTATCAGAGCCACTCCTGTGCCATTCGGGATGTGGGACATACCTCACCAAGGATGATGACTTCTCAGGCTCATCGAGGACGATGAGTCCAGAGGGGGGGGGTGATTGTGAAACCCTACATAAATCCCACATCGATAGTGGACAGGAGATATTTCTGATTCATAAGGAATGTCTGGTCTCTAATATCATCAACGCGTTTTGGGCGCATTGGCTATGGATGAGAAGAGAACTCCACAGTTAAGCGTGCTCAAGTGGGAGTATTCCAGGGATGGGCGACCTCCCTGGGAAGTTTTCACCCGAGCAACCAAAAGCAAATCCGTTAGCTCCTCGCGTGCAAAGCGCACAATATTGGTGGTATGAGGGGTCGGGTGTTACAACAACTAAGAGTTACGTACATGTACATCATACAAGTTACGTATATGTAAGTCGTTTAGTCATCATCGACGTTAGTTGGAGTTTATATTAAAAAATATATAATGGCCTCAAAAAATAAGGTTGGAGTTTATTAAAAAATACTTTAAACGATTAAAAATTTATATCAATTATAAGTTATGTGATTGGGTAGTGGTGGTTTTTACGGTTTTCAATTATATACATGGTTTTCATTTGATCCATCTCCTACATACATATATATATATATATATATATATATATATATATATATATATATATATATATATATATATATATTTTCAAAATAAGAATTTATGAAAAACCCTTAATATGATTTTTTAAAATGCTAGACTCTGAAAATAATACAAAGTGATTAGAGCCTCAAAGTCTAATGAAGTTATTCACATTAGATGATTCCAAGGTACAAGGCTTATTCATTTCATTAATCATATTTTAAATACATGCATTTTAGTTATCTAAAAATATTTTGAAAATGAAATGTCAGCATAAAGCTAGTTAATCGTGTTACTAAACATTTTACAACATGATTAGTATCAAAATCATCATCATAAGTTGTTTTATAGTTGTTCCATTTATTGACAAGGCACATACTAGATAGCTGGTATACAATAAAATTATCTAGTTTATATATGTTGAAATGAATTCATTCGTATTGTGGCATAAGACATAGTTATCCATCAATACGTGTAACCTTAATTGATAGACGTATATCGTGTCATGGTCACTTAAACCTTTGTTTTGACCGATTTTAAAAAATCACATGCTAGCAATATAATAACATAAATACTAGAAAATAGGCATTTCAAAAACATGCTTGAAAACATGTTATAAAAGTTTGTGCACAAAGATATAACATGAAAATGAAGTTTCACAAGCATGTTCACCTTAATCGATGAGCTAGAATCATAACTTGATGCTTCTAGAACCTTGATAGCTTCTCCACACATGTAGCTCAAACTTAACAGGGTAGTATACTAGTTTAGGCAGGGTAAAATAGGGGCACGAAGTTTACACGTGTAAAGATTTCAAAAATAGCACAACTTTTTGTTTCAAATTATGTAGGCGCTTATAACTTGGTAAGCAGGGTGGTCATGGTCCATGACCCAACTATAGCTGCTTAGAATCAATCCTTTTGATAAGAAATTGACACGTATCAACACATGTTGATGTCAGATGCCTCGTCATGAGACACGTGCCATTATAGGATTACACATGTCACCCTCTTGGACTCTCAGTCTTCATTAGCATGCCATGTGACATCTCGTAAATTTTATTAACTTAGAAGTTATCTTTGTTAAATCTTAAAAGGGGTCTTTTATGTCGTTTTGAAACTTTGGGGTTGTTATACTTAATAATTAATTTGGTGATTAACAAATTAATATAATAATAATAACATTATAAGTTATATAATGTTTGCTTATTATTATAAAATTTAAAGCGTTGATAATCTTTGTGACATCCGGTAAATTTCCGTTACCAAACTCCGTTAGTTTCGTTAAGTCTTGCATACACGTGTCGTGAGCACACACTAGTTGTCGTTTAACGTTGGTGACCTAATAATAATGAATAATGTCAAATTAATGAGAATCTAATTGATTATGTGATTATTGTGTTATGTTTATGTGCTTGCATGTTTTTATATGTTAATTGGGAATTAATCGCGTAACGTGAAAACGTGTGTATTAATTCGTATGTTTGTGTTTTATAGAGATAAAACATATAATTTGTTACCATGAGTTATATGTTTAGTATTGTAATTAAAAACCATTTAAAAGTGTTTAAAAGAGTGCCTTTTTAATAAAACACAAAACACAAGGGTCTAAATTGTCAATGTGCAAAAATTAAACTAAACAAAACACCCCAAACCCTAGCCACCCTTCCCTTCGGCCGCGATCTCACCATCACACCTCTCTCCCTTGCAACTTCGACCAAGAACAACCTAGTACCTGCGATTTTGGTTCGAGTTCAAGCAATACAATCCATAGGAAGCATCAATTGCAAGTCGAATTGTATTTAAAGGTTAGATTTTTTCGAGTTCTTATGTGTTGTTCATCATAGCCGAACCCTAAATGCGAAATTGGTCTTCATGGAGTCGATTTGGATGTTGTTTGGTGTTGTTAATTCGTTAGTTAGGTTGATTACATGTTAGTTAACGTGGATTATGTATGAATTACATGTTCTTAGTGGTTTAATCATGGATTTTGATTCTTGTCTAACCCTAGTTCGAATTTTGTATGATTTTTGTGTGGATGATTGTTGTTTGATGAATGTGTGGTGATTAGTAAGTTGTATGAATGTTAGGAATCATGAATCTTGCAAGAAATTGATGATTTAGGGTTTATGTTCATAGGTTACTAATAATAGTAACTTTATTTGCATGAAATGTTGAATTATTGATGGATTGATGTTATGGATGTGTTCATGATGATGTATAGATACTGGATTGTTGTTATGAATGCTAGAAATCTTTAAATGCGTGTTGTTGGTTCATAGCTTGCCAAAAGTAGAAACTTTTGTTTATGAAGATGGTTAAAATTATGGTGTTTAGGTGATGTTAATCATGTATAGATATTGGATGGAGCTTGAGATGGTATAATTGTGTTGAATTCATGTATGCTTTGGATGTTTGATAGATTTTGGGATGTTCCTTCCCAAAAGGGAAACTTTATTTGTGTAAAGTTTGATGTATGATGATATGAACATGTTTGGGATATTAGGAGCATGTTAGTATAATCATGGATGAATTCTAAGGTGATGAATCATGTTGAATTAGTTGTATGAGATGTTTTGGATAATCATGGATGATATTTGGATTTTGGTGATCATGTATGAAGTTGGTGTTGATTAGTTGCTAGGATATCATGTTTGGGTTTGGTGAGTAATGATTATGGTGTATGTTGAATACTATGGGCATGGCTATGACTTAAGGGTTATGTATGGATAATGTAGCATGTGTATGATACGGTTTGAATGTTAGTCATGTATGTTATATGTTCTCATTGGCTTTATTTGAATTATAACTCATAATGTCACCAACGGGTCAAACGGGTCAACTAGGTCAAACGTGTCTATTTGTCTGGAAGCTTGAGTCTTTGGTTTTGGTATGATTAGGGTTTCACATGTCTTTCATTTACACGTACTTATGTACTCGCATGATCTAGGTAACCTTTGAAGGTTGGCTATCCACTTGTTTCTCAAATAAACCCTAAGTACTCTTTGCATACATCAGGTGAGTTCATGCCCCACGCTTTATTTAATCTCTTTTGGGGGAGATAGCATACTGGTATTTTACGAACGCTTTTAATATTTAAGTTGTGTATAATATTGATATAGTGCTATTTATCATGGAAAAGTCCTCACACTTTCGAATTGTTAATATTAAATAGCGGGGAAACTTGGGTAGTACTACTGGGTCTGACGAGCCCCACCTGTGTGACTCGAGGTCAACCGGGTGCAATTTGTCCTATTGAACATTGTCACGACATGGTAAGTCGTGACAGGAGGCAACAACTATCACAGTCAGCTTCAATTGCGAAATCACTATGTATTAATATTGATGTTAATAGACTAGCTATCTATTGCAATACACTGCTTATATATATATCACAACTGTTTATATGTTTGCTGAACTCAAACTCTTGAACTCACCAACCTATGTGTTGACATTTTAGTATGCTTTTCTCAGGTCATTAAGCTGCTTGCCTCTAGGAGCACTCCACGGTTCACTTGCATACTAATACATGGTTTTCAAGACATTAGCATTTTAATGAATATGTTTTACTATTTTGGGTTGGCACATGTTTTGCCATATTTATACTTTAAGTTGTTGGATTGTTTTCAAAACGCTTCCGCACTGTTTTAAACTAAATCTTTGGTTGTTTTATTTTACTTGTGGCATATAGAGTCGTTCTATGTAACTACTGACTGTGATCCTGGTTTGTTCACACGCCTCGCGGTAAAACCCCGCACGTGGATTTTGAGGGTGTGACAATCTTAAATAAAATAATCACTATTATTATTATTATAATAATGACACTAATAATAATATTAGTGATAATAATATTAATAACAATAATAATCATAACAACAAGATTAATAATAATAATCATAATAAGTGTTAACCTTTGAAATAAATAAAAATAATATAAGTTCTATTATTTTAAAACTTGTATTTATCTAGCTTTAGCATAAAATAATAACATTTTAAAACTTCAGGGTCTAAAGTGTAAATGAACTAAAACTAAAAACAAAACTTTAAGTTTTAGTTGTTAATTGTTGGAAACCTCAGGGACCAATTGTGTAAATGTTCATTAAAACCCAAACTTCCCTTTTCTTTTCTCCCCGTAAATCCGGCGATGGTCTCCGGCCATACCCGGCCAATCGCCGGTGAGCCCAAAAAATCGCGACAACGCCCTCGAAACCGACTCGAATTAAAGCCAAACGACTTGAGAATACGTTTCGAACTCGATTCTGTGTTTAATTGCACCATTTCATTTGGAATTTAAGGGGGATTGAGCCGAAAACCATAAACCAATTGATTCATAACCGTTCAACGTACGGCTGTGTTGGATGATCGAATTAAGCGGTTGGAAACGTCCGGGTAATCATTTACAAACTTTAAACATCAATTAATTTGAGTTAAACAATCGATTAAGTACGCGATTTTAACCGAAATCGAAGAATGGAAACCAAAGCTCAATCGACCTCTTAACATAGAAATTGTACCTATATAACGGAGGGGAATCATCACCTTCGACCCCTTTAAACTCCCTGTAAACTAAATTTCATGAAACATTCATTTAATCGGCGTTCTCTAAACATCTTGTTCATCGCGACTGTATCGAGGCTAAACCGGGCGTAAACATGTCAATCTGTTGTTAATCATGTAAGTATATTATATCATTCAACTCGATTACATCCAGGGAACAAAAGCCCTAAGATTAATCGGGTTGAATCCTCCGAATTAAGCTTCAATTTGGGGATTGAACGAGTTAGGGTTCATGTGTTTTTGGGGGTGTTTGGTAACAAATGGTTTATAAGTTATTAAAACGGACCTTTAAACGCGGCTGTATGCCTTGGTTCACTGGTTAAGTCTTCTCCCCACATCCATGAGGTCCCGGGTTTGAACCCGGGCAGCCTCATCTTTTTTTTAAAAGGCTTTTTGGCCTTAAAATAATTATGGAAATTTTATAATAATTACAAAAATGACTTTTACAAACTTCAAATATTTTTAAAATCGTCTAGCTAATTTTCTTGAAATTTATTTTAATTTTTTAATATTATTATTAATTATTTTAAACAAATGATATAACTAGTTCAATTTCTGGTAAAATAGATTTTAAATATTGTTTAACTTATTAAATCATTATTTGTTCAAATAATATATTTAGATTATTTCTCATAAGTTAAACCTAAAATATTGTTTAATTACTAAATAGTTATTTGCTCAAATAATATATTTAAATTATTTTACTTATAAAATAGACATTGAATATCGTTATAACTCACTAAATCATTATTTGTTCAAATAACAAGTATAAATTATTGTTTGAAACGTGCTTATTTTATTTAGCTATGAGACTTTATTTTTATATAAATATTACAAACTTTATTATAAATGTTATTCTTATTTCACATCTTTATATAAAATACAAATATATTGTTACCAAGAAAATATAATTACTTATTGAACATCAACTTTGATATATTTAGATTCATCTCTAAAATATTTACGTATATAATTCTTCTAATGAATTAAAAATGTAAAATAATTACTTTGTAAATTGTTACTTATCAAAAACTCCTTAAAACTATTGAAACCCTAATCATTATTTGAACGTTAATCATATTATTAATCTTCACCTTGTAATATATATGTTAAGTACCTTGTAATGGATACGTTGAATTATCTTTTAATCTTTTATATCATCTTGAAATGCACATATCAATGTGAGTATTTCCATACCCCTTTTTGCTTATTTTCACACTTTGGGGTGAAACATGTTAACTTATACTATTGCACTTGTAAACTTATATGAGACTTGTAAACCTATGGCAATTCATCTTGTAAAGTTGTGGTTAGTTGAACTTTTGTGGTTACCATGTTATGGCGTTATATGTACAATCATTAACTATTGCTAGCCCAGCGAAGTCATGGATCTATGGGTAAGACAAGCCTGCTTGGTTGATCCAAGTACACTTAGCTGATCGTATATACTTTTAACGTTTGAGACTTATAAAACTTTGTCGAGGTTTGATTGTTGCATTGTTCATAACATCTCTAATCACTTTATTCACTAACTTATGACTTGAATTGCCATCTTTTATATACTTATGTATTGAAAACTATGGAATGCTCACCAACATTTTTATGTTGACCTTTTATTTTTAACATGTTTCAGGAATACCTCAAGTATGTGATCTACTCTTTGAAGCTTGCACATCTAGGAATGGACCTAGTTAAATAAATGAAATAAGAATGATTTGTTACATTCTATGATATACTTTTAATTTCTTTGAGACTTATGTTTGTAATGATACAATTGAAACTTATGTTTAAATTATATTTGGATTATTAATAGCGTTATGTGGCTGTGAACGATCTTAACTCTCACTCCTCGACGTTTCCGCCGTCAAGGTTGGGGTGTGACATGCCATGTATCAATGCATGAGATATTTACGTAGCAAACACATAGCAGACCGCTAAAATATCGTTAAGGATGGCATAGCGGTCGGGTTTTGTTCTGAAAAACTAATTCAGTCCATGGTAGACCAAAGCCCTAATTCCTTAAAATTTTCAATTCTTGTAACATCCGCCATTTTTAAATTATAAACCCAAAATCATTTTGAAACTTTCTTAAAAAGGTAAAATTCATTAATTAAGTATATTATTCGTTTAGAAGATCACATACCACAAATATTTTATATAATCAATATTATGAATTGGACTATTAAAATTTTAAATGATTTATCGTTTAATCAATTTATGTAATAATGATACTTCATAAAATTTATTATTTTATAAATTTCAAATGTTAATTTAACTATTAAAACATCTAATTAAATTACAAGATGTTATTTAATAGACTCATTTAAAATTATATAATTTTATAAAATATTTAATATTAAATAGTTAAATGAGGGCTTTAATAGTCAAGGACTAAAAATGTAATTTAAGAAACTTTGTTTTAAAGGGTTTGACATAAAATAATGAGCCCTTAAAACATCAGGGACCAAAAGTGTAATTTTTATTAAAAACCCAAACCACCCAAACCCATTCCCGTCGAACATCTCCGGCCACCGGTCCGGTGGTGCTCCGGCGAGCCCGAAACCCCCCAAACCATTGCGTTCAACCAAATTAAACCATCCTAAACCCCTAGTGAACCCGTTTCGAACCTAAACCTCTATTTAATTGCGTTTACTCGATCATTAACACATAAAAACAAAACCGAAGAAACACATTCAGAAACAATAACCGATTTCGACTCAATTCGGGTTGAATGATCATAAATATCAAGCCATAACGTTCCTATGATTACTTCGAACATAACACCTCAATCAATTGAACATAGAACTGCTTAATTTTCATAAATTCGAATCGAAACTTCCGAATTGAACTATGAAGTCATTCGAGCGGAAACCGAACCCATTACACCTAGGTAACTAAGGGAAAACTTCAAAATCGATCCTTTAAAGCTTTCTGTATTATCAATCGTACAATACAAAACACACAAGTAACCATTCGATCATCACTTTTACTTCGAACCTGCAACTCAACTAAAATCCATCTTCTGAGCATTATTAAACGAAATTGATAGAGGGCTTTTGATCGGAATGACTCCAGGAACCTTTACGTGAAGTTAATTTGATTTTCATTAATGTTTACATCTCGAATCATACTCGACCGTGGGCGTGTCTGGGTCTTCACATTGTAGCATCGAATCGATTATCATTCTGGTAATTAAACCCTCGTACACACTCGGTTTACATGGGCAATCAAAGCCCTAAGATTAATTTCATTATCGTTATCGAGTTGATGCTCAATTGGATTCAATTTGAATCTAGGGTTTATGTTGAATATGGGGCTTCCGGTAATTAATGTTATAAACATTGTAATTGAACTTTTAATCAAATATGGGCTTCTGCCCAACTGGTTACAACATCATGCATACACACAAGGGACCCGGGTTCGACCCCGGGGACCCTCATCCCTTTTTAATTATTTGATTTTTCAAGTTCTTTTTAATTGCCTAAAATTTTAATATAATGTTTAGTTAGAATCATAATTATTTCGTTAACTAAAATATTTCAGAATTTATTAATTAGTTTTAAAGGTTTTAAAAATTTATGATTTTAAATTTAATTACTTATTTAAGGATAACAAGGATTATAAAAACATTATTAATTATTTAATGTAATTTAAATGTTATAAATCTATTATGGTTCAAATGTAGATTATTTTAAAACATTATAAATCTACATGCTTTAAATAAATAATTATTGAAATAGTTATTTTAATAGTTATTTAAATAATTAATTATTCATTTATATATTTAAACATGTTATATATAATTAGTCAATAATGTTATTCTTTAAAATTTTATTTAAGTTTTTGAAACTTATAAAAGAATATAACTTTCTATTATACTTTATTTTAAAGTCTTGATTATAAATCATATAAATCATATAAAAGCTTGATATTAAATATTATACTTTACTTCTATTTTAGAGTCTTGATAGTATAAGACTTTTATAATAAATCATTTAAAAAGTTTAAAACTCTATAAAATGAGTTTAAATAATTTTAAAGTCATTTAATAAGTATGCAATTAATCACCTTTATCAAGTTTTAAATAATTAATTATTAAATTAATTATTTCTTTTCACACATTATATTTCATTTCTATTAAATCAATAAATTAAATTATTGAATCATTTTTAATATATTCTTGGTCTTAATTGATTTATACCATCTTTACTAAACCAAAACAAAAACGATTCAGTATTTCATTTAACTATTTAAACCCCCAAATTCCATTTGAAACCCTAGTTCATGTTTATTCGTTAATCTTACCTTTAAACTTAACCTTGGAATATATATACGTTAGATATCTTGTAAAAAGGAATCATTGGAGCATCGTTAATTTCTTACTATCATCTTATTATATCATGTAAGTATTTCTATACCCCTTTTTATATTTTCACACTTTGGGGGTGAAACATGTTACCTTATAATCGTTGCACTTGTAAAACGTTTGATTCTTGTAAACTTATGGCAATTCACTTGTATGTTGTGGTTAGTTGATCTTTGTAGCTACCATGTAATGTCAATTATATGTACAATCATTAACTATTGCTAGCCTGGCGACGTCATAGATCTATGGGCCTGACAAGCCTGCTTGGTTAATCCATACACTTAGCTAATCGTATATACTTGTAAACGTTTGAGACTTGTAAAAATCTATCAAGGTTTGATTGTGCATTCTGTCTTACATCCCTAGTTACTTTGTTCTCTAACTTATAACATGAATTGCCATCTTTTATATACTTATGTATTGAAAACTATGGAAATCTCACCAACTTTCAAAGTTGACCTTTTATTTCTAACATGTTTCAGGTTTGATTCTTGAAGAACTCTTCTTGCTCACATAGGACTTGGACTTAGATAGATTAAACATCTTATATTGTTGTTTATATTTTTGTGTATTGTAATGACTTAATTGACTTGTATTGTTCAATGAATAATGTTATTTAATATTATTCCAATTAATTTAGTTCCATGTGCTATGAACAATCGTTTCACATTCGTCCGCCCCGATGATTCCGCCGTCGGTCGGGGTGTGACAATTCTAACCCTAAACTTTCCAGAGTTTTAATTTTGCGTATAAAATTTTCAAATATGTTACAATTTTAATTAGATCATTGAAATCATTGAATAACTGAATACGTATGTGGGGCTCGAAATATGTGAACTTATATTTGTATGTACATCATACTAAATAAAAATCCTAAAGCAAAAGTGGCAACTTTAACTTTTAACGTTAGATCTATGATTTAAAACACATTAAGTATTCATATCATCCCTAAAATCAGCAAAAATATGTAAAAGAATGGTATCTAGAACTCACTTTTGATGTAATAGACGACCCTAGAACAAGCTTTAACACTCGAGATTATACTTTCTTACGTTAAGGTGACAACTTTGACATGAGATCTTGATAAGAAAACAATTATGAGCATAGATCTTGGATCATCTTTGATAATATAGGTGTAAAACATTACCTTTCACGTGAAAAGAGCTTTCTTTCTTTAAAACTGTCGCAAGTCTCTCTCTTCTTTCCTTTGTTTCTTCACATGTAAGGTTTCCAAAAGGGAAAAGGGGTGGCCTAGGCCCCTGGTGCTTGATTAGGGTTTATGTTTTATAAAACCCTTTTGTATTTACAACTTTAACTCTTTTAAAATAACCTTTGAACTTACTTTATATTTACTAAATTATGAGATGTTACAAGTTTATACCCTTATTTAGGTTTCATACTGGAACCTGTTAATCCTTGAATAACTAAGGGTAATGTAATTTTGTTTATTCCTCGGGCTCCCATGTTGCTTTGGACCCCTTCATGTGTTGTCATTGAACTTTACTATCTTGATTACTTTATTCCTTAACCATTTTTCTTAATTTTCAGTCAAGTACGGCTCCCGGTTCCTCAACATATATCAGGTTGTCATTGATTTTAATATAACCAAACAATACATGAGTATCTTCCTCAAAAAACCACTTTTTGTAGATGTGACACGAAAAGTGGGGTGAATCCCACAAAGCTCGACTGGAAATTCCAGCCTCTAAGCTACCAATCCGATCCTTGCTTAAAATTTAAAGGGACCTATATATTGTGGACTTAGCTTTCCATAATGATATTTTGACTTTATATTCTAGCGGTCTACTTCATTTATCTGCATATGATATTTGTCTGTCTTTTGCGGTTTTTATGAAGGCTTTGATCTTTTCTAACTTTTTAGTTATAGCTTTCATCACTTCCGGACCATCTACTTATTTGTAATAGATGTCACCTTAACATATAGGAGTTCCACACCTCCTACTATAAAGCATCTTGTGTAGGGGCACACCAATGCTTACGTGATAACTGTTGCTATATAAAAAAATTCAACTACTGGCAATGGTCATCCCAACTCCCAGCAAAGTTGATATTACATGCTCACAACATGTCTTCCAATCTTCGGATAGTACTTTTTGATCGCCCATTAGTTTATGGCTGATAAGTAGTGTTCATATGCAATCTAATACCATGGCTTCATGAATCATTTCTAAAACTCTAATGTGAATTGCATATCTCTGTCCTAGACTATAGATACAGGCACCCCCTGACATGTCCTGATTTCTTTGATAAACAATTCAGCTAACCTTCTAACATATAAATCTATTGTATTAGCAAGAAATTAGCATTCTTCCTCAATCGATCCACTGTGACCCATATTGCATCATAGCCCTTAGTTGTGTGTAACATCTTAGTTATGAAATCCATCATCATGTTATCCCATTTTCACTTAGGTATGTCTAGAGGTTGAATTGTACTATAAAGCTTTTGATGCTATGCTTTAACTTGTAAACATATTAAGCACTTAACAACATACTTGGTTACATTATATCTCATCCGTGGCCACCAAATCCTTTTTTAGAGTTTGACACATCTTTGTGGTGCTAGGATGGATTGAGTATCAAGTTTTATGAGCTTCATCCAATATCTTTTTCCTAAGATCTCCATAACAATATTCGGTCAAATTTGGTTTTTACAACATATGTTTTTTCATCCAGATTCGCAACTGGTCATTCCATTCCTTCCAAGTCGAACTGCCCATCCTCTAGGGCTTCACTTTAAGCATTGCGTATCTGGTCTATAACATTCGGAGTTATTATTAGGTGGCAGGAGGCAATCAGCTCATGGTTTGAAACCAACATACCCTGACCTGGCGACATTGTCTGATCTTAGTTTGACCGTCTTCCTTACTTGTCTACTTAGAGTTTGAACTATTATATTTGCCTCACAATGGCGTTACACTCTTACCCTAACTTGGCGACATTCTGTGGTTGTCATTATGGGCTAGCCACCCCAAGATATTTTCAAGTGGCATCGAACTTGGATCTCCCTTAGAGAGCCCAAGTCACCTATCGATAGGCTGCCATGATGTGGTTAACAACCGAATATACTAGTAACTAGACAAAGGGTGAATATACATATATATATATATATATATATATATATATATGTGTGTGTGTGTGTGTGTGTGTATATATGTATATGTATATGTATATGTATATGTATATGTATATGTATATGTATATGTATATGTATATGTATATGTATATGTATATGTATATGTATATGTATATGTATGTATGTATGTATATATTTATATAAGTGGAGTAAATTCTTGTTAAAATGTATTATATTTTGAAGGTAATTGAATTTTTATAATTTAACTTACTACTAAATGACCGATGATAATTCATACAAACAATTTGTTATTGTCACTCTCAACTTTCAACTTTGTTACCAATAGCAATCCTAATAACATAATTATCAAATATATACACTTGTTTTGCACTCGATTTGCTCACAATAATGAATTAATATGAAACGGCAAAACATGCATGCAAAATCCAATGGAAACAAATACAGATCAAGTATGAATTTATTATAATATGTTACTAGGTTGTTATTGATAATAATAATAATAAATCATGAGTGTTATTGATCAATTTAATGGTATATGGTATCGTTAACCAATTAGTAATGATCTTAACTTTTTAAAATTTGATTGTTCTAATTAAAAATAAATCGGAACTACTTATATCTAAAGAAATATTGAAGTGATTATTTTGACCTCTTATAACTAAAAGAGTCTAGATTTCGCTATATATAAATGTGATCATACCTCGTGGCATTTTATATGTGATTATACCTCGTGGCATAAATAACATGTTAAAAGGGTATCGTAAAAAACTAGTATTGCCATGCGTTATATATATATGACAGTAATGGTACTTTTTTATGTTTTAAAAGTATAAAGTTTCACTTTTTTACCTACATTTATATATAATATAATTTTGTCAACGTGCCTGTCAAAAACTTGGTTAAAACCATAACATAATAATATGTACTAGTGTCTCAAGGGGCGGTGGAGGTGGTTAAGGTGCTCTCAACCCAACCAAGAACCCAGTTAAAAGGCATGAGTCCGAGACTTGAGGTGCGCCATTTGAAGATGGAGTGTAACATTTAATAAGCCTTAACAATAATATGATTTTAGTTTATTGGCATGTACAATACATGATAATTCAATAAAGATATATATTAGAATGTACAAAATTATGATTTACAAAGTTGACAGTTGTAGATAAACTTAGACGATTATTATATTTTACTACTTTTAGTTACATATTTAATGTTACTACTATGTGCTTTAGAGAGCATGTAGATTAAATTGCATTGCAAAGAGTGATTAGGTATATTAAGACAATATATTGACAGTAACTTAAGATAGTATAAGTAACAATAAAGATTGAAATAAAGATAAAGATAGATGGTTCGTTTATTTTATTATTTTTTAACGATAGATTTATATTTTTATTTCGAAGAGATATGTGTTATTTTAATGAGACTTATCTATTCGTTTCCCAACCGGAATCATATCGCACCCCCATACCACTTAAGAGAAAACTCACAATTAGAAAAACCCCCAACTGAACCCTGAGAATTTATGCTCAGAATGATATTTGAACTCAAAACCGTCCCATATTACATGTTTTTAGTGTGTCACTTTAACCATTTGGGCTAAGGATTAATCGACTAAAAAGATTACAAAAACACATCATCAAATTTAATAGTTTCAATTTACAAGAATATAAAATGAAGCCAAAAGTTAATCATAATTCATAATCAAATTAAAAACAAATTAAAGAGATTTAATTTTATACAACTTAAAGTCAACCTTATCTTTTTAAACCAAAAAGAATTCAAACCACCATTTATAATTAGGGTTTTCTTTATCTTAACTTATTACATTTTTGAACCAACAAAAATTATATGATGTAATTTTGTAAAATGTTAAGTCTATTGACTTAAATTTTAATCACAAAATTAAAATTCAAAGCATGACAAAACTAAGTTAGACCATCAGCAACTAGAGGTTTTCCACCTCCATAAACCACCTAAGATGGGAATGAGTTGGGATTAGTTAGAGATGAGGCTAACGAACCTCAAAGGTTCCTGAGGTGAAAGTACTTTTCTATGGACCTCTTGTGGCAATTCAATGTGAGGAACCATTGATCCAAGAGGACTATAAGGAGGATGGGAGAGAGAGAGTTTGCTTGTTAGGCTTTTTGTGTTCACTAGAGATGTTACGAGAAAATTTTAATATGGCAGTTCGTGGGCGTTGACCCGTTGCTAAGATTTCAATTTCAAATTCAAAATACACTAGAATAAAGTACACTGTGTATCAGTGAAAATATTATATAGAAACTATTTGTTAAGTTTTATGCAAATGATATCTCTGATAGATTTTGAGGTGGAGTGTTGATCAAAGTATATGATGTACAATAATATAAATTCAGCAGTACCATTAGATCTATGTGCGTGTTTATAATCTAATTTACCATTAAATATATATATACTATATTTAAAATATAATTTCTTCTTTCTTACATTTCTTTATACATATTATGTTTTACATAATTTGAATACTGTTTTCGATCTATTTATATTTAACCTTATATGATGTTAATATATCAAACTTATAATATAAAATTATTTTTAATAATAATTAAATATGAGGTGTGTTTGATAATTTCTAGAATGTTATGAAATTGATGTTTACAACATATTTGTGTTGCAGCGATACACGTACGCATGCCCTTTAGCCATATCCAAAAGAACACTACATCGGAATTGAAAGATTACAAAATAATCGTATTAAAAAATTGGAAACGTTTGAACCAGTCTAGATTTCTTTATTGGGTCTATTATAATTTACAAGAATATTATTTATATGCTAGAAAACTAATACATAAAGGAATTGTCCTATTTCTGGACAAAAATAAACTAGACAAGGAGATCAGATAATTATTTAAAGGTTTTATTAAAAGTATTCAACTATTAATCAGCTTTAGGTTATTTAAGTATCTATTTGTTATGTTTATCATAAAAGTAACTAACTAAATGACAAAAATAATTTAGTATTTAACCTTTGATAATTATTTTACCATATAAAATAGAAAAGAACAATTAGTGTTAAACTTTTCTCAGATGTTTAGCTTTATATTCTTATCGTATTTTCATTGGATTTGTATCAACGAAATGGAATATATGATTCGATACTTTTCAATGTAGTTTGAAGTAAAATAAACATATATAAATCCACCTAAACTGCTCACTTCTTTTTGTTGGATTTATTCAAAGTGCTTAAATTAATATCATGTTCACTGGTCAATAAATGTATTCAAGAGTGAATATATGTGGTTATCTAAGGTCGAATCTAGTGTTTAAAACATAAAATAAAACAAAGTTGGCTGTTGGTACTGATATATCATATATCCTGAAGTGTCAAATACTAGATAGTTTTATCAAATATGCGTCGAAACTCAAGATCAAGAATTCAAAATTCAAAGACTATAAACTTCATTTTTATTTATAGTTATATCAAGTATGCGTCGAAAAATAAAGATCAAGAATACAAAAAGGGTTAATCCTAAAGACCAATCTATGAAATTATGTAGATTAATTTTAATCAAGTTTGATTCATTGATTAAATACTTAAAGGAAAAATGCATTATGTAGGTATTGTTTAACACATATGTTAGTTTTACTATTATAACCTTTCACTTAGGTTCATTTTGGAACAAGAGAAGCTAAATGGCTTGAACTTTTTGGTATGTTTTGAAATTTAAGTCTTTCTCAAACACGAGGAATAATTTTGTATACATTAGTAACCTATCCTTGAGAAACACCAAATGACTGCATCTAAATCAGTTAAAGATGCTTAGGTAAAACATGTTCATAATTTATCTGCATTATCTTGTTTTTATGTTAACAACTTGTGAGTCCTTTCAAAGGGATATGGATTTTCATGGTGCCTATGACATGAACATATAGTTGAATTAAATGTTCCAGCAACAAGCATAAAGATGAATGCTTTGAATATGTGAAATCATAATACAGAAGGAATCTTAAGTAAGCTCTCGTGTGCTTAAAAAGATGAGCCTTAACTTAAGAGGCTCGATTTTCCGTTAAATATCGAGATAACTACGAATGTGATCCTTAACTCACTATCGAATTCAGTTAATTGATTCATGTTGAATCACAACATGAATATATGATTGAGAAATCTATGTCTCAAACACGCATTTGATGCTGGAAACTATCAATATGAATTTACAATATACTGATGATTTAGGAAGAGACATATATGTGTTTTACCTACTTGATTTGAAGAAGGATAAAGTTAGCAAGGCTAATTTATTGAATTGTGAATATTTTAACGAATAAAAATATTTTAAACAATAATAATTAAAAACAAAAGCAAAAATAGATAAATCTAAAGAGAATCAAGATAGATAAATGTATAAGGGGTTTAATTTTCAAACACATGTCTACCATTTTTATTTAATAAAGACAACCCTTAACTACTAAATATTTGTTTCCCTTAACATATATGTTCTTTAGGAAAATCATTCTAGATTTTTTTTATGTATACTTCCCACTCCTAGCTTTCTATATTTCAACTCTTACATTTTTTTTTTCTTTCACTGACTTGTGGTTGCATCTAATCATAAGCTCTTTACGCTCTGGGTGAAGACCTTTTATTCTCTACCCTTCGTTTTCTCTCAACAGGTCTAGACCTAACATCATCATCGTTGCCTTGGTTTAGATCTGATTCAACCATTCAGCACCACCCAACCTTTCTACTTTGTCTTTTTTATTGTCTTGAAGTATGTAACACTAAACCTAATGTAGACATAAACTATAGTTATGAAATTTCTGTTTTTATGTCCTTGAGTTCATGATGAAACAAATTTTCCTTGATCAATTGTGTTTGTTAAACTCTCATTGCCTAATCAACCAATTCCATAAATAAAAAACAGAGCATTAGTAAATCAGGATCTAAAATTTGAACCAATGACAATTTTTTCACAAGGGGTACTTCATGTGCCGCATGTTTTTTAGCCTTAGCTATTGGGATATAAGCCTGTTATGTGAGAGAAACATCTACTTTCATGATTTTTTCTATATATCGAGTTATATATTTTTCTTACTTATGTTCATTCAACTTTTCAAATTAAATTACATAAAATACGTATGAGTTTATTTGTAACTTATTAGATGAAAGAATTCTCGCAGAACTAAGAAATTTCTTTAATTTTTCGAATGTTGTAAAGAAATATAACAATGTTTAAAATGGTTATTTTTTTAAAAAAAGCCTTTGAATTATAAACCACAAAATATCTAATAACAAATGTTTGAACTCAATAACGTGACACATGAAATCACTTGTCAAAAATCAAATTTTGAGCAGCCAACTCTCTAAAGACCAAAATATTTTCAAAAGCCTCAAAGAAAGTGTAATGTTTTTCTCTAGAAATAAAAAAATAAATTCGAGAAGGAATGTACATAAGAATTTTCCACATAGAAAATCAAAAGAAGGTACATTGTACAAATCTAAGCCTAACAAAGCTTATAACAAAAGTCAAAACAACAAGTCTTTTTCTCCCTTACCTATAAACCCTCACAATTTTCACCCCTCACACATAATATATATATCTACTCACCGGAAACCATGACTTCCGGCAGCAATATGTATAACATGTTCTCATATTCATCCACAGCCTTACTTTTGTTGTTGATTCGATTATTATCGTCATCGATATACACCGTTGAAGCTCAAGCCTCACCGCCACCGGATGACTTCGAGTACGCTAGATTTAGCCCTTCGATGGCGATCATCGTGGTCGTGCTCGTGGCTGCACTTTTCTTCATGGGGTTCTTCTCCATCTACATCCGCAGGTGTTCAGACGGTGGTCCTAGTGCAGGACCAGGTCTTTCTATCCGCAGAGCGGGAAGACTGGCTGCGACGTCCAGAGGTCTGGACGCCGCTGTCCTTGAAACTTTCCCGACCTTTGCTTATTCAACTGTGAAGGGGCTGAAGGTCGGGAAAGGAGCGCTGGAATGCGCTGTTTGTCTGAATGAATTCGACGATGAGGAAACCATAAGGTTGATACCGAAATGCGACCACGTGTTTCATGCCGAGTGCATAGACGCGTGGCTTGAAAATCACGTCACTTGCCCGGTTTGCCGGTGCAATCTTGTTCAGCTTCCTGGTGATTCAACTGAATCACCAGAAAATAACTACCAGACGAATATGGGGGAGTTTAATGAGGAAAACTCCTCCACAATCGTTATTCCGGTGGGGGACGAAAACGTCCTCCACCGGAATCCAGTCCTCGACCGTGTGAAAAGCGCGACAGCATCCCGCGCTCCACGGTCGAGATCCGTCCGCGCCCAAGACTTCTTTCAGAAGTTCCGCTCGCACTCCACCGGCCACTCCCTGGTCCAGGCCGGTGAAAACACCGAGCGGTTTACTCTCCGCTTGCCAGAGGAGGTGAGAAAAAAGGTAATAAGCGATGCATTACTTTACCGGTCCGGTAGCACCGTAAAACTAACCGGAGAAGAGAGCGGAAGAAAGGGCTACCGGACCGGTGAAGGTAGCAGCAACCGACGATCATACCGACGAATGGGGAGTTTAGACCGGCCGGTTTTCTCACGCGCACCGTCATTCTTGTCGCGTGCGTTCTCCAGCCGGTCACAAAAGGGTGTCTCCGGCAACGGTGGGTCGTCGTCGGAGATGATGTCTGATAAGATTCCTCTGAATAATATTGGGCTGAAGAGTGACGACGGTCGGCCGCCGGTGTAGAATAATGTTTGCCGGAAAGTGACGTCACGGGTGGATGTTGGTGACGAGTCAATCGTTGGTGGGCCCGTCAGAAGAGTTAAGATATAATTCTGGCCGGAGGTATCGAAGCTGACCTTGCAATCCTCGTGTGTATTACTTTTTCATTGCGTGAATATTAATTAATTAATTGTTTTAAACTTTTTTGTAAATTTTTTAAATAATTTTCTTTTTTTTTAAAAGGAAATTTTGGATTAAAATTTGGGAATATTTGTGGGCATACGCATAATGGGATGTAACAATTTGTGTTTCCTTACTTTATTTCTTTTTTTTTCTTGACTAGTTTAAGATGACGGTGTTTATTTGATGAAAATAATGGTTTTTTTTTCTTTTTCTTCTGTGCTGTGATGATTAAACTTGACTGTGGGTTTGAAATTTGATTAGGTGTGATGTTATTTTCCTGTTATAAAATGATCTTTAACTTGGATGTCAATAATATTGAACAAGTCATATATTGACTGTTATAAATAAATTATGTTTAACAAGGTAACTCCGCCAACATATTATTATACTTTTGACAAATTTTTGCGTAAACGTTTCAAATTATTATTATTATAATTTATTTATATGATGGTTGACACTTGACAGAGTCGTAAAATGATATGTAACGGGTGAAAATTTTGTAACTAAGGGTAAAAGCTTTTTTTTCATCATTAAGCACTGTATTTTTCTAGGTGTTTAGTTGTTTACTTGTATCGACCAATGATTCGATGAACAGCTATATGTTTACGTATTTGTTTAGTTATGTTTGCTATGGATACGATGTATTTATGTTAATTAAAGTCATTAAAAATTAATTTGATGGTAGTTCTTTTTAATTAGTGGTTTTTCAAAATGATTCATAACAATTTATTTGGTTCTTATGGAATTGTTACCGGACTATAATATTGAATAACAATCCGATGAAAAGATTTTAAAATAATCCGTTTGTTTTAAAAAAGAAACAATGATGTAATGATAGAATAAATATTTTACTTTTCATAAGCATTTTTGTTGCGTTATTACTTCCTTGACTACGACTTATTCTAAGACAGTCAAGCTAGGATCACTTATAATTTTATAAAGGTTGTGTTCTCGGTGAAAGTGATACCAAATTAATAATAATTTAATAAATAAACAATATCCATGTTTTGAACGTATCAATATACGTATGTTTTTTTAATTAGCAAGAACAATTCCATATATACTAACAAGGTGCTAGAACCCCATATACAAACACCAAGAAATAACCACAAGAATTACATGGATTACATATTAAAATATGACCAATCTTTTGACGTGAAGTTATTAGAATTCGTCTGATTATTGATCCATAAGAATGATATGGCTTTAATAGTTCGAACGATATTTTTGATGGATGAATGTCTCCGATTAAAATGGGAGTCATTTCTGTGCTTCTAGATACTCCAAATAGAAATGTAGATAATGGCTTGCATAAGCCTAGCTCTTTCTTTATTGTTCACCTTCATCTTAGCCGATGTATCCTGAAGATCTTCAAAAGAGAATGCAAATATGGGTGGGGTTTTGAGCCAAGAACTGACAAAAGACCAAGTTAGGATTGTGAAGTAACACGAGATAAATACATGGTTCGCATCTTCCACTGATTTTGTATATAATGGGCAGAGGCTGTTTGACATATTGTTAAGTACCGCAAGACTACAAGAATTAAATAAGACGTTTAGATATTGATTAAATATAGATAGTAAGACTATACCTACATAGTATATAACTTAACAATTAAAATGCACATAAATTTATATATATTAATTAAAGTATATTCACATAACAATGTTTTATTTTACTAGTCATGATATCATTGACACATATAAATAAATAAATAATTAATTTTGATTGATATTTGTAGTCTACCATAATATTTATGGTTATAAAAAAAACCATATATATGTGTGTGTGAGTGTGTTTGATGTTATTTTCTTATTATAAATTCATCTTTAAATTAGATATTAATAATATTGAACAAGTCATTTACATTGACCATTATAATATATTAAGTTAAACAGTATATTACTCCACCAAGTCACCAACGTATTACACGACTCCCTTTAAATTTCTGTAAACTTTTTGAGTTATAACAACACAATACTCCACCATCATATGAACGTACATAGAATAATACTTTTGTCAAATTTATGTGTAAAATTTCTAAGTTATTGCTATAATCTATTATGATTGTTGGTAGAGTTGCGCACTTTATAATTAAAGTAGTGGGTGGGTTAATAACTATATGATTATTGGGTAAACTCCAATTGGTTTAATTTTCGTCTGAAGACCAAATAAATTGTGAGTAATAAGTATTTGTTGGTGATTATAATATAACTATTAAGAAAACTCGCGCGTTGCGCGGGCTGTTACGAAGAGTAGTTGACTAAAAAAGTAAAAAGAAGTTAAGAATGATCATTAAAAAGATGTTTGTAATAGGAATACATTTAATTAAAAATGTTTGTAATAGGAATACATTTAATAAGTGATCACAAACAATGGTTGTACATAAGAGAAAATGAGTTGTTTCAGATAAACAGCTAAAAGATTTCTTGGTGTTCTTCAACTTACAGAATGTTATATCTCCATTTGACATCTGCAAACCCAAAAATTCAAAATCAATTTCATCGTGACTATAAATTAACATATCTCCATTTGAAAGTACATTTGTTTAAAAGCTTATCTCTTTTTAAGTAGGGCATCATCGAGCTCATTGATTTGAATGAGTGAATAGCTTATTGATATTGACTTAAACGAATAAATGGTGTACGATTTAAAGAAGCTCACGTCCGGACTGACTCTAAAGTATTTGATTTGAAAAGCTTGCATCGTCGTCTTTAACTATTTAATTTAATTTTAGGTCTTCAATTTGAAGAAGATAACGAACGATTTGCGCACTAATTTGTTGTCTGATTGATGAAACAAATATTGATAGATGCTCATTAGACTACGTTCGCGAGCGCGCGTATATATGTATGTGTGTTATAATTTTCTTATTATAAATTAGATGTCAATAATATTGAACAAGTCATTTACATGGGCCATTATAATATTATATTAAACAAGATAACTCCGCCAACAGAATTTATACTTTTGTCAAATTTGTGTGTAAACTCCAAAAAGTATTATTATAATAATTTATTTATGTATTGACGGTTGATAGAGTCGCAAAGCTTAATATAGGGCATGTTTATTGCTCATTTTAGTTACTTTTTACTTATTAACTTTTAAAAAATTTAGAAGTTAAAAGAAGTGTTTGTTAATATTAAAAGTATTTTTAAAACTTACTTTTCATATAAGGTAAGAATTATGTTTTAAAAAGTAATGAGTGAGTTATTTATTTATTTCTATAAACTATTTTAAGTTTAATTTTCTATTATACCCCTCAACTAACTATTATTAACTCCCCTCATTTTTAAAATACGTTTTTTTGGTTATTTTGCAAAATTTTAGTTTATAAGCTAATCCGAACGCTCTTTTAAAAACTTATTTTGAAAAGTAATAAGTTAATAAATATTTTTCACAAAAAGTACTTTTCAATAAAAAATAAGCAATCCGAAACATGCTCATACACTATAAGATGTAGTTTATTCACTATCGGTAAAAGAAATTGCATATAGTTTCTAATAATGCATTGATGGGTATCTATTTGTTTGTTTATATGTACATTTATTGTGTTAATAATAAATACGACATATTTTGATGTTAATTCCAGTCATCGCATAAAAAAGTTTAATCTGATAGCAGTTCTTTATAAGTATTAGCTTTTCAAAATGATTCTTAAAAATTCATTGGTTCTGATAGAATTGTTACCAAATTGGCAAATTATAGTACTGAAAAATAATCAGATGAAGAGTTGTTTAGAATATAATCCACCTGTTTTATAAAAGAATAAATCTTACTACTGTAATAAAAGGGTATTATGGGATTGTACTTGTCAACATCACAATCATTCTTAACAAAAAAATTTTGCCTCTCTCTTCTATTAAATAACTAGGTTAGTAACCTGTGTATTACACGGTTTAAATAAATAAAATACTAAATAGTTATTAATAAAAATTAATCAATTATAAAACGATCTTTTAATATAAGATAAGATTTACATTACATACGAGTGATAAAAGAACGATATAATTTTTTAAACTTTTTTTAATTTTTTGTTTTTTTCATAAAAAGTTGGTTTTTAAACAAATTGTTTCAAAACAAACTGTTTTTAAAAAAATGTCATTTTTAATAATTTATTTATTATAACTTTGAAATTTAGTTACTTTTGTTTCATAAGAATTTTTTTTTCAAAGCCACAGTTTTTAAAATATATTGTGTTTTATAAAAGTTTGATATTTTTGTTGAAAAAAATTCTTATTTAAAAAATATTTCTTTGTGAATTGCATTTGTAGAAAGATCTTTTTTTAAAAAAAATTATATTTGTAATATAAAAAAGAATTAAATAATATCATTTGTAGTTAATGTAATATTTATTAGGAGAGAGAAACAGAAAAATAAAACATAGTAACTCTAGAATTATGACAAGTGGCATATAAAAAACCTTCTTTTATTAGTATTGATTGATAAATTATGTTAATTACTAATATTGTTATTTAACACTTTTTTAAATTTAATAAATTAAAAAAGAGATCTATTTATTAATATTATTTCTAAATAATAAATTTTTAAAATAATAAATTTTTCTAGAGCATAAAACTTTTTTAAAAATCTGAAATATTTTAAAATTGGTATTTTTAAAAAGTCAATTTTTTAAAACAAAAAATAATTAAATTTGAGAGTTATAATAAAAAAAATTTAAAAATGACATTTTATACGGTTTGTTTAAAACAAAATGTTTATTTTATTGGAAAAAAATTTAAAAACAAATTTTTAAAAAGTTGATATAATTGTTTTATTACTTATAGTCATTTCTCATACATAATTTCAGTACTATGATATCTTAAAATATTATTTTATAATTAATAAATTATATTATATTATATTAATTTTTTATTCAACCCGTGTAACACACGAGTTTACTAATCTAGTGATGTAATATAGAATAAATATTTTCAAAAGCAATGTGTTGTGTTATTACCTCCTTGACTACGACTTATTCTAAGAAGGTCAAGCTAGGATCACTTACAATTTATAAAGGGTGTATTCTTGGTGAAAGTGATACCAAATAAACAATAATTGAATAAATAAAAATATTCATGTTTTGAACATATCAATATATGCATGTACACATATATACATACATGTAACATATGTGTTTGTTTTTTCAATACATTGATCGGTATAGCAATAACGACGCATGATACGTAAATATCGCTTCGAGAAAAATAGTAAAAGTGAAAATAACATTTTATTTATTCTTCATATTCTCTTTGATTGTTATCTAATGTTGGAAATTTAAAAAAAAAAGTTATAAATGTGTACGTATGCTTATACATGTGTTTATAATACACACATGTGCGTTTAGATAAACGTGTAATCTTTAAGTGTTTGAGATTTCTAGTCTTATATTAAAAGTTAATAAAGATTTAGAAATACTATTTAGAACGGGTATGAACTAGTTGTTCTAGAGAAACAGAAAAAAAAGAATAGTCTATTAGTAGTATATTTTCTAAAAGTAAATCTTATACATATTAAAAGTTAGCCTCTTTCCACCAAAATAATTACATATTTACTCAAAATACAGAAGTATAATGTTTTTTAAGTATGCTTTGGGATATGTGTAATTTCACAAGTTTAAATGGAAAAGTATGCAATTGCCCCTTAATTTAAAAAGTTTAAGAAGGATTAATAGGTTTGATACGTGTTAAATACGTCAGCTAATTGTGTTATTATATGTTAATTATGTCAAATACCAGTTTATTATGTCATATGTTTTACGTTATTTGTTATATGTGTACTCATCATTGTTTTTTACGTGTCATATTTTTTTGTGTTATTTTTATCATTTTTTAATAGATTATATAAACTTGTTATCTATCATTGTGTTTTAAAATGAGAAGTATACAATGATATAGTTTCACCAATTTATTGTTTAAAACTTATAGTGTTGAAGAAAACATAATATGTTATTTTTGTCGTTTTATTTTTGTAGATTATATAACTTGTTATTTGTCATCGTGTTTTACAATTATAACTACACAGTTATGTTATTTCACTTATGTATTTTTAAAAACTGATAGTGTTCAAGATAACACAAAAATGATCAAAAACACAATGAAACATTATGTTATTTTATTTTAGTTTTTAATGTATTAAATTAATTAGTTAATTTTTTATTGTGCCTTACATATCAGAGATACATAACAATGTTATTCAATCATTATATTATTTTAAAATTTATTATTTTAGAAAAACAAAATATTATTCAGAAAAACACATTAACTTACAAATAGACACAATTAACTGCATTAATTACACAATAACGATATATGAGCTTAAAAACATAAAAGAAAATTTATTATAGTTTTATACAAAAAATAATGTTGTAGTTCTAAAATAGATGAGAAATGTTACAAAAAGTCAACAAAAGTGGTTATTTCTAAAAAAATACCCCAACGAACGTTTTCATGCAAATTGATCATAACTATTGTAAATAGATTATTGTAAATAGACTGATAATTGAGATTTTTTATACTTTTTAGTTTTAAATGAATTTTTATTTGAACATTTTCCTAAAATTTATATGAAATTCTAATCAATTTACACCGATGTCTAAAATGAAGTAAAAGTGTACCATCCAAATTAAATCATAAATTCTTACAAATCCATAAGATTGGACAAATTATTAAATTATATATCTGCAATTTTCAATTTTTACAAGATACAACTAGGGGTGCAAACGAGCCGAGCCGAACCCGAGCTTGTATGAGCTCAAGCTCAACTCGTGATGACTTAGGAGAGCTCGAGCTCGGCTCGTTTCGAGCTTTATTTTTAAAGCTCAAGCTCGGCTCGACAAATACTATTTCAAACTCGACCTTGGCTCGTTATTTATTTAAAAATTATTTTTTAATATCTTTATATTTAATTTTGATATATATTTATAATTATATATTTTATAAATAACATTATACATATTTTTTAATTGTTTTTATCATAACTTCATATGTAATAAATATTATTTATATAATGTATTTAATAAATTAAATAATATACATATATATATACACACACACATAAAGCTCGTTTAGGCTCGCGAGCCAGCTCGAGCTCGATACGTGAAGCTCGGGCTCGAATTCGATAATTAAATGAGCTTTTATTCAAGCTCGAACTCAGCTCGAGCTCGATAAAGCTCGGCTTGTTTCGAGCTTTCTATTAATCCAATCTCAAGTAGCTCGCGAGCGGCTCGGCTCGTTTACACATCTAGATAGAACCTAGTTACATACTAGTTTTAGTTAAGCTGAGTACAGTCAATAAACATATCAATCCATATTAATTGAAGTTAATTTTATCAAATTAAAAATTTTCATATAATACACACGTGAATTTACCATGGTAATATCATTAGCAGTCGTACCAGAAATTGGAGAAATAAAACTTACAATAATACATGTTACAACAACCAAAAATTTATTATTGACTATAAATTCCTTTGATTTTTTATGAGTTTAGGAAATGTTAAGGAACCAAATATTCAAACAATATCGTGACAATTATGGGTCCAATCAAACATTGTCACCTTCATTAGAAAAACGAGAAGCGTACGTTATCTATTTACAAGTTGAAAGTTTCCAAAACCGCTAATCATTTTCATATTCTAGATTTTTGAAGTTCATCTCCATATGGATAAGAATAAGTTAATATTATCATTTTCAATAAATTTATGACTTATAAATCATATCCTACATTTTTGAATTATAATTTAATACACTATTTACCATCAAGTTATCACTTAAAAACGAATATCAGATTTACCCAGGGGCGTCTGGGCTATAGCCCCAGGGTCATCGCTCCCCATGAAAAAACATAAATGTTATATATACGATATATTTTAGAATGGCCTCTATAAATTTTGAAATCGACTCCAAAAAGAATTTTAAAACGACCCATATAAAACGTTGATGTAGACCCCCAAAAGTGGGTTATTGAATTTTAATAATATTAAATTTCATTTATTAGCCGAGATTAATCCTAACTCAGTAAATGTTTACAAATACTCTCAATTCTGAGTTTATTTTCCTCCAACGATCCCTTACTAACTGAGAGTTAACCCGGTTAGTTATTGATAACGTGGACTGTTTTTGTGGCGAAAAAACACTAAACAGAAAGTTGAAATCTATCATCAGGTCCGTCAATTTGAAACTTCCGCACTCAAAAACTCGTTGTAAGGCCCCGTTCCCGGAGACCTCACAGTTGGTCATTCACAGCGTTAAATACATTAAACGTTATAAATTTAAGAACTTAAGCAGCGGAATCACTTTAACAAAAACCATTCATTTCATTTCATTAAACCCTGTTGTTAAGCAATACACTATTGTTTGATCGAATACAAAAGAACTGTTTAATTGCATTACAAAACAACAGAAATAATAGTTATGAATGGATGTCAGTCTTTCCCTGCCGAGTAGCTTTTCTCTCGTGCCATCCTCAGCAATAATTACCTGCCAACTAAAAATGTATAAAAGTCAGCGATGCCGAGTGAGTTCTAGTTTTATAAGTAATAAAGTACTTTATATATGTTGTAATGAAAATACTCTTTCCTTTTTAAAATACAACTCTTTACTGTATATGCGAGCACGCACCAACTATATGAACAAATACTGTTCGTTCTCTTTACTGTATGCCTTGTTTATTCTGTTTTCTTTATTCTTTATCTTTCACTGTCTGTATGGACCAATGAGCAATACCCCAACTATATGCGCGATGGAAAACGGGTGATGGGCCATCTACATCCCTCGAAAGGGTAAACTATATCCCTCGAAAGGGTGAACTGCATACAAGGCCGACCCAATCACCCAGGGTACGCTACAAGGGTCCTGCCAATCTTCAAGACTGGCCCTGTGTGCATAAAAGGGTAGCTAACCCGCAGCACAGTTGAGCTAACGACAACACGGTCGTGTACCTCCTATAAGCTTGCAAGACTTGTTAACATTATATTAATGTTCCTCTTCTTTTCTTTATTGCTCTTTCTCTTTATTATTACAATACACTTTACATTACGATAATAGATATACCACGTAAATTCACATTCTATAAGTAATAATATTAATAGCAATAATAATAATAAGGAACAATCATAAGACAATCATAATCAATCATAATCATGCATGAAACCCATCATTAATATACCCTAGTCAACCCTCGGTCAAAACCCTGAAGGCACAGACTCCTAAACATTCTGCATTAAATTCTAAGGGTTTAGGCGCATGGCACCATTTAGGCGCATGGGCCCTGTTTAGGCGTATGGGTACTTGGGCGCATGGGACACTTAGGCGCATGGGTATTCAGGCGCATGGACCACTTAGTCGCATGGCCATTCGGACGCATGGGTACTATTGGGCGGTATGACCCCTTTCAGTCGCATGGACACTTAGGCGTATTGATTAATCAGGCGCATGGGCCACTCAGGCGCTGGGCCATTCGGGACGCATGGGCCATTCGGGAGCGCATGGGCTTACTTAAACATTTCTAAGGTAATCTTAGGCGCATGGCTACTGTTTAGGCGCATGGAATACACTTGATTCATTCTATGGGCATTTTCAGGCATATGAACCTTCTGCATATCATGTTCCTAATATGTTTTCAACCCCAATTCATCAAACCCATTTGTTCTAATATTAACATGGCAAATCTAAACATGAACAACCTATAAGCATTCAAGAATCAACATTTAACATGCATAATACATACAGGTAAACATACATAAACTTTTGTATAAACTTTTTAATACATTTTCATTTCACCCCAAAGAGAGTTTAAAAAACAAGTAAAACCGGGGTCCAGAACTCACCTGATGCAACTTGGGTGTATCTTCCTTCTAACCCAATGCAAATGAGTTCAAACACCTAGAACACCACCACTCACACACACACGAGCACATACACAACACATGAGCACATAAGCATATAATTGGGATAAAACCCGTCATAAACACATAAAAACCACGAATCCTTACCTTGAATTCGACTTCTTTTCTTCTTCTTTTTCTTTAGCCAAGAACTCCTCTGTTCTCTCTCTCTCTAAAACCGAAGAAAATTGTGATGTGAAGTAAGGGTGGGCGGCCATGCTCACCTTTACACCAACTTTTTCAAACATTTGTCCTTTTGGACACTTTTAGTCCCTCTACTTGGACTTTATTGCTTTTCTTTCATTTATTCTTCATGTATTACTCTTTCTTTTCTTTTTAAAAGTAACCGGGTGTTACATGTCCACCCCCCTTATATAGGTTTCGTCCCCGAAACCTGTTATTCCTCAAACAGATGAGGATAATGCTGCCTCATCTCCTCCTCAGTCTCCCATGTAGATTCGGATCCCTTCCTGTGCTTCCACTGTACACGCACAAGAGGAACCACTTTATTCCTTAGCCTCTTCACTTTTCTATCGATGATTGCCACTGGTTGCTCCACATAATTGAGTCTTTCGTCTACCTCGATATCTTCCAGTGGAACAATCATGTCTTCATCCGCTAAGCACTTTCTCAGATGAGATACATGGAATGTCGGATGAATTCCACTTAACTCTTCTGGTAACTCCAATCTATAGGCCACCTCCCCAACTCGAGAAATGATTCGGAAAGGGCCTATATATCTCGGGCTTAGCTTACCTCGTTTCCTGAATCGGATGATTCCCTTCCAAGGTGAGACCTTCAACATAACCCGGTCACCCACCTGGAACTCGATCGGTCTGCGTCATTTATCGGCATACGACTTCTGTCTATCTTTGGCTGCCATCATGAAGGCTTTAATCTTTCCAAGCTTCTCGGTCGTAGCCTCGACTACCTCGACACCTCCCAATTCTTTCTGCCCAATGTCTCCCCAACATACGAGTGTCCTACATCTTCTACCGTATAGCATCTCGTATGGCGGCATGCCAATACTGGCATGATAACAGTTATTGTACGAGAATTCAGCTAACGGTAAGTGGTCATCCCAACTTCCCCCAAAATCAATCACATATGCCCGAAGCATGTCTTCCAATGTCTGAATGGTCCTTTCTGACTGACCATCAGTTTGGGGATGATAAGCCGTGCTAATATGTAACCTCGTCCCCATGGCATCGTGGAATTTCTTCCAGAATCTAGAGGTAAACCGGGTGTCACGATCAGACACGATGGACACCGGCACACCATGACGAGCTACAATCTCCTTGTCGAACAGGTCAGCCAACCTCTCGGATGAATATGTCTCGCGGATTGGTAGGAAGTGGGCACTCTTCGTCAGACGGTCTACAATCACCCATATGACATCGTACCCTTTCGGCGTACGCGGCAGCTTCGTAACGAAATCCATGGTGATGTGCTCCCACTTCCATACGGTATATCCAAAGGTTGGATCTTCCCATACAGCTTTTGGTGCTCGGCCTTCACTTGTAAACAAGTAAGGCACTTATTCACATACTCCACCACGTCACGCTTCATACCCGGCCACCAATAATCTTTCTTCATATCTTGATACATCTTCGTGGCACCAAGATGAATGGAGTATCGAGTCTTGTGAGCTTCATCCATAATCCTCACACGTAGATCCCCAAAACGAGGAATCCACACTCGTCCAAATCGAGTTTTAACACCAAGTGTGTTTTCACCCAATTCCCCAACTAGACCTCTCATTCTTTCAGAGTTAAGATGATCTTCTTTCAGTGCCTCATCTTGAAACTCTTTGACTTGCTTCATCACATCGGAGGTCATGATTAGTTGATATGCTTTCACCCGAATCGGCTCAGGCCTCTCTTTTCGGCTAAGGGCATCAGCCACCACGTTGGCTTTGCCCGGATGGTAATGGATTTCGCAGTCATAATCCTTTATAAGCTCCAACCATCGTCTCTGCCTCATGTTCAGATCCTTCTGCTCGAAGAAGTACTTCAAGCTCTTGTGGTCAGTGAAGATGGTGCACTTCGTCCCGTACAGATAGTGCCTCCAAATCTTTAGTGCGAAGACCACTGCTGCTAACTCCAGGTCATGAGTAGGATAATAACCTCACGCACCTTCAGTTTTCGGGATGCGTAGGCTATCACCTTACCTCGCATCCTCGCTCAACACGCAACCCAACCTGAGTAGGAAGCATCTGAATAAACCACCAAATCCTCGCTTCCTTCGGGTAATGACAAGACCGGGGCTTGGGTTCAGTCTTGCCTTCAACTCCTCAAAAGCCCTTTCTTGCTCTTGACCCCACATGAACTTCACATCTTTTACGGGTCAACTTGGTTTAGTGGAGAAGCGATCTGGAAAAGTCTGGATGAATCTTCTGTAGTAGCCCCCGCCAAATCCAAGAAACTACGAATCTCGGATGGCGTCTTGGAGATTTCCATTGCATCACTGCCTCACCTTTGCGGGGTCTACCATAATCCCTCGGGATTTATCACATGACCTAAGAATTGAACTTTCGCGCAACAGAATGCGCACTTGGAGAATTTAGCATACTTCTCCCTTCTTAAGGTCTCTAACACCTCCGAATGTGCCGCATGCTCTTCTTCTTCTTCGCTCTTTGAGTAGATCAGGATTCATCAATAAACACAGTCACTGATCTATCCAACATTGGCCAGCACCTCGATTCAATAGTCCAAAAGGCAGCTGGCGCGTTAGTTAGACCAAAAGACATAACGAGGAACTCTTACATATCCATAACGCGTCGGGAAAGCTGTGCTTAGAATGCTTGTTATCCTTCACCTTCATTGATGGTAACCAGATCGTAGATTCTATTCTCGAGAAACCAACTGGCACCTTGATCTTGTCACACAATCATCAATTCTTGGTAGGGTAATCGGTTCTTCTCATCACCGTCCAACTTGTTCAGGGTCTCGAGTCAATGCACAATCCTCATATACCGTCTTTCTTCTTCAACACACATGATCGGAGCACCCCAGGGAGAGATACTCGTCTAATGAACCCCTTATCGTGCAGCTCTTGCAACTGCTTCCATCACATCTTTCATTTCTTGTTAGGATCTGGTATTTGAACGAAACACCAACTGATTAACGTGTTAACCAAACCAAATAGTGCGGAATCCTATTTGATTGGCGATCCAATCAGTGAGAACGCACGTAGAAACAATAAGGTATTGAATCTAACGTTAAGAATCGATTAGGAATCGATCTACAGCGTTCTATGAACTTGGAGTATGAACTTGGAGGCTTCTGGACGGCTAGGGTACGTCTGGAGTCGAATTGGAATGAATGCTTACGTTTTTCCACGAATTAGGTGGTATTTATAGGTTAGGGTTGCTCATTCGGGCGACTGAACCATTAGTATGGTTCAGTCGTGCGATTGAGCCATGCGGTTGATCCATTCGCACGACTGAGTGTTCAGTCGTGCGACTGAGCCAATCTCATGTTACAATCATACGACTGATCCAGTCTCCTGGTTCAGTCGTGCGACTGAGTCATTCGCCTGAAGTTGTTCATGCGTATGGTCCATTCGCATGGGCCATTCGCATGAGAACTTCATATTTCTAAGTTTGAATGTATTCATTAATATAACATTATGTGTATCAATTCAAACAATCACAAACCTATATAACCAATTCAATATCAACTCATTAATGAAATATTAAACATTATAAATCACAATCAAACATTCTCATTTCATTAATATCCCAACCATTACATAAGTGTAAGACAAACAAGACATATTACATTCATATCAGGATCTAGGTACATATGTATCAACAAACTCCCCCTTGGACCTAGATCTATCTAATGTCTTACCTTCTGCATCACCTCTTCATACTTCTTGTACTTTTCCTCTCTTGTGACTCCTGCGTGTATCTCAAACGCAAAGCAGAGTCTTATGACATTTTGGAATTGGAGGGCTTGTACAATATCTTGCGTGTCATAGAATAGTGGCCACTTGTATAATGTGTATACATCATTAGCAGACAAGTTAGTGAGCCACATCGGGTCAAACACCCTGATGGTATCCATTTGTCCCTCTTTATTTAGAACTATGACCGCCTCCCCGGTTCTCCAATCATAGTACCACCACTTAAAGTGTGGAGTGAAGTCCTGTGGCATTTCCCTGAGAGGGATTCTTGACATTGTTCTTGGGGGACTCCACTTCAGCACTATCTTGGGCTTACCAGTTATGGGATCAACTTCAGAACGTCTGATATACCTCGTAGGTTGTTGAGGTTTGAAGTTGACCCACCTGGTGTGGTACTCTTTCTTCAGGGCAGCCTCAAACCAGCCTGACATTTTCCTCGGGTCAGCATATAGTAGCTTCAATTTAGCCAGCTGGTTGAGCTCAAAACCAGGTAGAGTCTTTAGATCATGTGGAAATCTAAAGTACTCTATGCCCTTCTCCCTCTTTATGGCATAAACATTAAGATCCTCAAAATGTGCCCACGCAATAATCCTGCCTGACACCTTATGATGTTTCTTCACTTTGTAGAGTTTGGTGTAGACATTCTGTTTAGGAGCGGCGCGTTGGGCTCGGATTTCCTCGAAACATGCAGCCCATTCTGCCTTTCTGATATCAACATCGTCGTTTGAGGCTTGGGCTTTTCCTTCAGTCTTCTCAGACTCTTGCTCCATCTGATCCAATACCTCAAATGTATCACTGACTAGGGATTCACCCAGATTGGGAACCACATTTCCCTCGTTGTCAGCGTACTGAGGATAATGCTCTGCTGTGACGTCTTCGATTTCTATCTCATCAATGTCGTTCAGCTCTTCGTCACTGGTAGACTCAAAGTTGGAGCATCCTTAATGATCTCATCTGGATTCAGCTTGAACATCTCAGCCAGTTGCTCATTTGTAAGATCATGAATTATTTCCCCTCTCTTCAGGGGTATAACTCACTGATCTCCTGACGATCCCTTGCAGATCAAGAATCATAGTCAGTTGAGTCTTGACCTGCTGAAGGGGAGCAACATCATATTCGTCCCTTTGAAAGTTTGGATCTGCTTGATTTAAACATGTAACACATCAAACATTAGTTAATAATCAAGACAGAAATACATTAATCTTATATAAACATAAATACATAAGTTTAATACATGATTCAAGTACAAAAGCTATCAAATACATAAACGTCTAATCATTACTTTTGTCTTGAATAGCTGGATCATCACTAGGTGAGGCAGAAGAAGAAGCTCGTTGGTCTTGATTTCTCTTTGATCGTCTTTCTTGACCCTGAGCTGAGGCAGATGCAGCTGCATCTCCTCCTCATCATCATCATCCTCCTGCCTTTCCTCTGTCTTTTCTTCATCTTCATCTCCCTTCATCATCATCACTCTCTTCATCTTCATCCTCATCCTCATCCTCATCATCATCATCATCATCATCATCACCATCTCCTTCCTTTATCTTCAGAGGCTCATCTTTAGTTCCTTTGAGCTTGAGCATGATAGTCCTTTTGGCATCCTCCAACTCCTCAATCTTCTTTGCTGATATGACTTTATGCTCTTGGAGTTGGGCAATCTCTTGGCTCTGAGCAGCCATTTGCTGTGCCTGCTGCTCAATCAGCTGAGCCTGCTGAGAGATCTGCTGGGACTGTGCAGCTGTGAGATCTGCCAGCTGACGAATCTGTGCAGTCTTCTCGTCATCGGCTGCTAACAGACGCATCACCATACGGTTCAGCGCTGATAGCTGTTCCTCTACCCCAATGGGAGGTAGAGGTGATCCATATAGATGGGTGGGATGTGATGATGGCCCGGCTTGGTGGCTAGTGGTGGTGGTGGTGGCAGTGGTGAAGATTGGGTTAGGTCTAGATGATAGTGGTGGTGATGTAGGTGTGAATGATATGGTGGTGGATGGATATATGTAGTGGTGGGTGGTGTGGTGATAGTAGTAGGAGGTGTGGTAGTGGTAGTGGTAGGTGGTGTGGTGGTTGGGTAACAGATGGTGTGGCTGTAGAGGTGGTGTGGTGGTGGCTGAGTGGGTGATGTAGGTGAGTCTGGCTTCTTCTTTTTCATGCCGTGGGGCTGAGCCATCCTTTTCTTCCTCGATCCTGTCGAGGAGGATGCTCCCCCTAGAACACGGCTTGACGGCTCTGGAGCATAGGTCGGGTCAGCAGCAGTCTCTCCCGATCCACTGGGGCGTTCACCAACCGCCCGGAGCCCATGTTCTGTGGGAACGACTTTACTTCCCACAGTCCTAGTTAGTGGCTCCTCATCTGTCTTCATCTTCCTCACCAGGTATAAAATCCTGGTGGAACCCAGCCGACTCTGCTATATCTCCAGTGGGGGCAGATACTGGAGTGTACTATCAGTAGTTGTGTCCCTCGGTCGAGTGGGCATGGTATCTCCAGCATCCCCGCTATCATCATCATCAGAGTCATCGGAGGGTAGAGCAATCTGCTCAACATCTGAGTCACTGTCATCGTGGCGCCACTTCCTCCGAGCCGGCGCCACATACTCCTCACGGGCCAGATGCCCAAACAGTCGCCTGACAGGGGGTTTCACCTGCTTCCCCCTGTACACCTTCATCCGCCTAAGGTTATCATCCATCACCTCAAGCACACACATCTTCCTTCTCCTTCGGCAGGAAGGGAGCTTCTGGTCAATAATCATCTGCATGAATCGAGGGTACATGCAGAAGCCCTCCTTCCTTTCCCCTCAATGTTCTCCACCAGTAGGTGAAGATCATCCTGGAGAAGCTGAACGGATGGTTCAGCACCAACGCTACATATGCGTTCTGGATCTGATCCGACAGCTCATCAAATCCTCCCTTCCTGGACGCTATGCACTTCAGCAGTACGTGAGCAGGTACTTGAGCTGGGGACACAGGTTGCTCTTGTTGAGCACCCTTGCGTTGATGTCCCCAGAGTACTTAGCTCGTAGGAAACATCCTCTGACAGTAAGGGGGTGTAGTCTAGTAGGACAGTCAGCATCGTCCCCAACTGTAGCACAATCCTGAGATCCTCCTTGTGATCTCAATAGCCTCTCCAAAGATAGTACTCCTGATACAATGAGGCTCAGAAGATCTGTCACTACTGCACCTTCCCAGAAGGCCTGCTGTATAGAACGATACGGTACATGGAGCAGATATAGCATGAGCAATCCTCGATCTCCTCAGAAAAGTGATAATGCCAGAAAAGTCTGAAGCATTCTGGATGTCAGATCCAGATGAGCACAAATGTTGTGCTTCGTACTCATGGTCCAGCGACTCGCCATCTGTTACACAATGAAAATAAACATTAGTATCCGTTGGCTAAAAATGTCTTGAATCACTTGGACTTGAAACATTCTGTTCTGTCATGCGAATGAGGTTGTGCGACTGAGATCAAGTCGTGCGAATGAGCAGTGCGACTGAGATCCAGTCGTGCGAATGACCCCATACGTACGACTGAGTGTGCGATTGAGCTCATACGTATGTAAACTCATGCGTTTACACCAGTCGTGCGACTGAACTCATTCGCATGGTTCAGTCGTGCGTTTAGCTATTCGCACACCTCAGTCGTGCGACTGAAGTTCATCAACCTGTCCATTCGCATGTTTTTCTGACTGTTCAATTCAAATTCAATTTTTCACCATTTTGATGTTTAGACTGTCGTGTTCTGGTTCATTAGACTCGCAATCCATTAGTTTAACACCTAACAACTTTAATTTCATTTTTTACTTCGTTTAGTTAGGTTATTTGGCCACAATTTTCGGTTTTTCTAATGAGTCCGATTGTCCAGATTATGTATCAAATTGAATGATATAACGATGGTTCTGCACCGCAAATTACCTATGCAAATAGTCAGTACACGAGAATCAAGGGTTTATGGTGATCAAACGAAATTTGGGCAGAGTAACGTAGTCGTGCGAATTAGGGCAAATTTGGAGTGGTGAGTCTCTGCGACCGACTCCCCCTCTATTTATACTAAACCTGAATTCAATCGTACGACTGGGCTCATACGCACATTTCATTCGGGCGAATGGGCCTCAGTCGTGCGATTGGTTCAGTCGCCCCCTTTCAGTCGTCGACTGGAGTTCAGTCGTGCGACTTACTCATTCGTTCGTCTTAAACATCCGACTGGGTCATTCGTATGGGCCATTCGGTTGAATGGTCCATACTCATGTCCATTCGTGCGAATGGCTCCCATTCGCATGATTGTCCATACTCATGGTCCATTCGTGCGAATGGGTCATACTTATGAAATTTTCTGCATTTCTTACCATTTGACATTTAAACCCTTTTAAACTGTAGAATCAACATTATAACTCATTTGATCATCTCAGACATGATCATTTTAACTTGAAAAACTTTTGATCACCTCAGACGTGATCCTTTAAACACTTTGTCACCTCAGACGTGACCCATTTATCTTTTGAAAACACATGTGGTCATCTCAGACATGACCCTTTTAGGTGATTTAATCCCTTACTGAATTCCATGATGTAGTCCGACAACAAACAAACTGAAATGACTAAATAAATAGAAATTAAACTGAAATACAAAAAATAAAACTTGTTTTTGACTTTTTGTGAGAGGTAAATCCTAAGATAGAAATCTACTGGATTCGGTTCCGGAATAGGCAGCTTCTATTTAGTTTGACCATACCTGGACCAATTCAATTTTGAAATCATACAGGCAAGTCAAATCATTTGGGACTTGTTATCAAAACCTTTTGATGCTCACTTCTTGTGTTTCATCCAGAGTCGTTAGCAAATTTAGGAAATCATACTGGTACTATTAGATTCCCACATTGATTTGGACTTTCAAGAATTGTAGCCACGATGATTGTCAGTATATTTGTCCTCTTAAATCCATACACAGACTTTTGACACAGATTGGTGATAGTTTAAGGTTTAATTATTTCAACCAACATTTGTGGATCCCACACTTATATGGTAATCAACATTCCTCAGGAGCTTTTGAGCGGTCTACGGGTATTTTGACAAGAAGAGACTATTCTTAGAGCTTTCAAAGAGAAGCCAATCCTCAGGTCAGTGCCATCGCACAGCAGAGAGGCGGCAAACAACAATGAATTCTAGAATATCTAGGTTATGCTTATCCTCAGGTCAGTGCCATCGCACAGCAGAGAGGCACACAACCTATCTTCTTGTTAGAGCATCTTTAATTTTCTTTTGCACATAATGCACCAACAACATAAGTTATTAGCTTGATAGCATTTGCTTTTCATTTTTTTCGTGCTTTGCTCTATTTATGGTCATCCGCACACATTTGTGGCGTTTACATGCTCGTTACCCCTTATTGGAATATTGTTGATTGTGTTAACCAGTGATAAGATGGGAGCCCACAGTCAGTTGAACAACTTAGTTTGATCTTGAGATCACCAGTCAGGTCTAATCATCTATTGTGTTGAATCTACCGACATATCATCTGTGGTCTAGCAACCTCTAGGTCTACTTTCGTTGTGTTACCTTAGTAGTTACCAGTTTTTCTATCATATTTCCTTTTATATTGCTCAGACTACACAGACTTATACTTTGAATTTTGCATCTTGTCTAAATTAAATTTTAAAGTCCCTCTTGATTTGTTCCTGTGTACTATCATTTTCCAAAGTATTTGAATCGATATCACAGATACGATCTACCTTCTATCAGCTAGCCTCTCCTTCTCCCTCGTTTTTTTAATGTTACTGACTGGCTGACCTATTCTCCCCCTAAAATTCTAAAATCATAACCGATTTACGTATTTTAGGATTTTAATAGACAGCTAAATAACATGAATTTAATTTAAACATAAAATAGAATAAATAAAGAAAATAAAAGAAAAATTAAAAAATAGACTAAACTGCATCGGACTACACATGGTCATCATCTGGAATGACATCACTTTTCTTTTTAACGTCGTTGACCTCTAACAGATATAGAAACGTGGTTTGTCAAAAGCTTTTGTATAGAGGTCAGCGCGTTGAAAATCAGTATTTATCTTTACCACATCGATTAAATTCTTTTCAAAACAGTCAGTCGTATAAAATGATATTTAATACCGATGTGTTTGGTCTTAGGATGTTGTACTGGATTTTTAGTTACTGCAATTGCAGCAGAGTTATCAACAAAAATAGGAGTAGAAGAGAAATTTAAACCGTAGTCCCGCATTTGCTGTTGAATCCAAATGATTTGTGAACAGCAACTTGCAGCAGCAACGTATTCGGCTTCACAGGTTGACAATGCAACCGAGGTCTGCTTCTTACACTGCCAGGTCACTAATCTCCTCCCAAAGAATTGACACCCTGCTGATGTAGACTTGTAATTCATCTTGCAGCCCCCGTAATCCGAGTCACTATACGCCGTGAGCTCAAAGTCATCATCATGAGGATACCACAACCCAAGTGTGGGTGTGCCCTTCAGATAACGAAATATCCTTTTGACCCCGATCAGATGGTTAACCTTTGGCTTAGCCTGATATCTAGAACATAGACATGTAGCATACATGATGTCAGGTCTTGAGGCAGTGAGGTACATGAGAGATCCAATCATTCCTCGGTACATTGTTGCATCTACCAGATCTCCATTTTCATCGGGTGCTATATCATGGTTTGTAGCAAGTGGAGTCCCAGCTGCAGAAGCATTCTCCATGTCAAACCGACTGAGAATGTCTCCCACATACTTGGTCTGATGTAGAAAAATCCTTTGGGTGTCTGATCCACCTGTAACCCGAGAAAGAATTTCATTTCCCCCATGGCACTCATCTCAAACTTCGCCTTCATTTTCGTTCTTTGAACCAAAGATTATATCATCGACATAGATCTGTACTAGCAGTAAGTCTTCATGTTTTTCTTTGATAAACAGTGTGCAGTCAATGACTCCCCTGCGAAAGCCGTGTTTCACAAGATGAGTCGAGAGTTTCTCATACCAGGCCCTTGGAGCTTGATGAAGCCCGTATAAGGCCTTGTCGAGTTTGTAAACTCTGTCCCGATGATAAGGATCTTCAAATCCCTCGGGTTGACTGACATAAACTGTCTCTCGGATTTCACCATGAAGGAATGCACTCTTCACATCTAATTGATAGACTTTGATCTTCATATACGATGCATAGGCAAGGAAGATGCGGATGGCTTCCATCCTTGCCACGGGTGCAAACACTTCATTGTAATCAATCCCCTCGACTTGTCGAAATCCCTGAACTACCAGTCGAGCCTTGTTCCTGATAATGACGCCTTGGTCATCCTTCTTGCATTTCAAGACCCATTTGTGCCAATGACCTTAGCACCTTTAGGTCTATCTACCAGAGTCCATACACCTAACTTCTTGAACTGAAGAAGTTCTTCTTGCATGGCACTCACCCATGCCTCATCATTCAGTGCTTCACTGACGTATTTTGGCTCAAACTGCGAGACAAAACACCGATAAGCACCATCGTGAATGTACCCTTTTTCCATTACCAAGGCATAATCAGCTGAGTACAGCTGATTTCTGGTCTGCACTCCTGATCTGACATCCCCAATGACATTGTCTAGGGGATGATAGACATTTAGACGTGATCCTGGAGTGGTAGGAACAACTACCTCAGAGCCAAGATTATGAACATTTGGTTCTGCATCTGAGGTAGAGGAGTTTGAGGTTCCGAAGTCGAAGAGGCATCACTGTTAGATGCTTGTGGACTTGCAGGAATTGGAACCTGTCCCTCCTGATTGTTCTGTCATCTTCTTCAGCTTCATCTTCTGAGGAGGAGTCACTGTCTTCGAGTGCTCCCCCTGAGTGGTGAGATGATTCTCCCTGTGAGCTCGATGATGTTGAATCAAGTGATGGTGTATTCAAGATATCATACATCATCCGTGTAGCTAACTCGTCATCAGAAGGGGAGATAGGTATGTTGAAGGACTTGAAGAATCCATCATAGTCGAAAAAGTAAGCGGGTCTTTTCCAGTAGGTGGTGTGGTATATCTCTGAACATCAACATTACACCACACTTCTACTAAACCCGTTGAGTTGTTGTAAACTCTCTTGTTCGGTATGTTGTATCCTAGGAAGATCCCTTCATCAGCCTTCTCGCTGAATTTTCCTTCTTGAGTCTTCTTCAGAAGTGTGCACGGCGCGCCAAATGGTTCGAGATACTCCAGATTAGGTTTACGTCGTTGTAGTAACTCGTAACATGTCTTGCCATGGCGCTTGACTACCAGAACTCGATTTAATGTGTAACATGCATTTGCCACTGCCTCATTCCAGAATTGGATAGGCAGTTTCGAGTCTGCTAGCATTGTCCGTGCTGTCTCTATCAAGCTTCGATTCTTTCTCTCAGCAACACCATTCATCTGAGGCGTGTAGGCAGAAGTGAACTGGTGCACAATTCCCTTTTCCTTGCAGTAAGCCTCCATCCACTGATTCTTGAATTCGGTCCGTTGTCTGAGCGTACCTGTCTCACCTTCAGCTTGTAGAGAGATTCCAGTGTGGTTACTAATTCCTTGAATGACTCAAATGTTTCTGATTTGGACTTCAGAAACATTACCCAAGAGAATCTTGAGTAGTCATCAGTAACCACATAACAGTACAAGTCACCTGCAATGCTTTTGTACTGACTGGACCAAACAGATCCATGTGAAGAAGTTCAAGAGGAAGCTCGATAGAATGAACTTTCTTTTCCTTATGAGACTTCTTCGTCTGTTTGCCTTTCTTGCATGCTACACAGAAATCCGGAAGTTGGAAATTTTTACGTTAACTCCTCTCACGAGATCCTTCTGGATCAAGTGATTCATCTTCCGTTGATTAATGTGTCCCATTCTCCTATGCCAGGAAATGGAGTCCTTCTCAGTAGCTTTTGATAGAAAGCACTGAACTTCATGATCCGTTGTAGAAGCCGTTGAGAGATCCAAAACATAAAGGTCTTTATATCTTGAAGCTGTCATCAAAACTTGGTCCTCCGGAATCACATAGTCTTTCTTTAGGACGTAACACTTCTTGTTGTCGAATATGACTTTAAATCCTTTGTCACATATTTGGGAAACAAAAGTAAGTTGTTTTGAAGTTGTTGAACGTAGTTCACTTTATCAAACTTAACTTTCTGATTTCCAACCTCTCCCTGAGCTGTGATATAACCTCCTTTGTTACCAGCAAAAGAAACATGCCCTCCTTTTATTTGTTGACGTTTGATAAAAGAGCCCTGTTTCCTGTCATGTGCCTGGATGCTCCGCTATCTACAATCCACGTGTTGGTTTCAGCACTGTAGCGAACACCCTGCACATACAATTTAAAACATTAGTTTAGGTTAGGAACCCAAGCCTTTACTGGCTTGGGTTTCCCAGAGGCATCACACATCATGAATTCAACCCATTGACCCTTAGAAGGTGAGGGTAGCTCAGGTGCCTTCTTGTCATCATTATCAGACACAGAGGATGACTTTTCTTTCCATAAGCCAGATTTGTGTAAGGCCTTTTGTGATAAACAGACGACTGGCTAATGGGTTGAACTTTGGGTTCACTAGTTCTTCTAGGTGGAGTTAAAGAACTCCTCTTAGAAGACCTAGGTTTTGAATCCTGAAGTTCAATTTTCTTCCTAGGTGTCTGATAGTAAGGACAAAAGGAAGCAATGTGTCCACACTCTCCACAGTTGTAGCATGACCTGCTATCAACTTTATGATTAAGCTGTCTATGTGGGATGTGTGTGACACCCTAGTGACATCAGTATGTTTGGGTTTTGACTCTGCTTCTTTTGATGTTTTCTCTTGTTTAACAAACTTAATTGTTTTAACATTTTTAACATCTTTTCCATTTTGGTTAACTGGACTTTGACATGAGACTCGTGAAAGGTTAACATTAACAGTCTTTTTAGGTTCAGATTTGACTTTGTTTGACCCTGACTTTATATTAACCTTTTCAAATTCTTTTTCCAGATTAACACAAGGCATTTTACCCTTTGCCTTTGAAGTGGCCTCCTTTTGTTTTGTTCCAGATTCAATTGAAGAACATGAGGAATCTGGATCACTTACAAGAGGAGTAGACACCACATGATCCTTGATGGGATTGTTATTTATTGGTCTACTCTTAGTGTTCATCAAGGTCTCAGGTGGTGGTGGAACCACTTTATAACCCAAACCCTCCCCATTGTTACGCTCTCTCACTAAGTGTTGGACAATATGAGATGAACTTGTCCAACTGTGCAGTTTTTGCTTTAATGAGTTGACTTCTACTTCTAAAACTGCTTTTTGTTTCTTAGTGTCTTCTAGGGAGTTAAGATAGTACCTAATGTCATTAGCTTGGTTAAAGGCTACTACTTTCAGTTTCCCTAAGCTGTTTATTCAAAAGGTCTATCTTTTCTTTGTAACTATGCTCATTTTGTTTTAAAACTCTATTTGCCTCAGTGCACAGTTGCAAATCCTTTACTAAGCTATCATTATGATCTAATAACCTAGCAAATTTCTGATCTATGCTTTCTCTAAATTTATTACAATCAGAACAAGCATGATTTTGAAAAGTTGGTCAGTAGTACTTACCTGAGGAGGTTCTGATGAATCAGCCATCAACGCAGCATCTGATGTCTCTGGTTCTGGTGATTCTGTCTTTGTTGTAGACGTCCCTTCTTCAGGCTTGTAGCTGACCTCAGTTGCAGTCTCTTCACTGTTTGACATCGCTAGCTCAACTGCAATATCTCCTTCACTCGCGAAATCATCATCTAAGTCTTCCACGCTCGCAATATTGGATTCTCCCGGAGACAAACCGAAAGCTCCAGTCCTGTCCTTCATCATCATGGGCAGTCAAGGCTTTTGGATCCTTGCTTGATGAAGTAGAACTGCTAGCTTGCTTGTCTTGACGAGTGAAGGACGAGAATGGATTCCCGTTTCCAGTCTTCTTTGGCTTCACACACTCTCTTTTGAAGTGCCCCTTTTCTCCACAGTTGAAACAGGTCACCTTGCTCTTGTCAAAGCCAAAAGTAGTGTCCTTAGTAGCAACCAAGTTTTGTCCGGTCTTCTTCACAAACTTCTTCGCCCTCCGGACAGCACTTGCTAAGGCCCATAAATATCCATCCTCTCCAGTTCAGTCTCATCTACCTGCTCGTAGTCCTCATCTGCCAGATGGCAGTTTCCAATTTTCCCAGCAACAAGTCCATCATAGGAATGGACCACTGCTGCCAAGAGATCCATGTGCTCTCGTGCTACTTCTTCTACTGTCACGTTTCCGAGATTCTCGGTCTTCAGTCTTGTAGCATTTGCTTCAGATCCAATGTATTGGGTACTAGAAGACCCTGACGTTTCTGATCCTGAAGGAGAGGCTTGTGAAGGACCAGATGAGCTTGACACAAAGGCGGTCTGAAGAGGTGCTCCAGACGTCTTAACTTGAGGAGTGGCATTGTACAAAGCTGGATTCTGAGTGTATGAAGACTTCTGAGCTCGGTACTTCATCCTAAGTGCTTCTTCTCGCAGCTTTAGAATGAAATCATTGATGTCCAACTTTGCTAACATCCATTCTGTCTCAGATTTGACACAAAAGAAGCCCACTTTTCTGGCAACCCGTCTGCAAAATTTGACACTTTATCTTCCATGGTAGTTGTGACACCATGTGTGTGCAGCTCGCTCATCAAATGGTAGAATCTATCAATGACATCGTCTAAACTCTCATTTCCCATCGATGAGAAGTTGTCAAATTCTTTCTTCAACTCCTTAGCTTTAATGGCCTTCAATGAAGCATTCCCGTCATATCTTTTCTCCAGCTCATCCCATAACTTCTTGGCTTGCTTATTCTCTGAGAATTGGTGAAAAATATCCTTAGGGATAGACTGTGTTAGCAATGCATATACTCTCTTTTCAGCATTATATTTAACTTTCTGTGCATCAGTCATTCCTCCTAAAGTAAGTTTCACCCCATCAGCTCCCACCGGCATACTGTACCCCGTCTCAATAGCTTCCCACATATTTGGATCCACTCCATTGAGGTAGATCTCAAAACGTTGTTTCCAGTGGGGAAACTCATCTAACGTTATAAGCTTCGGGGGTTTATTATGATTCCCCACCTCACTCTCCAGTAGCAGTAAGTTCTGAATCCGTGAGTCCTTCCCGGCTGTAAACGCTGAAAACTGATCCTCCATCTCGATTAACTTTAAGTCTCTTAAACAATCTGTTTAACTGGTGCGAATGGAGTGATGCGAATGGGCTACCCGTGCGAATGAACTATGCGACTGGTTCAATCGTGCGGCTGAACTAAGCGATTGGTCCAGTCGTGCGAATGAAACTGATGCGGATGAACAATGCGAACGGTGTGCTTAGTCGTACGAATGAAGATGCGACTGAGTCCAATCGTACGTCTGGGGATGCGAATGAAGTCCAGTCGTGCGATTGGGTCAATCGTGCGACTGAAGCTGCTGTATTTCGAAAATTTCTAGGTTTAACGTGTTTTGGCCGTAAAAACCCGAATTTTCACCAACCCTAATCGCCTTATGCCGGAGAAACCAAAACTTGATGAGCAGGGGACGTCCAAGACAACTTTTGACACAAAAAGATTGCGTTTTTAGTGAAAAAACACAACCTTTGTATCAAAATTGATTGAATCACACGTAATCAAGAGCCAAAGCTCTGATACCACTTGTTAGGATCTGGTATTTGAACGAAACACCAACTGATTAACGTGTTAACCAAACCAAATAGTGCGGAATCCTATTTGATTGGCGATCCAATCAGTGAGAACGCACGTAGAAACAATAAGGTATTGAATCTAACGTTAAGAATCGATTAGGAATCGATCTACAGCGTTCTATGAACTTGGAGTATGAACTTGGAGGCTTCTGGACGGCTAGGGTACGTCTGGAGTCGAATTGGAATGAATGCTTATGTTTTTCCACGAATTAGGTGGTATTTATAGGTTAGGGTTGCTCATTCGGGCGACTGAACCATTAGTATGGTTCAGTCGTGCGATTGAGCCATGCGGTTGATCCATTCGCACGACTGAGTGTTCAGTCGTGCGACTGAGCCAATCTCATGTTACAATCATACGACTGATCCTGTCTTCTGGTTCAGTCATACGACGAGTCATTCGCCTGAAGTTGTTCATGTGTATGGTCCATTCGCATGGGCCATTCGCATGAGAACTTCATATTGCTAAGTTTGAATGTATTCATTAATATAACATTGTGTGTATCAATTCAAACAATCACAAACCTATATAACCAATTCAATATCAACTCATTAATGAAATATTAAACATTATAAATCACAATCAAACATTCTCATTTCATTAATATCCCAACCATTACATAAGTGTAAGACAAACAAGACATATGACATTCATATCAGGATCTAGGTACATATGTATCAACATTTCTGTCGGAGCAAACCGATACGGTGCTTTGGCAACGGGTTGAGCACCGGGTATCAAATCAATTTGGAACTCAATCTCGCGGTCTGGTGGCACGCCGGTTAAGTCTTCCGGGAATACGTCCGGAAAGTCGCGCACCACTGGCACTTCGGATAATTGCGGTACCGACGCATCCACATCTTTTACATAGGCCAAGTAGGCGCTACATCCACGTCTTATGCACTTCCTCGCCACCGCCATCAAAATCATCTTAGGGATCGTAGTAACGCGATCTCCATGAATCGTAACCAAACTCCCATCGTATGCAACCAATCGAATCATCTTCTTTCGACATACGATGTTTGCTTCATAGGTTTCTAACCAGTCCATCCCTAGTACTACATCAAATCCACCTAGGGGTATCACGTGCAACCTAGCAGCGAACCTATGACCTTCTAATTCTATGGCACAGTCCTCTATCACATCTATAATTCTAGTGGACTTACCAATAGCAGTTTCTACATCGAATGGTTCACTAATCTTTCTACTACTAACAGGCAACTTAGCACAGAAAGTAGTGGAAACAAAACTCCTGCTAGCACCAGAATCAAACAATACAGAGGCATAAATTTGGTTTACTAGAAACGTACCTGACACAACATCGGGATCAGCTCTGGCTTCCTCCCGGGTCATCATGTAAGCTCTAGCACTTGCCCTCTGCCCTCCTTCCTCCGGCTTCTTATTCCCCGCTCCTGAGCTCTCCGCCCTCGGCTTCTTGCAGTCCCTAGCGATGTGGCCAGGCTGGCCACACCTGAAGCATACGTTCATCCCCATCCTGCACTCACCAGTATGCTCCTTTCCATATTTGCCACACTTCTTCCGTTCTGCACCAGTTGTGACCACACGTCGGTCACCCACCCATCTTGGAGCGGCTCCTCCACGTCCAAACCGTTTCCCATTCTAGTTACGGTCACCTCCACCCATCTTGTTCACCTCAGCCACCACCACCTCGCGCTCATCATACAATCTGCCAGCCAAATCAACCGCCGACCTAAAGGTGCTCGGCCGGGCGGCAATCATATGCCTACGGATATCCGCCGGCAGCCTCTGGATGTATCTCTTAATCTTTCGTGACAGTGGTGTCACTTGATCGGGCACCAGTCGCGCCATTTCATTAAATTTTGTGGTGTACTGCTGGTGTGTCATCGTTTCCGCCTCCAGCTGCAGGAACTCTCTTTCTACCTTGTCCATCTCTCTGTGAGGACAGAATTCCTCAATCACTAACTTCTTCAGTTCAGGCCGTCGCATTCTCCCAATGGCCCTGCTACCCTCAGCTTGGACAATGTTGTCCCACCAGCACAAAGCCGAGTCTACAAAGGAGTGGGTAGCGAATTTCACCTTCTGATCCTCCCGACACACACTGATATCGAAAATGACCTCCATTTCCATCACCCACCGGTGAGCAGCAGCCGCAGTGCCATTTCCGTCGAAGGTAGGGGGCTTGCATCTCATAAATGCCCCGTAGTTACAGCCTCGGGCCGCCTCCGGCGCAGGCTCTTCTTCTTCCTCCTCATCATAAAAATAGAGTGAACCGTTTCCGGCTTCGGTTGTTCCCGTCCTCCCGAGGACCTATTTCGTTCACCTTTCTTTAATGCCTTGATCACTTCGGTCATCACGGACGAGAGAATCGTCTGCATGACCTGATGAACCTCTTCCACCACAGCCTCCTTTACTTAGGCTCTCAGATTGGCGCTCTCGTCGCCACCCTCCGGATGAGGGGTCTCTGGTCCCTCACGAACCACCTTTTCGACTCTAGGTCTCCCTCTCTTAGGTCGCAGAGCAGCACCATTACCTCCACCAAGAGAGGCCTTGGAAGATCTACCGCTAGCCATCCTCTAAAGCACACTATAAGATTCAAACACTAACGCGGTCATTCAAGGTAATAGCTCAGTTTATGATAAGTATAGTAAGTCCCTAATTACAGTGGCCAGTTGTGATTAGCCACTTACTATACTCTTCATACCTCAAGCATTTCCTATCCTGACTTAATCAGTATCTAAATCTACTAAGAGCACATAAATCAAATAGCATGCGCACATAATACCGGTTAACATTAAGAAAGACATACCTGATGGCATGTAGCTACTCGGGCTGACATCCCTCTATTTGTCTCATTTTTAGTTTAAGTTTAGGTTTTAAAAAAATTTATTTAACCCAATTCTCTTAAACTTTGCCTCTGATACCAACTTGTAAGGCCCTGTTCCCGGAGACCTCACAGTTGGTCATTCACAACGTTAAATACATTAAACGTTATAAATTTAAGAACTTAAGAAGCGGAATCACTTTAACAAAAACCATTCATTTCATTTCATTAAACCCTGTTGTTAAACAATACACTATTGTTTGATCGAATACAAAAAAACTGTTTAATTGCATTACAAAACAACATAAATAATAGTTATGAATGGATGTCAGTCTTTCCCTGCCGAGTAGCTTTTCCCTCGTGCCATCCTCAGCAATAATTACCTACCAACTGAAAATGTATAAAAGTCAGTGATGCTGAGTGAGTTCTAGTTTTATAAGTAATAAAATACTTTCTATATGTTGTATATGAAAATACTCTTTCCTTTTTAAAATACAACTCTTTACTGTATATGCGAGCACGCACCAACTATATGAACAAATATTGTTCGTTCTCTTTACTGTATGCCTTGTTTATTCTGTTTTCTTTATTCTTTATCTTTCACTGTCTGTATGGACCAATAAGCAATACCCCAACTATATGCGCGATGGAAAACGGGTGATGGGCCATCTACATCCCTCGAAAGGGTAAACTATATCCCTCTAAAGGGTGAACTGTATACAAGGCCGACCCAATCACCCAGGGTACGCTACAAGGGTCCTGCCAATCTCCAAGACTGGCCCTGTGTGCATAAAAGGGTAGCTGACCCGCAGCACAGTTGAGCTAACGACAACACGGTCGTGTACCTCCTATAAGCTTGCAAGACTTGTTAACATTTTATTAATGTTCATCTTCTTTTCTTTATTGCTCTTTCTCTTTATTATTACAATATACTTTACATTACGATAATAAATATACCACGTAAAGTCACATTCTATAAGTAATAATATTAATAGCAATAATAATAATAAGGAACAATCATAAGACAATCATAATCAATCATAATCATGCATGAAACCCATCATTAATATACCCTAGTCAACCCTCGGTCAAAACCCTAAAGGCACAGATTCCTAAACATTCTGCATTAAATTCTAAGGGTTTAGGCGCATGGCACCATTTAGGCGCATGGGCTCTGTTTAGGCGTATGGGTACTTGGGCGCATGGGACACTTAGGCGCATGGGTATTCAGGCGCATGGGTATTCAGGCGCATGGACCACTTAGTCGCATGGCCATTCGGACGCATGGGTACTATTGGGGCGTATGACCCCTTTCAGTCGCATGGACACTTAGGCGTATTGATTAATCAGGCGCATGGGCCACTCAGGCGCATGGGCCATTCGGACGCATGGGCCATTCGGGCGCATGGGCTATACTTAAAACATTTCTAAGGTAATCTTAGGCGCATTGGCTACTGTTTAGGCGCATGGAATACACTTGATTCATTCTATGGCATTTTCAGGCGTATGAACCTTCTGCATATCATGTTCCTAACATGTTTTCAACCCCAATTCATCAAACCCATTTGTTCTAAACTTAACATGGCTATTCTAAACATGAACAACCTATAAGCATTCAAGAATCAACATTTAACATGCATAATACATACAGGTAAACATACATAAACTTTGTAAAAACTTTTTAATACATTTTCAGCCCCAAAGAGAGTTTAAAAACAAGTAAAACCGGGGTCCAGAACTCACCTGATGCAACTTTGGGTGTATCTTCCTTCTACCCGAATGCAAATAAGTTCAAAAACCTAGAACACCACCACACACACACACACGAGCACATACACAACACATGAGCACATAAGCATATAACCGGGATAAAACCCGTCATAAACACATAAAAACCACGAATCCTTACCTTGAATTTGACTTCTTTTCTTCTTCTTTTTCTTTAGACAAAAACTCCTCTGCTCTCTCTCTCTAAAACCGAAGAAAATGGTGATGTGAAGTAAGGGTGGGCGGCCATGCTCACCTTTACACCAACTTTTTCAAACATTTGTCCTTTGGACACTTTTAGCCCCTCTACTTGGACTTTATTGCTTTTCTTTCATTTATTCTTCATGTATTACTCTTTCTTTTCTTTTTAAAAGTAACCGGGTGTTACACTCGTCAATCTTCACCTCCTAATTTGAACCACCGAACTCGTTGGAGGTAGATTTAAGGTGATAGTGAAGGTTAGACAATGGAAAATGGACCTAATTGATACTAGGCGGTGCTAGGTTGAAAAATGGCTTAAAGTTGGCATCATTTCATCAAAAAAAACTAACGATGGTTAACTATCAGTTAATAAGGAATCATTGGAGGAAAATATGTTAAAAGTTAGGAGTGCTTATAAAAATTTCATGAGTTAGGATTAATCCCCATAATAAATAAAAGTTAGGATTATTTAAACAAAAATAATTACCAAATACAAATCATAAGCTTAATGCCGTTACCCATGTTTACCTTTATCCTATGGCCCATGTGCGATTCTAAAATATTTAAACAGTTAAGATGGAAAACCATTAGAATCAAATCCATAATTTATTTGTCATATTTAATTATCCATTGATGAATAGAAAATAAAAAAAAAACATAAATTAAAAAACGAGTAAATTGTCGTTTTTTTCCTGTGGTTTGGTTATATATGTTATTTTCATTCAAAAAGATTTTTTCTTGTATTTGGCTCCTCAATGTTTGAAAAAGTTACCATTTTCATCCCAAAACATCAGTTCCGTGAATGAAATTTATCAACGATACGTAAACATAAATTAAGATTTTACTTTTTATATGAAAATTTAAATAAGTACCCTTTTAGTGATTAATATTTAATATTTTAAAATAATAAAGCTAACATTTCTGGATGAAAATGTTAACTTTTCAAACCTTATGGAACCAAATGTAAGAAAAATATTTTTGGATAAAAACAGAAAATATGATCAAACCACAAGAAGAAAAACAAAATTTACTCTTAAAAAACTTAAGCAAAAGAAATTTAAGTGTAGATTTGGAGAAGCATCAAGTCACGTCGATTACCAATTTGTATAATTTTATTATAATTTTACTTTTCTTCTATACGGTTCATTAGATTACCAATTTGTATAATTGTATTATTATCTTCATGTTAGTAGATTAATTTAACTATTAGATAATAGATTAATAGCTAATAGGTCATTAAAAGCTGTATGTTAATGGGTATTTTAGAGCATATTGATAGATTAAATTTGAGCATCTATACTAATAAATTAAAATTTTCAGAAGCCACATGTTATTTTTCTATATTATCCATTTAGGATCCACCTAGGATTTGAATACGTGCCGTTAGTACAATGAAAGTTAACCATTTAATAATACATTAAATGCTAATGATTATTTATATAATTTTCAAATTATAAAATAGATTTTTTGATAAATTTTAAAACATGTTTTTTTATTAAAAACATAATCTTTTTTAATACAAAAAAATTAAGAAATATAAAGTTTTTTATACAAAGAACTTTCAAAAAATTACATTGTTTATAAAAAGTATTTTTAAAACTTTTTGGAGTTATTAAAAAACAAAGCAAAAGTTTTATAAAGACGAAAGTTTTGAAAAACGTTGTTATTCTTTTATCACCTAAAGTAGTTAATTATATATAATTTCAATCATATTTTATCCAAAAAATTATTTTCTAATTTCTAAATAATAATAACTAAAAATATAAATTTTTTATTTAATCCGTGTAATACACGTGTTTTTAAACTAGTGGACTAACATGTCAAGAAATAGGAGCATCATCTTCTAAGAAGAGTCTTGGATTTGTTGATTTGAATCATTTCCTTTAGACCCAACAAACCGAAACTTATTTTCTCTTTTCATTCTAATCAACAAAATGAAATTAGAAGGATATAGTTTGTTAAAGGAGCATGTCTACCAAAAGGTCATAGTTTTTCACAAACAGTAAGGCAAGATGTTTTCAACCTAATTAGTTTAATACATTTTGGAATTGAAGTAGAGTATTTAATCTGATCGTACACATTGTTTATATTGTTATTTTTAGAAATTTAACTTGGAAATCATAAAGACTCATTTGCTAAAAAGGGATTTTGTGGTTTAATACAGGAGTATATAGATTTAAACGTAATGTGGGTGAAGTAAATAATATGTAAAAAAATTCATTATAAAAGTATGAAAGTTTGCCTAAACAAGATCAATCCATATGAGTTGTCTTTGAAAAACAAACTAATAAACAAAAACATGATTATTGACTTCACTTGCCCAAAAATTGTTGAACCAATGATTATCATTTCGTGAACATGATGAATTAGAAGGTTCTTTAAAAAGATGAAATTTATTGGACTATTAATTAGAGAACTAAATAAAACCCTTGGTAATGTTGTTTTAAGGAATACACTAAGGAATAGCGAAATGACATCACTAAAAGTTCAACAAGACATTAAATATTGTTTGGGACAAGAGGTTCTAAAATAGACTTTTGAAGATCTAGGTGATGGTGTAATTTTATTTATTAGCTGATGAATCAAGTGATATGTAAAAAAAATAGCCGTAGTTATTCGGTATGATAAATGGGGGGTTGTTAAAGAATGGTTTATTAGTCTTGTTCAGGTAATGAAATCATGTACATTATTTTTTAAACATGTTTTTGATGATTTGTTTTCTAGATATTTTTTCTATGTATTTTTTCCCCACCAACTTCAACTAGGCTTTGTGGTGGTTGTATATGAACATACAGGTGTTTGGAAGCCTTTTCTTTTAAAAGGTAGGATGTTTGACGAATGTTATTTGTGCATCTTGCAAACAACAAGACAAGCTATGAATCTGTAAAGAATGTTCTCTTATAAGGGCCGAACATACATATTGGAATTGTCAGTATAAATACTATCTCACTTGATTACCTTATACGAATCTGTAGAGAAAGTTCTTGAATATGTTGAAAAAACATATTTGAGTATTATTAGCGTTTAATAAGCGGATATGAAAAGATAAGATTTTATATTTTACTTACACTTGATGAAGTATATTTTAAAGACCACAAACGTATTATCCCAAAGTCTTTAAAGAAAAAAACAAGATTTAGTTAATGGAATCTATTTGGTTAAATTTACCAAGCTAGAACTCAAGAAGTTGAGAACTAATTAAACATTTATGATTAATGAGTGGCGCACATTTAATCTAGAAAAAATGAGTGGTGGAAATTACTTATAGGGTAATATAGACATTTTAACACCCCTGACTATTATATTTAATATGATGGTGATTAGTGTCACCACTACATATTAGTTATTTTACTCATGTTTAAATAAGAGTTTTCCCTGTTGTTTTTTAATCCTTTATAGTTTTTTTGTTAGTTAGTTTTTTTATAAAAACTACACCATTGAACTTGTCATATTTTTCTTTTTAATTCCATTATAATCCTAAGAAATAAATTTTAAAAATTATGTTCTTACACTAGTGTAAGTAAGCTATTATGTTGTTGTAGTATGGTCTTACAATAATGTAATCACCATGTATACACGAGTGAAATCCTTCTGTGTGGACCTTTCCGTTACTTTTTTTAGTGCAACCAGATGTTACATTAGTGTAACCATCATGTCATATTAATGTAACTATTTTTTAAATCAATTTAAGAGTTACAATCAACTTGCAGTTTACAAATTGATTGTTGACAATATAATTGATTTACGTAGCTACAAATGAAGTTCTAGTTTACCATTGGTTAAAGATAGTGATATAAGAAGTGTTACATCTGGATGCACAAATGAAACTTGGGCAAAATATACAGGTCCAGAACATAAGGATTATAGTGATGTAAACATCAAGATTACATCAATGTAAGATCATAAATTTTAGTTTTCACTATTTGTTTGTAAAATTGTTTTACATTATTGTAATGTCATCTTACATTACATTAAGGTAATATCATCTTAAATCAATGTAAAACCACCCACTTATATTAGTTTAATGTTAGGTTACATTATTTTTTTCTTTTTTTTGTTGAACCTACATTTCATACATTACACTGGTGTAACAATTCTATTTCATTAGTATAACCCCATGATAGAGTAGTGTAACCTTTTATCGTCATAGCAAAAGTAAGTGTGTTTTTAAACCAATGTAAGTTAGTGTTAAACTAGTATAACAAAGTAACTTTAAAAGTTTTTTAAAAAGTCGAGAAAATTATTACATAGTGTAAATCTCTTCACACCAACGTAACTAGTACTTACATCATTATAAGATATGAACTTTGATTTTTTTCCTTGGATGCTATTGTAACATCCTGTATTTTTACGTTAATTAAAAGTTAACGTCGTTTAATCTTGTAAGGTCTATTGTTGCCTAATATGGAACTCATTGGTTACTTATGACTATTTTCTTATTTTTGTCTTTAATTCTTGAATTTGAAACTTAATAATGTTAATTATTACTTCATAAATAAATTATAACTATAATAATAATAATAATAATAATAATAATAATAATAATAATAATAATAAAATAATAATAATATAATAATAATAATAATAATTGTAATAATATAATAATACTAATAATAACAACATTAACAAAATTAATGATAATAATAATGCTAATAACTAATTTAAAGGTATAACACTAATAATACTAATCTATTAAACTTGTAAAAGTTAAAAACTTAAAGTAATAAAGTTAAGGGGTTAAGTTTGCCACTTTTAAAACTCCAAATGAAAGCTTTGGGCATAAAATATTAAAGTTCAAAACCACAGGGACCAAAGGTGTTAACTATCAAACCCAAACCCACACCCCTTGCTCTCTCCCCGCTAATCCGGTCGCCGGCCGGCCAAGCCCGGCGCGGCTCCGGCGACGCTCAAAAACCACTAACCCAACTGATTTTTGATCCGAAACTGATCCCAAACCTTTCCAGAAGATGATTCGAAACATTTGCTACCATTTAATTGGGTTTAGCGATGGTTACAAGAGCATTCGAGCTCGAGTAACCGTCGGTCATCAAAAGTGAACCGTTCGACTATTAAAACCGAATAATAATCAAATTAAATGAACCAAAATCGAACGTTTAACTTGTTCTAAGCTATTATCAACCCCAATTTCACCTGAAATGCACTTAAACCACTCGAACAACTACTGCATCTACATCAAACCTGCAACACTATCAACTTACACCTTCCGACAAATCTAAGCTGAAATTGATAAAGGGCTTTGGTTCTAGTCAGTCCTACGAAGCTACCCACGAAGTTAATTCGATTATTTTCATCGTATGTTCATCCTTTGATTCATCATAAATCGCGGCCTGCTCGATGACGGGTTCATCTTCAAACCATCATTATTCGGGTAATCAAACACACCAAAATACTCATTTTAATATGAGGAACAAAAGCCCCATGAAATTATTCGTTAACAGGAACGAATCGGGGTTCAATTTGATCCAAGAACATTCTAGGGTTCTTAGAATTGGGGGTTTTTCTGGGTGTTTGTGTTTATAACATTTAAAAACTGAAATCTTGCACGGCCAAGGCCCTGGTTCACCGGTTAAGGCACTCGCCTCACACACATGACGTCCCGGGTTCGAACCCGGGCACCACCATCTTATTTTTTAAGGAGTTTTAGCCCAAAATAATTTCTAGAAAATTTTTAACAAATATACTAAATTCATTTAAAAACTTCAAATATTTTTAACATCATCTAACTAATTTTCTAAAAATTTATTTCTTATAATATTTTGATATTATTATTAATTATTTTAAACAAATGATATAATTAGTTCAATTTCTTATAAAATAGATTTTTGTTGGATCTAGAGAGGCTGTTGCAACCAAAACCATGTCACTTAGAAGATTTTGAGTACAACATACAAAGGACTTCCGAAGCCAAGTGTGGGACTTCCGAAGGAAGAAGGAGCTCTTCCGAAGTCTAAGTGTAAAATACACTTCCGAAGGAAAACTCCAACTTCCGAAGATAAAGAAGTTACTTCCGAAGAATCAAGACTTGAAGACAAAGTTCTGAAGTCAACTTCCGAAGTATAAAGAAGTCCTTAAAGCCTCGGAAGCATAGAAGCATCTTCCGAAGTATAAGTGGCTTCGGAAGAACTTGTTCTTCCGAAGCCAGTTAACCTTCGGAAGACACTTCTATTATCCAGTAGACATAAGTATGGTCTGTCTGACAGTCCGCTGCAAATCTCTGAGATACTGCATGGCGTTTTCTCAAAAGCCATGTAGTTGACCATACTTTAATCTACTGTTTACCTTTTTATGTTAAGTACAGTTGCCATCTTTAGTTGGTGACAAAAGGTAAGTCATGGACATGTCATGACTACCATATCTTAGATAATACTTTATCTAAGATACCTTAACTATAGCATTGTAGTATATGCTTTAGTCGTAGGTTTCCAGCTGGTATCAAGTATAACCGGCTGTAGGATCTAGTATATATAGTTTCTCATTGTAACTCTTGTTCTATGCTTGTAAGTGTCTTGTAATCTTGAGTTGAGAAGTAATATATACAAGTACCTTGAAAATACTCCTGCTTGTTCCTTTGATTACTTATTATATTATTATCAACTCTTGTTAAAGCATTGCTTCATCTTGTTTGAGTGATATTATAAGTGAGTTTGAGAGAATTACAAGTGTTAAGTGACAAAACCCGATCCTGCAATTGGTATCAGAGCTTTTTAGGCTCTTGATTGTGAGATCTTACCATCCTAATCAACCAGTTTTTCACTCCTCCTTATACCTCACTCAAAAATGGCCCTCATCAAATCTGAAGTTGAAATGGGAACGATGACCAAAGCTCCCATCATCGACCCTGAAAACTTCAGGTCTTGGAGCAGAAGAATGGAAGGCTTCATCATACCAGGATAGCAAGATGTGGCAGTCCATCGTTAATGGCCCGTACAAGCCAAAAGTTGCTGGTGGAAACGGTGCCATGATCGAGAAGGCTGTTGAAGACTACTCCGATGAAGACAGGAAGAAGCTTGACATAGACAGCAATGCTATGACTGTTCTCATGACTGCAATCCCAAACTCCATCATGGTGGGGTTTGAGCATTGTAAGTCAGCCAAAGAACTCTTTGATGCACTTGCTCAAATGTACTCGAGCTCTAATGATTCAAAGAAGGACTCACTGAAGCAGCAGTTTGAGAACTTCACCTATGTTGCTGGAGAAACTTTTAGCCAGCAATATTTCAGGTATATGGATCTTATCTCCTCCCTCCAATCTGTGGGAATCACTCAAGAACTTAGAGACCTTACCAGAAAGTTCATGAGTGCTCTACCCAATGAGTGGACTTTCTACTGTGTCTCCATTAAGAGAACAGAGAATTTAAACACACTCACCATGACCGAACTCTATGGGATCCTTGATGGATACCGTTTGGAAATGGAAAGTAAGAAGGGTCACCAAGCAAGCAGACCCTTGAGCCTTCCTGCTAGCAACGCTTTAATGGTTGCTGAAGGCTCAGGTATCTCCCAGTCTCAGCAGTACCTGTCATACACCCAGCAGCCATCTTGTTCATCTGGGCCTTACATCACATTCCCTGAGACTCCAAGGTCTCATCAAGCTCAGCAAAGCTCCTTTCAGGAGGGCTGTGCGTTTGTCTCAGGGAGTGGACACTCCAATGATCATCAATTCTGCTTTGATGATCTTGAGTGCTTCAGTCCAGATGACATAGAGTATGTGGACATTGTCCAGCAAATGGCTCTTCTAACCTACAGAGCGAAGAAGTCTTTAAGAGAACTGGAAGGCAATTCCCTCAAAACCCAATCACTAGCAAGTTTGGGTTTGACAAAAGCAAGGCTAAGTGTTACAACTGTAACCAGCTTGGCCATTTTGCAAGGGAATGCAAGGCTCCCAAGTCCAACCCGGGAACCTCACAGGCCTCCACACATCCTTCTACACCAAAGCCCACGGAAGTCAACTGAAACAGCAGCTATGGCTCAAGAAGTTGACTGGAGCTTTATGGTTCAAGATGTGACTCCTGCTCAAGCACTCATGGCAGGAACAGATGAAAATAAGGTATATGAACATCTCTGTACCCCTGCTTGTATTGCTAAGGTTAAATTGTACCAGGACTACAATATGGAAATTAAATCCGATATTGAGTCTTTAAATGTGCTAAAATCTGACTTTAAAGAGCTGAATCTGACTACCAAAAGAAAATTGAGGAGTTAGAGAAAACTGTATCTCTTTTAAAACATGAACACACCAACTACAAGACTCAAATCAAGGATTTAATATCCAAATTGACTGAGGCTCAAGCCCAGCTTGTCACAGCTGAGGCTCAAGCCAGGAAGTATGCTATTTCTGAGCAAAACTTCCAAGCCATACTTGCATCATCCTCTCACTCCAAACTTTGTTATCAAAACAAAAGTGGGTTGGGAACCAATGAAATTGCTCCACCACACTCTTATGAGTCTATAAGAACCAAGATGTGGTACTGAAGAGCAAGAGGTTCCATCTGTTGACCCACCTTGTAAAGAGTCAAAGAGTGATGCAACTGTGGAGACCATGACCATCACAGGGAAGGAACAGGTAATTGTGCCCTCCCCGGCCAATGATGATCAAACCCTGACCACCAAAGCCAGAAGAAGCAGGGCTAAAGCAGCCAGAAAAACTGCCAAGAAGGTGGCTGAATCCAAGCTGAAGATAGACCCAAAGCAAAAGGGTGTATTCATATCAGCAGGATTCCAGGTGGTTGGACCTTCTGATTCAGGAAAGGAGTATAGTACCAGTACTCCTATCCTACCAAAGGATCAGAAGTTAAAGGGAAAGGTTGCTGATGAGGAGAAAAAGAACAAGAAACAGCAACCCTCCAATTCCCAGAAATTAACATTGCATGCATAATGTGTGGTCTGCAAAACCACATGGCTAAAGATTGTTACTACAATCCTGCTAGCACACATTATGCAAATAATGTTAAAAGAGAAGGAGTCAGGGAAGGTTTCACATTTGGACCATATCAAATGGTTCAAGTGATGAAAAAGGGAAAGCTTGTTTCCGAAGCAAGGCTTCTCTCGGAAGAAAACTCTTCTTCCGAAAGGAAAAAGGCTTCGGAAGTGAAAGCTGCAAAGACTCACAAAAGAGTCCCCTTGAAACCATCCCAGAAGAAGACTGCTTCGGAAGAAAAGGTGGTGAAGGTCTCTTCCGAAAAGAAAGAAGCTTCGGAAGAATGCCAAGCTACAAAAGCTTCATCAAGCTCATCTTCTATGATCACCAAGGGATGGAATGGAAGATCAAGGAAGATGCTGTAGCCCAAACCTCTTCTTCAAAGACATCTATTGAACCCCCATGCATAAATTTTGGTTCAATCATGTCACTCTCATTGGAAGAACCCAAGACCAACAAGGCTTGGGTTTCCAATCAAAACTAATTATCTCACCTTATGTGCAGGGACATCCATATGACAAGAATAACAACATTTGGATTGTAGATAGTGGATGCTCCAGGCACATGACAGGGAACAGATCTCTCCTTCAACAATTTCAACATTATGATGGAGGTCCTGTCCAGTTTGGAGGTGAGGCCGGAGGATATATTTCTGGCAGAGGAAGTATATCCAATGGAAAGTTAAAAGTTGACAAAGTTAATTTTGTCAAACAGCTTGAACACAACCTGTTAAGTGTTTCTCAGTTTTGTGATCAAAAGCATCAAATGCTTTTCACAGAACATGAGTGCATCATCCTCAAACCTGGGATGACAATTCCTCAGGAATTGGTGCTTCTTAGATCTCCCAGGAGAGGGGATATGTACAAGCTTGATATGAACAATGCTTCCCCAATGGGAGAAGTATCATGCTTTCTTTCCAAAGCTGATAGTGATGAGTCAACACTATGGCATAAACGAATGTGTCATGTCAATTTTAAGACAATGAATAAATTGGCTAAAAATAACTTGGTACATGGTTTGCCTAAAAAGGAATTTTTCTGCAAAGATAACTGTGTTGCTTGCCTGAAAGGGAAACAACACAGGTCTTCTCATAAATCCAAAGTTGTTAACTCTATCACTACTCCATTACACTTATTGCACATGGATCTATTTGGTCCCACAAGTATAATGAGCATTGGAAGGAAATCATATTGCCTTGTGGTAGTTGATGATTTTACTAGATTTACATGGGTATTCTTTTTAAGAACTAAAGATGAAACTGCTGAAACTTTAAAATCTTTTATTCTTAAAATAGAAAATCAAGTTGATCACAAGGTTAAAATAATTAGAAGTGATCAAGGGACTGAGTTTAAGAACTTTGTTCTTGACTCATTTTGTAACTCAAAAGGGATTGCCAGACAATACAGTGCTCCTAGAACTCCTCAACAAAATGGTGTTGCTGAGAGGAGAAATAGGACACTTATTGAGGCTGCTCGGACTATGTTAGCTGATTCAAAGCTGCCTCTAACATTCTGGGCAGAGGCAGTCAGCACTGCATGCTATGTGCAGAACAGAGTTCTTGTAGTAAAGCCACATGGAAAGACCCCTTATGAGTTATGGAACAAGAGGCCACCGTTCATTGGCTTTCTAAGGTCCTTTGGCAGCAGGTGTACCATACTTAACACAAAAGACAATTTGGCAAAATTTGCTGAAAAGTCAGATGATGCTATCTTTGTTGGATATTCCTCCTATTCTAAAGCATACAGGGTTTATAATATTAAAAACCAACAATTTGAGGAATCCTCCAACATTGTAGTTAATGAGCACACTCCTTGTGTTAGGGGGAATGGCCCTGATCATATTTTTGATTTAGAATTGTTTCCAAACTATTCTAAACCATCTTGTGAGAATGTTTCAGCTGGAACAGGTGCTCAAAGCAATTCTGATGAAGATCAACTGTTTGAGCTTCCCAGACCTGCTCCAAGTTCTCCAAGAGCAACAACAAATCAAGTTCCCACTATTGAAAGATCTGACAGCATAACCATTTCAAGAAATAGTGGAACTTCAACAAGGGATTCACCTGATGATCTTCAAGTCTCCTCAGGTGATCCTGCACAACACCAAGCTGATGGAAGCAGCATTTTGAAGGAACAGGCAACTGTTAATGATGCTTCACAGCAAAGAAATGATGATGTTTCTCTTTCATTCAATCAGTCCTCATTGAATGAGATTGAAACAACAGCTGGACCAAGTATTCAAGCTCCTGAGCAAAATATGTCCAACTTGGACCTATCTTTGCAACTGGAGGTGATTCCAAGACTCAGAATTCACAATACTCATCCAGCTGAAAACATCATAGGGGAAGTCTCTGAGGGTGTGAGAACAAGGGGACAAACTCACAATGGGAATGTCTGCTTGTACTCATGCTTCTTATCCCAAATGGAACCCAAGAAGGTGGAAGATGCCTTGAAGATAGTAGCTGGGTTGAATCAATGCAAGAGGAGCTGCTTCAATTCAAAAGACAAAAGGTTTGGAACCTATGTCCGCTACCATCTGGTCAAGTACCTATAGGCACCAAGTGGGTATTCAGAAACAAAAGAGATGACAGAGGCTTGATTATCAAGAACAAGGCAAGACTGGTGGTTCAAGGATACACTCAAGAGGAAGGAATTGATTATACTGATGTCTTTGCACCTGTTGCAAGACTTGAGGCAGTTAGGATCTTCCTTGCTTATGCTGCATCCAAGAATTTCACTGTCTACCAGCTTGATGTCAAGTGTGCCTTTCTATATGGGGATATAGATAGGGAAGTCTACGTATGCCAGCCTCCAGGATTTGAAGACCCACAGCACCCAAACTATGTGTGCAAGTTGGATAAAGCTCTATATGGGCTGCACCAAGCACCTAGGCTGTGGTATGAGACATTGTCTCAATTTCTTCTGAAGAATGGTTATACTAGAGGTACCATTGACAAGACTCTCTTCATCAGAAAGTCTGGGAAAGACATTTTGCTAGTTCAAGTCTATGTTGATGACATCATATTTGGTTCCTCAAATGACCAAATGTGCAAAGACTTTGAGAGCATTATGAAGAAGAAGTTCGAGATGAGTTCTATGGGAAAAATGGACTTTTTCCTTGGAATTCAGGTAAAGCAACTGAAGGAAGGGTTCTTCATCAATCAATCTAAGTATGTCAATGATATCTTAGAGAGATTTGATATGAAGGATTGTAAAGCAGCAAAGACACCCATACCCAGAAACCATGATTTATGCCCTGATTCTGAGGGGGAGGATACTGATCAACATCAGTATAGAGCAATCATTGGTTCTCTGATGTATCTCACAGCAAGTAGACCTGATATCATGTTTGCAACTTGCATTGTGCAAGATATCAGGCTGCTCCAAAGGTGTCTCACCTAATTGCTGTCAAGAGAATCCTCAGATACCTCAAAGGAGCACCTAAGTTAGGTCTCTGGTATCCAAGAAATAGTGATTTTAATCTCTATGGTTACTCTGATAGTGATTATGGTGGCTGCAACATCAACAAGAAATCAACATCAGGTGGATGTCAATTTCTTGGTGGAAGGATCATCTCATGGCAATGCAAAAAGCAATCCTGTGTCTCTACATCAACTGCTGAAGCTGAATACATTGCTGCTGCAAGTTGCTGTGCTCAGCTGCTGTGGATTCAAAACCAGATGATTGACTATGGATTCAACTTCATGAGCACTCCTATCCACATTGACAACAACAGTGCTATATCCATCACTGAAAATCCAGTGAAGCACTCTAAGACAAAGCACATTGATATCAGGTATCATTTCATTAGAGATATTCATGAGAAAAATCTTATAAAACTAATCAAAGTTGATTCAAATGAACAATATGCTGATTTGTTCACCAAAGCATTTGATGAACAAAGATTTAAATATCTCATTACAGCTATTGGGATGATAAACATTGATTAGTTAATCTCAATTGAAAACCTTTTTAATGTGTAAAGTCTTATGTCAATACAATCTAAGCCCTGTTACAAAAGATCCTTTCTTATTTATCTAAGTATAAGTTCTTCCGAAGAGAAATTACCCTCGGAAGATATCTAGCATAACTTCCGAAGCAAATTTCTCATAGGATAATTTTCTTCTCGGAAGTGTACTAAGTCTCGGAAGAAGCGATTGAGTTCATCTCAGATCTACTTCCGAAGCACTTAATACACTCCACCTGAAAGCAACATGTGTTTTCGGAAGTAAGCAATTTACCTTCGGAAGTACATTTGCCTTCGGAAGAACATTACCTTCGGAAATACTTTATACTCGGAAGAAAGATTTTACTGTGTAACGGAAATCTTTTGGGCCCCACTCTGTAAAAAGTAAAGATTTTGTTAATGATGTCGGATTATTTAAATGGTCTAACCTTACCGCCCCTGTCACATCATCCACTGAACCCTCACATCATCTTATCCAAACCACCCTTTAAACCGCCATTTCACCCATTTAAATACTTCCGGTTAATCACTTACACTCTTTTTACCAAATTCACTGCCCTAAAAGCTTTCTTCTTCTCCAATTTACCTTACTCAGAACTTTTCTACTGCTATCTTTCTCAAATGGCCTAAACCCTCAGCACAACCAGGTCGCACTCCTTGACTCTTCAAGGGATGATGACTTCTCTGATATCATTTCTTTCTTAGCCCAATCTTCATACTACACAGCCTTGACCGTAAACCCTACCATCTACTCCAACCAAATGTCCGAATTTTGGGCAAATGGTCGGATTGAAACCCTAAACGGGGTTCGTGCTATTAGGTCAAGTGTTTGTGGCCAAGAGTTGGTCATCACTGAACAGATCATCAGGGAGCATCTTGAGCTCCATGATGAAGGCGCACCGACGGAATTCCCCAAATCTGAGTTAGATAGCTCTTATCTCCAAATGGGATACGGTGGAGATGTAAGCAGGTCAACAGTCTACAAATTCAACTTCTCCTACAAGTGGAAGTTCCTGCTGCATGTGGTTCTTCACTGTCTATCTAACAAATCCGGGGGATGGGATCAAATCCCTATGAACTCGGGTGCTTAGTTCACGGGTTGGTACAAGGCCTTCGCTTCAACTACTCAAGGTTTGTGCTGACTAACCTTATGGGAAATCTGCAAAGGGACACATTCTTTATGTATCCCAGATTTCTCCAGCACATAATCAACTGCGAGCTAGATCAGGGTAAGCTTGTCTGTGCAGCTGCTCTGTCTGCTCCCCAAATGAGGCCGACCATCTTCAAAGTCTTGAAGAGAGTGTCTACCAACTACACTGGAAGGGATACCGCACTACTTCCAGGTATGATTGAGCCAATGGCTCCTGGTGACATCCCTGTTACCCCACAGGTGATGAACCCACACCAGCAACTACCCTCACCATTCCAAATCTACCTTCTCCTCCCATCACTGTCACCTACCAGAGACGTACCAAACGAACCCTTGTTCAATCTACTCTGATTGAACAAGCCCCTCCTCTTCAAACCAAAAAGGCTAGAGTGGAACAAGGGGCTCCCACTCAGCCAGAGGTCCACCAATCCTTCACTATTGACCTCAATATGGGTCTTGAGTCTCCTCAGTCTCAGACCCATGAGCCCAAAACCCCAGCTGATAGCCCTCAGGGTGAGTCTCTATACTCCCCTGAGCAGCCACCAAGGGACAGCTCAATGCCTTTTGACATTGATCAAAGTCCCGGGTCCTTAGGTCTTCATTCCTTTTCTTTCACTGACCTATTGACCGGAGCTGGTGAAGAGACTATGTCTCTCAAAGGCGATGAAGTTGATCCACTACACCCTATTAAGGATCAACAGAGCCTAGAGAAACCTCTTGTCTCTAGCCCACACCAGCAAAGCCCTACTGAGGTGAGTCCCACTGATGTGGAGGGGACTCATGTAGATTCAGCTGCCACTACTGAAGGAGCCTCAATGGATCCTCAGGACAGTGGTAACGACAGTCAGACTGAATCTACGGCAACCATGCCCTTGATGCCTCTGAAAGAGACATCATTGTGCAAGGGAAACCAGGGTGCCAAGAAACCACATCTGGTGGTGAGGATGAACATACCAGGTATGTTACCTCATCTCCCCGTGATTCTTCAAAAGAAGATGAGGGAAGTATGCAACTCACCATAAGAGACCTACTTTCTAAAGTCTCAAACCTTGAATCAAAGGTTAAGACTTTAGAGGATAGGTCTGCCACTCAGCAACTTGAGATTGAAAGTCTCAAGGCCAAACTAGCTGAGACACAGATTGAGAGATCTGTTAGGCATGTACCAGTTCAGGTCTCCTTGACCTCTTCCTCTAGCTCATCTACCTCTCAAGATGATGCTACCAAAAAGGGGGAGAATGTTGAGAGACAAAGCCAAAGACAGGATACCATCAGTCAAGCTCTTACTTCTTTGAGCTCAAGACAACAAGCTGCCATCTTCCCTGAGCCTCCTCCAGTTGTTTTTCAAGTGGATCAAAGGATGCTTCAGGATCTAAATAGGATCTTCAACAAGTTCCTTTAGAGTCCCTGATTGAACAACCCAGTCCAGATATGTCTGTGATTTACTTTGGAGCTCAAGAGCTTCAGAGGTTGAATGCACCTCCTACCACTGTTGAGGAAGTTGGTCAACCTAAGGCCCAAGTGGAACCTGAGATTGATTTCGAAGGGGAAACTAGGACTGATGGCCCAGCAACTGAAACAGTTGGGACAGAAGGTGTGTTTCACAGACTTCCGAAGCACAATTCGAAGCCTCGGAAGAACCCACAAACTTCCGAAGCTGAGATTGCTGCTGCGGAAGGACTATTTTCTCTTTCCGATGATCTAATAGTCACAGATGCAATTCTGGAACTTGCATCTGAGGTTAATAGGGAGGACTTTCTCAGCCAACCATTAGCTATAACATCTGCATTGACCCCAGCTCCTACCTCCACCACCCAACCTGGATCTTCTATCCAAGAACCACCAAAGTCTAGCACTTCCGAAGACATAAAAGGCAAGAGGAAGATGACTTCGGAAGAGCTTCAGGAAGAAGAAAGGTTGGAGAAGCTCAGAAGGAAAGGAAGACTGCCAACTGGGAAACTGTTAGCTGCAAGTACAAAAGCAGCTGCAGCCAACCAAGAGGCAGTCAACAATAGAAGAAGGGTGGAGGTAATGATAGACTTGTCAGTCTAGGGGCTGCTTCGGAAGATGTACTCCTGCTACCATTAGAGGAGCTGATAGAGCTTGAAAAGGCAACCTTGCTGCAAAGACAGCAAAAAGAAGAGGCTGCAAGGTTGGCCTTGGAAGAAGAAAGGCTGAGAAAAGAAAGAGAAGCTGATCTGCAGCTCAGGAGAGAAAGGATCACTTTCCTACTCTCCAGAGGATTCTCTCAAGAGGAGTTGTCTCCACACAATAGTGATACGATCTTATGGCTCTTCAACAAAGAGCAAGATCAAATGGAGAAGGAGAGAAGAGAGCTGCAAGGGAGAAGCTGGTGGAGAAGAAGAAGAGAGAAGAAGAGGCTGGACTGTCTGCCGCCAAGAAGATAGGTGAGAAAGCTTGGATGAAGAACTATCTTAAAGCTCATGGCTTCTCTGGCAGGCAAGTGGGTCCAATGTCTGAGAAGACTCTCCAACGACATGTCAGTGACATCAAGGCTGACATTCGTGCGGGGAGAAGAAAAGAGATGTATAGAAGGGGACAGGGGATGACCTTCAAAGCCACCTCTCAGCCCAAAATCCAAACCCAACCTCAACCTTAACCTATACCCTTTCCCTTCCCAATCAAAACTGAACCTGAACCCTTCACCCCTGAACCTACACCATCACATCTACCAACTCCTTCACCTCAACCACCTAAACTACCCATCATCCAACCTAAAACCTTAGCCACAACCCAAACTCCTAAACCTACCCAACAACCAATCAAACCATCCCTCAGCCTTCCAAACATCTCTCTATGGAGGAATTCAAGGCAATCAAAACTAAGCTCATCAACTGCACTACTCTGAGCGACATCTCCTGTGAGGAGGATTCAGTCAACCTGACATATGTTGATGGATCCTCAAGTTCCCTCACAAGAGATGAGTTTCTTGATCTGCCAGAGGAACTTTGGACCAAGTTGCAAGACTCCTTTGCCTCAATTCAAATACATTGAATGAGGAAGAAAAGAAGCTGAGGAGAAAGCTGGTGACTCTGCTGGACACAAAGAAAGGAGATAGGGTACCAAGACAACCTCTTGTACCCAGAAAGAAGATAGTCCAGTGGAGGTTTGAAGACTCTTCTCACAACTTTGTTGTTGAGAGAGAGAATGGTGAGATTAACAGGCTGAATGCCTCATCTCTGCTACACTTAAGCAGATTTGATATTGCTGAGTTAGCAGAGAAACCGTTCTCCAACCCTTCAAACTCCGATGTAGCTGCCCACATCAGAAATCATCTAGGCAGCCTTCACATGGCCGAGCTTACTGCCAGAAGCAAGGTCGAAGAGGAGTCAAAACTGAGAGAGGAGGAGGAAAGGAAAGGATCAGCAACCAAAGGCAAAGCCTTTCTTCAAATGGTTGAAGGTCCTGAACTTGAGTCCATAGTTAGATGGGAGTATGACTACAACTCCCGTCAGCTAACTCTCTTCAGGGGGTCACAACAAAGGGTACATGTCATTCAAAGTGATAGACTGGATCTCCTATCCACGAATGACTTGTACAAGCTTCTCAGCACCACTTCCGGGAAGAACAGAGAGACAGACAAATATCTTTTGTCCCTGGTGCTGAAAACTATGAGAAGTAGAAATAAGTGAGTTTTGGTAGCATCAGCCTAGGGGGAGTTTGTTGGATCTAGAGATGCTGTTGCAACCAAAACCATGTCACTTAGAAGATTTTGAGTACAACATACAAAGGACTTCCGAAGCCAAGTATGGGACTTCCAAAGTAAGAAGGAGCTCTTCCGAAGTCTAAGTGTAAAATACACTTCCGAAGGAAAACTCCAACTTCCGAAGATAAAGAAGTTACTTCCGAAGAATCAAGACTTGAAGACAAAGTTCTGAAGTCAACTTCTGAAGTATAAAGAAGTCCTCAAAGCCTCGGAAGCATAGAAGCATCTTCCGAAGTATAAGTGGCTTCGGAAGAACTTGTTCTTCCGAAGCCAGTTAACCTTCGGAAGACACTTCTATTATCCAGTAGACATAAGTATGGACTGTCCGACAGTCCGCTGCAAATCTCTGAGATACTACATGGCGTTTTGTCAAAAGCCATGTAGTTGACCATACTTTAATCTACTGTTTACCTTTTTATGTTAAGTACAGTTGCCATCTTTAGTTGTTGACAAAAGGTAAGTCATGGACATGTCATGACTACCATATCTTAGATAATACTTTATCTAAGATACCTTAACTATAGCATTGTAGTATATGCTTTAGTCGTAGGTTTCCAGCTGGTATCAAGTATAACCGGCTGTAGGATCTAGTATATATAGTTTCTCATTGTAACTCTTGTTGTATGCTTGTAAGTGTCTTGTAATCTTGAGTTGAGAAGTAATATATACAAGTACCTTGAAAATACTCCTGCTTATTCCCTTGATTACTTATTATATTATTATCAACTCTTGTTAAAGGCATTTCTTCATCTTGTTTGAGTGATATCATAAGTGAGTTTGTTGAGGCATTGCTTCCCCCTGAGTTACTAGAAGACTGACCTTGTGACCTGGATATTGTCGAGTCTCCGGGCGGTGTATTTAAGACATCATACATCATCTTTGTCGAAAGCTCATCATCAGAAGGAGTGACAGTAATGTTGAAGGACTTGAAGAATCCATCATAATCGAAAAAGAAGGCGTGTCCTTTTCCTGCAGGGGGTGGTGAATCTCTGAACATCAACGTTGCACCACATTTCTAGTTGACCCGATGAGTTGTTGTAAACCCTCTTATTCGGTATGTTGTATCCTAGAAAAATACCTTCTTCAGCCTTTTCACTGAACTTTCCTTAGTGATGTTTCTTCAGCAGTGTACATGGTGCGCCAAACGGTTCAAGATACTCTAGATTAGGTTTACGTCATTGGAGCAACTCGTAACACGTTTTACCATGTATTTTAACCACCAAGACTCGATTCAGAGTGTAACATGCATTTGCTACTGCCTGTTCCAGAAGTGGATAGGCAGTTTTGAGTCTGCTAGCATCATCCTCGCTGTCTCTATCAAGCTTCTGTTCTTCCGTTCAGCAACTCTGTTCATCTATGCAGTGTAGGCAGATGTGAACTGATGTACAATTCCCTTTTCTTTGCAGAATGCCTCCATCCACTGATTCTTGAATTTTGTACCGTTGTCTGAGCGAATCTAATGTACCTTTAACTTGTATAGAGATTCCTATGTGGTCACAAGTTGTTTGAACGATTCAAATGTTTCTGATTTGGATTTCAGAAACATTACCCAAGAGAATCTAGAATAGTCATCAGTGACTACATAACAATACAAATCTCCAGCGATGCTCTTTGTGCTCACGGGACCAAACAGATCCATATGTAGAAGTTTGAGAGGCAATTCAATAGAGTTGACGGTCTTTGCCTTGTGAGACTTCTTGGTCTGTTTCCCTTTCTTACACGCTACACAGAAATCCGGAAGTTGAAAGTTTTTGACATTAACTCCATTGACCAAATCATTCTGAATGAGATGATTCATCTTCCTTGGATTTATGTGTCCCATTCTCCTATGCCAGGAGATGGATTCCTTCTCAGTTGCCTTTGACAAGAAGCATTGGACTTGATGATCGGTTGTGGAGACCTTTGGTAGATCCAAGATGTATAAGTCATTATACCTTGAAGCTGACATTAAAATTTGGTCCTCCGGAATGATGTACTCCTTGTTCAACACGTGGCACTTCTTGTTGTCAAAAAAAACCTTAACCTTTGTCACAAATCTGTGATACAGAAAGTAAGTTATTTTGTAGTTGCTGAACATAGTTGACCTTGTCAAACATAGCTTTCTGATTTCCCACTTCTCCCTGTGCAGAGATGTAACCTCCTTTATTTCCAGCAAAAGAAACATGTCCTCCTTTAATCTGTTTGATGTTTGAGAGGAGAGACAGGTTCCCGGTCATGTGCCTGGATGCTCCACTATCCACAATCCAAGTGTTTGTGATAGCACTATAACAAACACCTTGCACATTCAAAGGAAATGATTAGTGAAGGTTTGGGACCCAAGCCTTAACTGGCTTGGGTAACCCAGAGGAATCACACATCATAAATTTAACCCACTGTCCATTTGAGGGCGAGGGCATATCATTCTTCTTACTGCTCTCAGTATCAGACATTTGATTTGATTTTTCTTTCCACATGCCAGTTTTGTGCAAGGCCTGTTTGTGATAAACAAACGACTGGCTTATGGTTTGAACTTTAGTTTCATTATTTCTTTTAGGTGGAGTAATAGAAATCCTTTTAGAAGAAATCTGTTTAGTATCATGAAGTTCAACTTTCTTTCTTGGGGTCTGATACTGAGGACAATTAGAAGCAATGTGTCCTCTCTTTCCACAATTGTAGCACAATCGACCTTCAACATGTTGAGAAAGACGGCTCTGTGGGGAAGTGTGTGAGACTGGTGTGACTTTGGGCTTGTTGGGTTTTGTCACTTCTTGTTTAGATGTTTTATCTTCTTTAACAAGAGTAATTGTTTGAACCTTTTTAACATCTTTACCTTTTTGGTTATTTGGACTTAGACATGAAGCAGGTGATTGGTTAACTTGTTTGGTCTTTTTGGGTTCATTATTAGACGTTGTTGAACTTGAATTTACCTGAACCTTCTCAAATTTCTCATCCAAATTAACGATAGGCATTTTACCCTTAGATTTCAAAGTGTCATCCTTCAGTTTAGTGACAGATTCCACCATTTGACACGTGGAATCTGGATCACTAACTAGAGGAGTGGTCAGCACATGATCTTTAATAGGATTGTTATTTACTAGTCGACATTTAGTATTTAACAAGATCTCATGTGGTGGTGGAACCACTTTGTAACCTAATCCTTCCCCGTTATTTCGTTCTTTCACTAAGTTTTTAACTATGTGAGAAGATTTAGTCCAACTATGCAGTTTTTGTTTTAATGAATTACTTTGACTTCCAAAACTGCTTTTTCCTTTTTAGTTTCTTCAAGGGAGTTTAAATAGAACTTAATGTCATTTGCTTGGTTAAAAGCCACAACTTCGGTTTCCCTAAGTTGTTTATTTAACAGTTCTATTTTCTCTTTGTATATGTGCTTATTTAGTTTTAAAATGCAGTTTGCTTCTGTGCACAGTTGCAAGTCCTTTACTAAGCTATCGTTGCGATCTAATAACCTAGAAAATTTCAAATCTATGCTTTCCCTAAATTTATTGCATTCAGAACAAGCATGATTGTCAGACAGTTGGTCTTTAGTACTTACCTGTGAAGATTCAGTTGAATCCGCCATCAATGCAGAGGTTGACTCTTCAACTGCTGCAGATTCTGAACATGTCGTATTGGTATCTTCTTCAATCAGGGGTTTGACCACTTTCGCAGTATCTTCAGTTTCTGACATTGCTAGTTCGACCGTGATATCAGCTTCACTTTTAGTATCGTCATCCAACACCTCGACATTTGCAATGTTAGATTCTACCGGAGATACAAATTTGAAGGTCCAATCTTGTCCTTTGTCACCTTGAGCAGTCAAAGCCTTTGTCTCTGTACTAGACGAGGTAGCTCCACCTGTTGGTTTGTCCTGACGGTTAAACGTCAGGAACGGGTTGCCGCTGCCTGTCTTCTTGGGCTTTACACACTCACGTTTAAACTGCCCTTTCTCTCCACAGTTGAAACAGATAACTTTGGACTTATCGAAACCAAAAGTAGTGTCTTTAGTAGCTATCAAATTTTGTCACGTCTTCTTAACAAACTTTTTAGCTCTCCGCACAGCACTTGCCAATGCGCACATTATGTCCATTCTTTCAAGCTCGTTCTCGTCTATCTGTTGGTAATCTTCATCTGCTAGATGGTAGTTACCAATCTTTCCGGCAACCAAACCGTCATACGAGTGAACAACAGGTGCCAATAAATCCATATGCTCTTTAGCCACCTCCACAGTGATATTCCCGAGATTCTCGGTCTTTAACTTTGTAGAATTAGCCTCAGGTGCAATATAATGGGTACTTGATGAACCAGACGTGTTAGACCCTGAAGCTATGATTGGTGAAGGAGCAGATGAACTTGAAACAAATGCAGTCTGAATGGGTGCTCCTGAACTGGCTGTTGTGGAAGAGGCATTATAAAGTGAAGGATTTTGGTCATGTGTTCCTTCTGCGACTTGTATTTCATCCTAAGTTCCTCCTCCCTCAATTTCAGGATGAAGTCATTTATATCTAATTTTCCCAATATATTGTTTTGTCTCAAATTAGATACAAACGAATCCCACTTCTCTGGTAAGCCATCCGCCAAGCTGGATACCTTGTCTTCCATTGACGTTGTAACTCCATGAATATGCAGCTCACTCATGAGATGATAGAAGTTTTCGATTACATCATCCAGACTTTCTTTATCGATTGAAGAGAAGTTGTCAAACTCCTTCTTTAAAGCTTTTGCCTTTAGAGCTTTTAACGAAGCATTTCCGTCATAGCGTTTTTCCAAGGCTATCCAAAGTTTCTATGCCTGTTTATTCTAAGAAAATTGATGGAATATATCCTTTGGAATAGACTGAGTTAACAGGGCATAAACCTTCTTCTCTGCATTATATTTCGTCTTTTGGCTGTCAGTTATCCCTCCCAAGGTCAATTTTACCCCATCTGCACCAACCGGCATGTCATATACTAATTCAATTGATTCCCAAAGGTTGGGATCAACTCCATTGAGGTAGATCTCAAAACGTTGCTTCCACTATGGGTAATCGTCTAACGTTATAAGCTTAGGTGGTTTATTATGATTCCCAGTCTCATTCTCCAGAAGTAAGAGGTTCTGGATCCGTGTGTCTCTACCTGCAGTGAACGTTGAGTATTGTTCTTCCATCTCGTTAACTTTAAACTTTTGAGATCAAGTACTTCACTTGTGCGAATGGACCACTCGTGCGATTGAACTTATGCAAATGAGTCAATCGTGCGAATAAAGAGTGCGGATGAATTCAATCGTACGATTGGATTCAGTCGTGTGTAAGGAGAGTGCAGTTGGAGTCTATGCGAATGAAGCTGGTCAGTCGTACGAATGAACAAGGCGACTGTGTTCAATCGTGCGTATGGGAGGTGCGAATGGGTTCAGTCGTGCGATTGAGACAATCGTGCGGCTGAAGGCTGCTGTTTTTGCAAAAAACGAAGGTTTTGAACACTTAGACGCAAAAATACGAATTTCTCACGAACACTAATTGTCGTATACCAAAAAACCTTAACTTTTTGACCTGGAGACGTCGAAAACACTGTTTGACACAAAAGGTTAAGTTTTTTGAGAGAAAAACGCGATTTTTATATCAAAATCGATTAAATCACACGCAAATCAAGAGCCAAGGCTCTGATACCACTTGTTAGGACCGTTTAGGTACGGAGTACTAACTGATTTACGTGTATACCAAACCAAATAGTGCGGAATCCTATTTAATTGGCGATCCAATCAGTGAGAACGCAAGTATAATCGATCTAAGAATGAATCAAAATGTTAAGAACGATTGCAAGATGATTAACTGCGATCTATGAACTTGGAACAGGTGTTCTTGAGTCTCTAGACGGCTAGGTTACGATCAGGTGGGTAGGTATTCCAATTGTTACGTTTTTCCACGAATTAAGTGGTATTTATATGTTAGCGTTTTCCATTCGTACGACTGAACCATTAGCATGGTTCAGTCGTGCGACTGAAGCGTGCGGTTTATCCATCCGCACGACTGAATGTCCAGTCATGCGACTGAGTCAATCTCCTGTCACAATCGTGAGACTGATCCAGTCTCCTGGTTCAGACGTGCGATTGGTCCATTAGCATGAAGTGTTCATGCGTATGGTCCATTAGCATGGTCCATTCGCATGAATACTTCATACGATTAAGTTTAAACACATTTTTCAACCATTCTTGACTAAGAACTATGTAAACAACCACAAACCTATATAGTTAGTTCAATATGTGTTATCACACAATAAACAATGAAATATTAAACATTATATGCATAAACCACACATTGTATTTCATTCATACCCATTCAATTACATATATTTAAGACATGAAAGACATTTACATTAAGTTCCTAAACTAGGTACACATGTATCTACACCATGTACTCCAAATCATCTGGATGGATACAGTCCAAATCTTCAAGAGTGAAGAGAAAGTTGCCTGAGGTTTCATCAGCAGAGACAAAGGCATGAGAAGAACTTTTGACTAGTGACTATGACATGTAGAGTCAAAAGGCAGATCTGCCTTTTGACTAGTGACTATGACATGCCATAGCTCACATCCTAATATATTACAAAAAAGATAAAAGTACATAAAGTAGAAAGCATGGACTCAAGACCTCAATGTACAGTTACCAAAAGCATGGACCTTTTCACCAACTTATGCAAGTAGGTGACTTTACAGAGTAGCAGCGGAAAGGTGGTCCAGCTTTATGATAAAGTACATCAGATAAAGGCATATCGCTAAAAGTCTTCAGAAGAAATCTATCTTCACTCTTTGGCTTTGGAAGATTTTGTCTTTGAAGCTTCGGAAGACTTCACTTTTGGCTTCGGAAGATGTTGGTCTTGGCTTCGGAAGATTTTACACTTAGAATATTTCTAGTGCATGGTGTAAAACATCCGAAGCATTTCTATTTCTGTTCTTTAGTGCATGCATGCAGAGAGACTTTGGATGTTTTGGCTGCATCAGTTTTATAGGAATCCTTACACATTGGTCATAATGTTATAAATCAAAAGTTAAAGTTTGAGTGTATGGAAATGTATGAAGTCAAACTCATAAGTATGAGCCAACCGTACGATTGAATCATAAGTATGAGCCAATCGCACGATTGAACCATAAGTATGAGCCAATCACACGATTGGACCATAATTATGATCCAATCACACGATTGGACCATGAGTATTGGTCAACTATGTGATTGGATCACAAGAATAGACCAATCGTACGACTGGATGAAGAAGTCTGAGTCAGTCGCACATCTGAACCCCAGTCGCATGACTGAGTCATGCTTATGGGTCCAGTCGCACGACTGAAACTTAAAACAGTATAAATAGGGGGGTCAGCCGGTCGTATTCCCTACCACCCTTCAAAAACTCTCAAAACCGCCTAATACACATACACTCTTCCAAAATTTTCGATTATTGTGATTCTTCTCCGATTGTGATACTAACCGATTTCTATTCATCTTCAGGTACTTTGAAACTGAAATCTGATCAAAGGAATGAATTAATCGAACCCACAATGACCAGAAATGTTTAAAATCAAGAATCGGGACAATACTCTAAAATAGACCACTTAAATGGACATAAACGTTGATTTAATTGACACTAAGTGCTATATCGAGTCCCTGCGAAAAACACGAAGTGTAATGTAACGTTTTGACAAAGATTAAAATTTATGGTGTCGAACAGAGCAAGATGCGAATAGACACGCCATATGAACCTCAGTCGCACGATTGAGCCAGACGCATGATTCAATCGCACGAGTGAATCAATCGGTGACTCAGTCAGACGACTGACTCAACCACATGGCATAGCATACGACTAAGTTCATTCGCAGGCTTAATCATACGACTGAACTTAGTCGTAGGCTCAATCTTACGACTGAACTCAGTCGCAGGCTCAATCGTACGACTGAACTCAGTCGTATGGTTCAATCGCACAATTGAACCAGTGGATCTAAATCAGCTAAAATTCATCTATTATCTCTTATGAACAAAGCTAATGTATATGTTTCTTGTGTTGCAGCAATATGGCTGAGAGATGGACCATGAGCACCAAGCACAACATATGTGCTCATCTAGATGCTGCATCTCGAAAGGCTTCTGAGTTCACCGGGATTATTGCCTTCCTACGTAGATCGATGATCTACAAGCCCACTTCTACCCCATGCACACCATACTGGTCTATTCAGCAGGCTTTCTGGGAAAGTGCCACAGTGGACAGGTCCGTTGAGCCCCATTGTATCCAGAGCTCTATATTCGGACAAGAAATTGAGATCAGGGATGACGACCTGAGGAGAGTCTTGGATTTTAGGGAAGACGGAGCCCATCTAACCCAGCTGCATCCCCTAACTATTCGTGGTTTCTTTCTGACGATCAAGTACGCTGGTGACATCAATGCCGGCGTACTGAACAAGAGCAAGATGTGCCCCCAGTTCAAGTATCTGGCACATGTGATCCTCAAGTGCATAGCCTCCAAACGTGGAGGATTCGATGAGATGTCCGACCAAATCCAGAATGCATATGTTGCACTGGTACTGAACCACCCGTTCACTTTCTAACCCATGCTCTTCTCGTACTTGATAGAGAACATCGAGGCCAAAGGCAAGGTAGGCTTCTGCATGTATCCAAGGTTCTTGCAGATGATCATAGACAAGTAGCTTCCTCTGCTGCCTAAGGAGAAGGACGATGCTGTGATTTTAGAGGTGATGGATGACACCACTCTGGGGAGGATGAAGGTGTACGAGGGGAAGCAGGTGAAGCCCCTGGTCAGGAGACTGTTTGGCCATCTGGCCTATGAGGATTATGTGGCGCCCTCTCGTAAGAAGTGGCGTCATGATGATAGTGACTCAGACGTTGAGACCATAGTGGTACCTACCGATGAAGATGACGACGATGATGATGACCATGATGATGGTCAAGGAGGTGGAGATGCTGGCCCCAGTCAATCACGAGCCACCGACACGTCTACTATATCTCCACCACCTCCACACAGTACTTCAGCTGCTCCTGGTAGATCTAAGCAATCTGCTTTCCACCAGGACTTCTTGGTAGATGAAGGTGATGAGTCTGATGATGAGCCTCTCACCAGGAAAGTCGGGAGCCGGGTTGTGGCTACCGAGAAGGGGAAAGAGGCGGTTGGTGGACGCCAAGCTGGTACTAAGGGTGGTGACACTGATGTCAAAGATCCGGCGTACACACCCGACCAGCCTATTAGCTCAGGAGGAGCCTCGATAGCCAAGGGTTCCAGGAGGAAGAGGATGGCTTAACCCAATGGCAAGAAGGGTAAGAGGCAAAGGTTTACCTTGATTAGTACTACCACCACCACAACCACTGCCACCACCACAACCACTGCCACCACCACTGTTCCTCACACCACCACCACTCATACATTCACGCCTACCTCACCCACAATACCCAAAATAGCTCCACCAGAAATCCACTTCCATTCCTACTCCCATCTACACCACATCCACCACTACACCCACTACTCCCCAAGCTGGCACATCCACTTAATTCCCACCTACACAGGGCTCTACTCTACCCATTGTTGGGTTAGAGGAATAGTTGCGAGCCTAAACAGACTGGTGCTCAAGCTGCTAGCGACAAATGATCTAAGAGCCAACCAGATGAATCAGCTGATGGCGGTCAATACCGCACAAGGCAAGCAAATAGCTCAGCTTACTAAGAAGAACGTTGCTCATGAGAAAGCGTTAGTTCGAGCTCACCATGCCCTGACTGCTCAAAATGAGCTTGTCAAGGCATCCGTCAAGCGGATCGAGGGGTTAGAGAAACAGAATAAAAAGCTGATGTTGAGGTTGAGGGGAACAAAGGGTGAGCCCTTGAAGATTAAGGGTGATGGAGATGATGGTGGAGGTGATGATGATGATTCGACAGATGATGAATCAGAAGAAGATGATGATGACGAGGAAGCTGGAGGAAGTGGAAAGGGAAAAGTAGATGACAATGATGAGGAGGATGATGAAGAAGGTGATGCATCTGCATCAGCCTCAGATCAAGCAGCACAGGATAGGCTCTCCAAAAGAGCCACGCCCTCCGCAGCTCCAGCTGAAGAAACACATGATCAGGGCAAAAGCAATGCTCCACAGGCTAAGGATTATGATGTTGTTCCCCTTCAGCAAGTCAAGACTCAACTAACTATGATTCTTGATTTGCAAGGGATTGTGAGAAGGTCTGTGAGCTACACTCCAAAGGAAGGAGAAATCATTCATGATCTGACCGATGAGCAGCTCGCTGATATGTTTAGACTAAATCCAGATGAGCTTTTCAAAGATGCTCTGGAAGTAGAAGTTTTGAGTGACGAGGAGCTACAAGGGGTGGATGAGATTGAGATTGAGGATGTCACGTATGACTACTATCCACAGTACACTGACCTTGAGGGAAATGTTATCCCAGACTTGGGTGAAACTTTTGGCAGTGATACTTTTGTTAAGCTAGATGAGATAGAGAAAGAGAAAGCAAAGGATGACAGTAAAGCCCAAGCTACAGATGCTAATGTTGATATAAAGAAGGCTGAATGGGCAGCTTGTTTATCAGAAATGAAGGCCCAAAGTGCACCTCCAAAGTTGAATGCCTACACCAAACTTTACTGAGTCAATAAACATCAGAAAGTGTTAGGCAAGATCATCAATTGGGCCTACTTAGAAGATTTGAATGTATATGTTGTTAAAAGGGAGAAGGGGATTGTGTACTTCAGATATCCACATGATCTGAAAACTCTTCCTGTTTTTGAGCTAAGCAGATTGGCATGTTTAGATATTTTGTATGCCAACCCGAGGAAGATGTCGGGATGGTTTGAGAAATCGTTAAAGAAATAATACCACACCAGATGGGTCAACTTCAGACCTCAACAACCTAAGTGGTTCATTCATAATACTAAAGTTGATCCTATATCTGGAAGGCCTAAGGTGGTGTTGAAGCGGAGTCCCCCACGCACAATGTCTAAGATTCCTTTACGGGAGATGCCTCAAGACTTCACTCCGCACTTCAAATAGTGGTATTATGATTGGAGGATGGGGGAAGCGGTCATAGTTCTGAACAAGGAAGGGAAGATCTATACTATCAGGGTATTTGACCCAATGTGGCTTACAAACTTATCTGCTGAAGATGTTTACACTCTATACAAGTGGCCACTATTCTATGACACGCAAGATATTGTACAAGCTCTACAATTCCAACATGTTATACGGCTCTGCCTTGCATTTGAGTTACACGTGGGAGTCACTAAAGAAGAGAAGTACGAGAAATTCCAAGAGCATGTGAAGAATGTTAGAAAATAGAATAAACTAGGTCCAAGGGGGAGTTTGTTGATACATCATGTTTCTAGTTTATGTTCTTTATTGTAAAAGTCTTTCATTTCTTACACATATGTAATATGAATTCTTAATGAAATATGATATGCTTATTGATGCTTATTTGTCTTTAAATATTTCATATTATTATTATATTTAGTATATTTCATATGTATGAACATCATATATAGGTTTGAGGTTGTTGTACATAGTTGTAAGTCAATAATGATTGAGAAATGTGTTCAACTTAGTCAGGTGGTTATTCATGCTAATGGACCATACTTATGGACCATACGCACAAATGAATCATACTTATGGATCAGTCGCACGACTAAACCAGGAGACTGGATCAGTCGTATGACTGAGACATAAGATTGATTCAGTCGCACGACTGAACCTTCAGTCGTGCGTATGAATCAATTGTTAGGACCGTTTTCATATGGAGTACTAACGGATTCTGGGTGAGACCAGATCAAATAGTGCGGAATCCTATTTGATTGGCAATCCAATTAGTGAGAATGACAACCTTATCGATCTAACGATGAAACAAACGTTAAGAATTGATTAGAAATCGATCAGGAACGAACTACGAAGTTGGATAGGCTGTTTAGGACGCTCTAGATGGCTAGGGTTTGTAAATCTTCGAAGTCTCTCTCATTTTATCATGAATTATTTGGTATTTATAGGTTTTAGGTTTTCATTCGTACGACTGAACCATTTGCATGGTTCAGTCGTGCGACTGACACATGCGATTGATTCATACGCACGACTGAAGGTTCAGTCGTGCGACTGAATCAATCTTATGTCTCAGTCATACGACTGATCCAGTCTCTTGGTTTAGTCGTGCGACATATCCATAAGTATGATTCATTCGTGCGTATGGTCCATAAGTATGATCCATTAGCATGAATAACCACCCGACTAAGTAGAACACATTTCTCAATCATTATTGACTTAGAACTATGTACAACAATCTCAAACCTACATATGATGTTCATACATGTGAATTATACTAAATACAATAATAATATGAATTATTTAAAGACAAATAAACATGAAGAAGCATATTTTATTTCATTAAGAATTCACATTACATATGTATAAGAAATGAAATACTTTTACAATTAAAAACATAAACTAGGAACATGATGTATCAACCTCAATCGCATGAGTCAGTCGCACGACTGAACCGTGCTAATGGTTCAGTCGTACGAATGAAAACTAAAAACCTATAAATACAACACAATTCGTGAAAAGAAACAGAGACTTCGAAGATTTACAAACCCTAGCCGTCCAGAGCGTCCTAAACAACCTAGCCAACTTCATAGTTCGTTCCTGATCGATTTCTAATGAATTCTTAACGTTTGTTTCATCGTTAGATCGATCAGCTTGTCGTTCTCACTGATTGGATCGCCAATCAAATAGGATTCCACACTATTTGATATAGTCTCACGTAGAATATGTTAGTACTCCGTACGAAAACGGTCCTAACATCAATCCTCGGCAATGGCACCGATTCTTCACTGTCAACTTGTTTAATTCACGGTAGTCAATGCACATCCTCATACTACCGTCCTTCTTCTTCACGAATAAGACCGGAGCACCCCAAGGAGAGAGACTCGGTCTAATGAACCCCATATCAAGCAACTCCTGCAATTGCTCCATCAGTTCCTTCATCTCGGTCGGAGCCAACCAATACGGTGCCTTAGCCACCGGTTGGGCACCGGGCAACAAGTCATTCTAAAATTCGATTTCGCGGTCTGGTGGCAAATCTGGTAAATCATCTGGAAACACGTCTGGGAAGTCACACACAACCGGTACATCAGAAAATTATGGTGTTGTTGTATCCATATCCTTCACGTAGGCCAAGTAGGCACTACATCCACGTCACATGCACTTTCCCGCCACCGCCATCGAAATCACCTTTAGAATCGTAGTGACTCGGTCACCATAGATCGTCACTGAGCTCCCGCCAGGAGCTGTCAATTGGATCATCTTCTTGCGATATACAATGTTCGCCTCGTAGTCCGCAAACCAATCCATTCACAGGACTACATCGAACCCGCCTAAGGTCATGACGAACAGTCTAACAGGAAACTTTTGACCTTCTAATTCTATGTCACAGCCTTCTATCATATCAGAAATCTTGGTAGACTTACCTATGGTAGTTTCTACATCGAAGGGATCATCAATAATTCTACTCTTAATGGGCAACTTAGCACAAAAGGCAGTAGAAATGAAACTCCTACTAGCACCAGAATCAAATAACACAGATGCAAGAGTTTGGTTTACTAGAAACATACCTGACACCACATCCGGGTCCGTCCTAGCCTCCTCGTGGGTAATCGTGAAGGCTCTGGCGTTTGCCTTTGCCCTTCACTTCCAGCCTTCTTCACTGCCCCAGAACTTTCAGCCCTCGCCTTCTTACAGTCCCTGCTCATATGGCCCTCCCCACCACAGTTAAAACACCTTGCCACTTTTCACTCTCTTGCCATGTGGCCAGGCTTCCCACACTTGAAGCACACGTTTAGTCCCCACCTACACTCTCCGGTGTGCTCCTTTCCACACTTGCCACACCTTTTTATCCCTGCACCGGATGTGACCACACGTCAGTCATCCACCCGCGCACTCTTGTTGTTTACCGGGGCACCGCCCCGTCCAAATCTCTTCCCGTTCCAATTCCGGTCTCCCACCAACACCTTACTACTCACCTCAACCACCACCACTTCCCGTTCATCATACAACCTCCCTGCTAGATCAACCACCTACCTGAACATGCTCGGACCGGGCGGCGTCAAT